>JAJEJH010000793.1:77461-143446 GCA_026122585.1 Anacardium occidentale
CTAGAAAGCTGAAACTGAAGTGCTGTGAGCAGTCTGACTGGTGTCAGAAAGCTGGGTCCTACAGATGCCCCCTCGAGTTCACCCAAAACTATAACCCATACATTGGGTTCTGAATGTTGAAAACTACTGAATTCAGATCTCTAGATCCTCTTTCAGGCTATATGTTATGCCATGTATGCATATGCTGCATTTCTTAACTGAATTCTGGTTTACCTGATGATTATTAGCCTTTGGATGGATTACCACACCTTTAAGATTCAATTTCTGAAAATTTTGAGGAAATAAGCTGACACACGGCTGTGAAGGAGAGACACACGGTCGTGCATGCACACACACGGTCGTGCATACGCACACACAGCCGTGCTGGGTAAGGGCACACGGGCGTGTGCCCAGACACAAGGGACCGTGCCCCGGTCGTGTGTCTGGTCGTGTAAGCTACTGGAGAAAACTGCCCTTTTCACGCATAAAGCGGACACACGACCGTGTCCCTTAGGACACACGGTCGTGTGGTCTACATTCCAGGCCGTGTGCCCTTCGTGCACACGGGCATGCGCTCGTAGGAACACAGGCACATGGGCGTGCATTTGCGGACACACGGGCGTGCACCTAGGTTTGCAGCTGCAGAACTCACCTGGAAATACAGAAATCCGCCCCAAACCTCAACCAAACTCAAATTAAACTGAAATACACATAAATGACACTTCTATAATCACATATCCATCATGAATTTCAACATGCATCCACTACTGCTGATTTCACCATGGAAATCCATCACTTCTCTCACCAACACACATACAAGTCAAGCAAGCATGCATTTGGGTGGAAAATAAACATCTCAATCATCATTTTTCAGCACATATAAGTAACCAAACAAGCTGGAAACACAAACACATATGTCCAAACATCATCCGACACTCATCAAACAAGCTGGGAACACGTTAAAGAAGTAAGAAACACTTACCTCTTGACATGGCGGCTGGAAAGCTCTAACTCAAGCTATTCTCTCTAATCTCTTGCTGGATTGGGAGCCGCTGGAAACTGGATTTCACGCCTAGGGCTGGGAACTGCTGAAAACAAAGAAGAGATTTGGCTGAAAACGGGTGAGAATACATTAATCTCTCGTCTCTCTCCTTTTCTACCTACCTACACGGGAGTGCACCAAGGGAAATGGATATAATCCACTTCCCGCGCTTCGCATGATTGAAACCTCCCTAAAGGAATCATACGAAGGCCACACAGCTCTGGAAAACTTCCTAACTCACCCCTGAACTCTTTTAAACTCCCAAACTATTCCTGGATTTTATTTCTAACCTTAAAACTCTACCCCTAAGGGCTTTTCTAACCTGGGATGCTACAATAACCAAGTTTTAACAGTTTTTTAAGTGTGGTATGTCATTTCCAACAATCAAGATGTCATTAACATATAATACTAAAAATGCCACTACACACTCCCACTAACCTTCTTGAGCACACATGGCTTATTTTTGTTTTTTATGAATCTGAACTCTGGAACAGTTTCATCAAAATGAATATTCCATCTCCTCAAAGTTTTCTCTAGTTCATAATTGGACCTTCATAATTTCTATACTTTATTTGTATGTCCATCAAGAATAAAACCATTAGATTGTGTCATATACATATCCTCCACAAGGTTACCATTCAAGAAGATGATTTAGACATCTATCGACCAAATCTTATAATCAAAGTATGCAACAATAAAAGGCATTATTCAGATGGACTTAAACATTGTAATTGGTGAAAGGATTTCATCACAATCAATACCATGCTTCTGATGAAAACCTTTAGCAACTAGTCATGCTTTATATGTATGCACGTTACCATCTTTATCAGTTTTTTTTTTTTAAAAACCCATTTGCACCTTATAGGTTTTACCCCTTCAAGTGTATCCACTAAAGTCTACACTTGGTTATAGTACATGGAGTCTATCTTAGAATTTATGGCCTCAAAGGCATCTCTCAAAGTTTGGATCTATTATAGCCTCTATGCAGGTTTTAAGCTTATCATCATAGATAACCAATACATCACCATCCTGAGTCAAGAGATAACCATATCTTTCAGGCTCGTGATGTACTTTACTTGACCTATGTAGCTATGGTATACCATAATCAACCATATTGTGTGGCACATCATCCTACCTATCATCTATGGATATTTGTGGCTCAAGAGTTTCACCAAACTCAATATTCTCTTACTAATCTAATCTAGAAAGGAATTCTCTTTTCAAAAAAACCCCAGATTAAACAATAAAGTCATTTTGTTCGTTCAAATGGTAGAAATAATAACCCTTAGTTTTTTAGTGACCCATAAATATACATTTATCAGATTCGGAACTCAGCTTATTTAAAGTCAATATCTTAACATAACCTTCATAGCCCCAACCTTCATGTAATCCAAATTAGGTATTTGCCTAATCCATAACTCATAAGGAATTGTCACTACAAATTTACACGAGACACAATTAAGTGTATATGTTATTGTCTCTAGGGCATAACCCCAGAATGACATAAGTAGTTCACTAAAGCTCATTATGGACCTACCTAACCATATCCATCAGGGTGTGGTTCCTCTATTCAGATATATCGTTATGATGTGGTGTACCAAGAGGTGTGAGGTGTGAAAGTATTCCCTATTCCTTTAAGTACTCATTGAATTCAACACTTAAGTACCCCTCTCCACAATCACTACAAAAGATCTTAATACTTTTACCAAGCTATTGATCTACTGCGTTTTTGAATTCTTTGAACTTGTCAAAGCATTTCAATTTGTGTCTTATAAGAAACACATTTCCATAGCTATTGAAATCATAAGTAAAGTCACAAAGTAAAGTTTCCTATCTTTGTTTTGCCCTATCATGGGTCCACACATTATTGTGTAGAATCCCTAACAGTTTAATTGCCCTCTCATTATGACCAATAAAAGGTGACTTGGTCATCTTTCTTATAAGGCACAATTTGCATTCGTTATAAGGCTGAAAGTCAAATAATTGAAAAACCCCAATAGATTGGAGCTTTGGAATGCGCTTCATGCCTATGTGCCTTAGCCTACAATGTCATAGATTAGTCTTGATATGTTTACTTCTTTTTTTTTTTTTTTTTTTGGTAATTTGATACATTTACTTGTATTAACATTGATATTTCATTATTATCTAAGTTTAAAACATATAAACTATTTATCATGTATGCTGTTCCATAAAGAATACCATTCAAGCTTATGGTTATAGTACCACCAACAATCCAGAAGAGTACCTTATTTATCTAAAGTAGATACAAAACTTAAATTTTTTGAAACATTTGGTATATAATAATAGCTTCTTATTTATAAACAAAGCCTAGTAGGCAAATACAGATAATATGCTTCCATGGTTAGATTTATGATCCTCGCTCTATTACTAACACATATGTCTACCTCTCTTTGGCTAAGCAATCTACTCTACCTTAGTCCCTACATATCAGGAACGATATGCATACCATATCCTGTGTCTACAACCCCAAATGAATTAAAAGTTAGGTTAATCTCAATAACATATGTACCTGAAGTTGAAGTAACCAACTTCTTCTTCTTACGCTCAAAAAAGGCTTTGCAATGTTTTCTTCAGTAGCCTAATCTACCATAGAATAAGCAAACCACCTATCTTTTCCTCATTCCACCTTTGGGTTACAAATGTTAAGCTTGGGTTTAGGTCTAAGCCTTGGGCTTGGCCTTACCATGCCTTGGCTTTATGCTTGGCACCAACCATAAGCACTTTCTTCCCTTTATCCTTTTCTATATTTTGCTTGGCATCTGAATCAACCTGAGTAGTTCAACCAATGAGTACTCCTCATTCAAATTAAAATTTGTAACAAAATCTAACCAAGAAGAAGTAAGGGAGTTCAACACAAGATCAACAGCCACTTTGTTATCCATGAAAAACTTGGTTGGTTACCCTTTCAATATAGCCAATCATCTTGGCTACATGAACGTCTTCTTGTACACACCCCGTTCATCCTACAATTGAACAAAATATATGTCACCCTATAGCATTTGCACCTCTTACAAGTTCTATATATCTTACATAAGTGAATAAGTATAGGCTTGGCATTCATATCTTTATGTTGCATTTGTACCAAAGGACATAAAAGCCAATATCAGACACTAGACTTCTACACAAACCTTCTAATACTTGTGATAAGTATCAAAGACTATCGGAGTGGAATTAAGACTAGGTTTTGAAGAAGTTTCACCCTCAAGAATATACAATCGTTCTTCTTGATGCAAGACAATTCTTAAGTTCTTGTACCAATCAAGAAAATTGGTGTCCTCTAACCTATTCTCCTTTTCCAAAATTAGACATAATGACTTGGAATTTGTCATGATGTGATGATCTAACCTATTCTCTTTCTACCAATCAGACATATGTTCAAAAAAAAAAAAAAAAACTATTTGTTTTTTGGTAAATAAAAATTTATAAACAAACCAAACGATTAAGCTTTAACAACCTACGCGCAAAGAGGGAACTTTCCTGTATACAAAAGCCAAGGAAATAACCAAACTACCTTACACCAACTAGCCTTCTGATGTGATCCCAGCCCATTCTAGCAGCCCCACACTTTTTCATGTTTATTGAATGAAATCAAAAGCCAAAGGAGTCCAAGATATGAAGTCTATGGTCCAAGCCAATCAAACATGTAGGCAAATGGCCCAAGGCAACAAGGTGGTCCAAGAAGAGCTCACATTAGGCTATCCTAGCCCAACCCATGTTCATCAAGGAGAATTAGGCCCACTTACTAAATTTAGGTTTAATTTGATTCAAAGAATGGAAGATATGGAAGTTGCAAAGTCAAAGGGACATGATTCCTTTATTTAAGGAAAAGTGGCACGACTTGTAATTAATGAAGCATGGGCTCATTTCTCATCTCAATGGCTTAGAAATTTTGTAATATTTTGTAATTTCATTTTCTTGTATTTATATTTAATATTAGGGCTTTGACCATGCCTTTAGGAAGACCATATGTTCTTCCTTTATCCAAAATTTAGCCAAAGGTTTGGGGGTGGATTTCCAAGTTGATGGCTTTGCCTTTATGCTTAGAGTATCATTTGGCTAATCTAGTAAGTATTATATGTGTTGCATGGAAAATTTATCTAACTTGAACTTGTAGAACTTATAGTGCTTACCTTTGGTTTTGTTAATCTTGATATGGTGTTGACTTGTTGAATGATTTGGTGATGAAAATCAATAGATTGGGATGTTTGATGATGGTTGGAAGTGATATGTTAAGTATTAGAAGTGATTAGAGCCTAATTTGCATGTTTAAGCTTTTGAATGTAATTTTAGCCAATTTGATGGATTCACATCACCCTCTTAAAAGCATATCTAGACTCCTATAAAGATAGAACTCAAGAGAGCTAAATGACAGGGAAACCACCCACCTAACCTAACCCACCCAAGCTTTTGTAACTACTAATTACAATAAAAAAAAAAAAAAAACTATACACTTGGGCCTATAATGATTACATTTACAAAATATGTTTTACTAATGTCATGACTAACTTCCATCTTATGTACATGCAAAGGTTAAGACTAACTCTCTAGTTCCCACTTTGAGTAAAGAGCCAAGTGATGAAAAACTCAATATCAACCATAACTAGGCCAAAACCAAGAAGTCGGGTATGCCCATGACTAGCTTGTTGCAAAAACATAAAACTAGTTGATTTATTTTAATCATTCAATCAAGATTTTATTAAACGTTTCCACTATTTTCCTCAAACCAATAGCTCTTACTATTGTATTCAAAAAGTCCTAATGGACTTTTCAATGGAACAAAATCTCATTGAATCAACTCAACCTTCATTTTGGTGAACAAGCCAAGTTGACCTGAATAGGTAGGTCATTAAACCAATCAGTAAAAGCCCATGATCTCAAGTTAAGTTCTACCTCAACAAACCATGCATACCTCAATTGCGACTTGTTATTAATGGGTCTAGTACAATATACAATATGTATTGAAAAATATGTTGTTACTCAACCTTTAATAGATTTCACCTTCACTTTGGTGAACAAACTACTTTTTGTTAGTTAAGTTTGATTCAATATAGCTAGCAACTAGTCTTCCATCTAGTAATGGGCTACCTTTTGGTTTTTTTGTAAATAAAGAATTTATAAGCAAGAAAAAAGTTGGGCAAGCTTGGAGCAACCTAAGCACAATGAGAGAACCAATTTGTAAGTGAAAGCAAAGAGCACCAAAACAAAAAAAACCATACCCAGCCACACTTTTGAGACCCTATCTAGGCTTCAGTGAAGATAAAACTCAAGAGGCTGAAAAATAGACACAACCTTAACCACCTTAATGCCCTTGCTCTCGTAATTACTATTTACATGACAAAAAATGAAATACAAAATAATTTGTACTTTAAGCAATATTTGTACTAATTTACAACCACTAATACATAACCAATTGAACAAAATAGTAATGTAAAAAGAGACCTTTTCTTCCAAAAAGCCATCATAATTTGTGGCCCAAGTGGACAAAAGCACGAAGAACAGCCTTTAGTCTAACCAACTCCTTTTAATAGCTTCAAAGCCATGGTGTTATAAGTTCAAAGGTTTAAAATAGTCTTCATTTTCATGGCCGGTATGATTTTCCAATGCAGCCCACTCCTACTTGAAATGGGCCAAATAAGAGGCACGCATATGGTTGTGACTAATCCTTCCACTCTTCTGTACAAATCTCCATAACAATTACACAAAATGGTGCCTCCAACAACCTACCATCCTACCTAAATTTGTTGTAGCAAGCATAGAAAAACAGGTTGTAGTAGCTTGGTAATGGGTTTTTTCCATCAGTTTTTCCTTCTTCTCCCAAGCATATGTATAGGGCCAAGTAGTTTAGCAAAAAGAGGCCAAAAAACCAGCAAGAAGCCTAGCTGGATAGCATTGAAAATGTTGGAAAAAACTACCCAATTCAAGAAAAAAATTCTAGAATTTACTGTTTACAAAACAATTGTCAAGAATAATGCCTATAATTTGCAAGAGAAATACTAACCCGAATCCATGCCCTTTAATAGTCCAACTCAAGGTGAACACATCCCCATGCATGTATCTTACATTTTCCCAAGTAAGTGACCTATTCCAGCCCTTGAAATTCTATTGGAAGGGATTTTTGACCAAGAGGTTGGACAGCATGCTACACCAAGTAAAAAAATGTAGCCATCTAATCAAGCAACAACAACATGGTTCCACAAGCTTAAGGATATAGAACCCATTTATCCTATGCCATGATTGAAGCTCAAGTCTTCATCCTTATACATGAGATGCCACATTTTCCAAGTGACATATATTTTGCCTATCTCTAATCGCCTTAGGAAGGAGATATGCATGGTGAGATCACAGAGCATGCTTAACCACATTATTTAAATCCTGCCACACTTGTAAAAGGAACCCAAAAATAGTAACCTCACATGAACAACTTTGAAAGTTGTTAAATTGTTGCCAAGAACAATGCACATAACCCACCTCATAACAGTTTGATACCAAGTGTACCTAGGAATGGGAAATGTAAGACCCGTCACCATGCATACCACTGCTGCTGAATATACTCTTTATTTTTTTTAATAATCTAAAAATTCGGTATACGTGACAGGAATCCTATGAAAAGAAACTGCTACTACTGAGTACATAAGCGTAAGCTGAAACTGAAATTTATACAATGTACAATGGTGGCCCTAAAATACATTTTCATATATAAAATGTTTCTGTACAAACATATACTGAGTAAATATAAAATTTACAATAATCCCACTAGACCAACTATACACTGAAAACTGAAAACTGATATGGAGCCCTCTCTCGTCAACCACGGTTCACCTGCTCTTCACTAGCAACAAACAACCTAAAAAGAAAGGAAGAAGGAAATGAATGAGTGATAAAGATCACCCAGTAAGCAATCCTTACTTCCCTCAACCCAAGCAAGCAATCACACATAACACATACCTGGCCTTGGCCCTAACATTCATCTATTCGCTTGCTGAATTTGGATATATTGCTTATTCTGTTATCTGGTTGCATTATTAATTCATATCATGAAATGTGTATCATGTCATGCTAACTGTAAACTGTATATGCATGCATCTGAATATCTACGTATCCAAAAATACCTGTTGTGCTGATCAAGCTGATGAACACAGGGATTCGAGATCTTGCGGGTTGAACAGTCTAATGAAAAGCTAGAAAGCTGAATATGTTGAGTTGGACGATCTGACCGCAGTCAGAAGGCTAAAATCCCACAGATGGCCCTTCGAGTTCACCCAAACTCTAACCTGGATATCGAGTTCTGAATGCTGAATGACTAGGGAAATCGGATCCCTTGATCCTTTTCCATGCTGATGCCTTGGCATGTCATGCTATGAAATGCTTATGCAGCATTAATTATCCCATTTTATCTTTAGTTACTGCTTTCTAGCCTTTAAAATGATTTCCCATGCTTTATTTACTCATTTTAAACTTGTTCCTAGAAAATTATGCTGCTGCACGGGCGTGTGGGCAAAGCACACGGGCATTCAAGGAACACACACAAGCGTGCATGGCAAGGGCACATGGGCGTGTGCACAAATACACGAGGTCGTACGCTGGTCGTGCAGCTGGTCATGCTCGCTTTTGGAAAAACTACACAAATCACTGGAAAATCAGGCACACGAGCGTGTCCCTCAGGACACACGAGCGTGTCTTCTGTAAACAGCTCGTGCACACAGGCGTGTTCTTGTAGAAACAAAGGCACATGGGCGTGTGTCTTGCTCTGTACCGATGACACCAGCCTGGAACTTGTAAGAATCCTAATCAAACATCCATCAAATTGAAATTAACTGAAAACATGCATTTCTAGCATTTCAATATGCATACAACGCACTTCAATTTCATCTTTCACCAATCACAACTCAATCCACCATGAAAATAACCCATTCTCTCACATAATCGCACACAAGCATAAGCAAGCATGGTTCATGGGTGGAAATCATCAACTCAAGCATCATCTTATCAACATATCAATGCATAAACTCATCATATAACTCATAAGCATGCTAGAAACACATCCAATCATCAAACACAAGCTGGGAAACGCAAGGAACAAGTAAGGAAGCACTTACCTCTTGCCATGGCTGTTGGAAAACTCTATCAAGCTAATCTCTTCCTTCTCTAGCTGGATTGGGAGTTGTTGGATGTTGGAAATCTGTTCTGGGGCTGGGAGTTACTGAAAAACAAAGGAAATCTTAGTTGGAAAATGGGATAACTTGGGTGAGAAACACTTAAAACTCTGATCTCTCTTCTCTAACTCACTTACACGGGCGTGCAAGGCACAGTGCATGGGAGTACACAAGGGAAAATGAATAAACTTCATTTTCCGCGCTACACATGATAGAAAGCTCTCAAAGGGAATCATGCACAAACCACATAAGCTTTGGAAACTTACTATCTCACCCCTAAACTCTTCTAAATCCTTATCTATTTTTAAATCTTACATCTAACCCCCAAAATTCTACCCTAAAAGGTATTTCTAATCCTGGGATACTACACGAAAAATCTCATATGAAAGTAAGGTTAGCCAAAATATAACTTGCAAAACAACAATTTTGTTAGTAAAAAATCTTCCTCTTGTCTCACTCTCAAAGTTCAACCCATAAATAAAGAAAGAACATGGCCCAACAATAAAGAAAGAAAATGGCTCACACAATTTCACTCTCAAGTCCCCTTCACTTTACCATGCCAAGCCAAGGAATCCAAGGACACATCAAAAGGCAATACCATGTTTGAACACTTTGTTCGAAAGAGACTAATTAGAAGCAATAGACACATTTAGACTTGATGCATATAAATCATCGTCGCCTTTTGATGGGATTGCACATACCAGGATAATCCTTACACCATCACTTGTATCCAAGTTTCATAATGATATTAGGATTACAATCTAATTCTAGTATAACCATCAATGAAATGTATGTAAAACATGATTAATTATCTAAATCCATCATGTCGATTTTACTATATTAAAGACATAATATATGTTACAAAAAAACAATATATCTGAAATACCTCATATTATTAATATCAATAAATGTTAACAATCACATTAATACATCAATAAATACAACTAATATACACGTGGCTATAAGGTACCAACCTTAACATAAGATGCATTACTTTCTATGCTTGCGAGAAGACACATGGATCGACTATAAAATAAAAGTGGACTAAGTGGCCTGTCATGACACATCAAGTCAACACAAGTCTACAAGTTGACCTAATGAATGAAATAAGTTATTTGTAAATGTATATGTATACATATTTTTGCTTTGAAGTAACCTTTATTTTGTAGGTAGTATTTTTGTAGTTTATTTGGACTTATTTGATTAGACTAAAGGTGAATACAATTCATTTTGTTAAATTTAAAGGTGAATGATTTACTTTTATTAGACTTGTTTAGGAAATCAGTAGGTTGTAATTTAATTTTAATTTTCTAGGCTTGTTTAAGGGTGAATGAATCGTAATATTATTTTATTGCTTTGCGGATGTTACCATATTGTCTAGATTCAGATTGAATTCAAACACAAGTCATTCGTTATCTTTAGCAAAGCATCACAATCACCCAATCGATAAAGTATATCAATGAACATCTTAGAACTTATATAACTCAATAGTTAATGCATAATATGATCCCTTCATCGTATTATGTCTCTTGAGACTAAGACACACATGTGTCTATCTCAATATGTCCTCATATAAACTAATATATGTATCTAAACCAGATATAGTAGATTAAGCAACAACTTAATCCCACAATGATTATAGATTCATTAGTCATAGACATGTTTTAGGAATGACAAATCATTTGTTAATCTACCATAGTCTTCAACTAATCTTGATACAACTAATCACTCACCTATATAATACTTTAGTTATTATAATACATTTGATTATGTCAAACTATCTCAGTCCTAGCACAAGATAGTCTAGTGACCTCAAATCGAAGGATCATATGTATCCATCAAGTTAAAAGAATATTTTCCACGAACATAAACATCACCATGTATATGAAATCCTATTAATGGATTTATCCAATGAACATGATCATCAAATCATGCACTCATATCTTGCATTAAGCTATGAGCAACAGTTTTGACACATGTAAGCTACTGCAACGTTTGGTGAGGTTATTTAATATTATGATAATTTTATAATTGTTACTTGCACCCAAAGTCAAACTAATGTTCAAATTACAAACACTTATAGAATGACCACCAATAAGAACATAGAAAAAACACAATCAGTAAACTAAAATAAATATAACAATTAAACATAATCATATAATAACAATTAAGCACCTCTTTATTAATAATCAATGTGTGTACAACATAAAATAAATATAATAGAATACATGGCTATAAGGCACATACCCCAACATATACCTAGTGCCCTAATCTACAACCCCAATGGTGTAGTTAAGGGCAAGAGACTTTATAGTCCCTCAACCTGGGCTCTTCTTGCGACATCTCTATGATTTTATCAAGCTCGAATGCATCAAGGTGCGTTAGGTGTCCAACATGCTCCTAACAATGTATTGTAGCCATCAAGTACAAGATACCCTCTATGTATATCGACATCCTCCTTTTAAAGGACTTTTCACTACTCATTTAACTCTAAAAAGAGTCATACATGGTGATCATCCCCTTTTGAATATCTAACAACACGCATACCCAATGTGTATTATTGAAATTAACTGGAATGAAGGTCCACAACATTGAAATTGTTTATCACTTTTGAAATTTAATTAATGATGTTAATTAGTTAAAATAAATATTATACCTCATGTACCTGACACCATGGCTAGAAATGAACTCTTGAGCTAACTTGTCCCTTGACATTATGTGTACAAATCTGGCCACTAGAACATATTTAGTTCCTTAGAAAACTCTTAAACACGTAAAGGAGATGCACCACAAAAAATATATGAACCGTCATCTAATCCTGTTGGATGTTGACGAGCTTATCAACTTGGTGACATTGTAGTATTACAAGGAATGAGTCCACATGTTATAATTTGAAAAAAAAAAAAAAAAACATACAATGGTTGTTTTGGTAATTAAAAGAACATACAATGTTAAAAAAAAATAAAATTATGGTTGCCATGAAACACAAATGTAACCTCATATCTTGGATGTAATTTATCTAGTAGGCTTAACCATGGTCATCTAGAAAGGCTTCTTTAATTACGCCTTTATACTGTACATTGCATTAACATTAGAATTTGTCATGTGTTCATACCATTGTTTGAAAGTTGGTTCATGGTCTATGAGTTAAGGGACCCTCAATTAACAAACCAAACATCTTATCAAATCAATGTACAAACTATATTTCTATAGACCCTTTTTCACCACCTAACAGTGAATCATTCATACTTGTTGTGACATCGAGACAAGTCACTATAATAGAATTAAAATTAAAAAATAAATGAGTAAAATTAAAAAAATTGAGTAAAAAAGTAAAATTAGAAAAAAAATAAAAATTATAACAAAAACATTCCACACCTAAGTATGATGATTAGGTGCTTAGAGTGTCTTGCAATGAGGTAATCTACACTTTCAAGTCCCCTTACAACACATTACATTATTAAGCAAAGTTGGGAGATATCATGCATCAGTAAGTGACCTTATATTGAAACTATTTACTAACCCAAGAAGGGGCTCAACAACCTCAGCGAGGTCATCACCATAGAGGATTGTATCTCTGACTTCCTCCAATATGGTGACCTTCTCTAATACCTCTTCGACTACATAAGGCAATGACAATAACATATAATAATAATTAGTTTTCAATACAACATCAAGATAAAATATAAATTATGTCAATTTACTAACCTCTCCTATCGAAGTATCAAAAAATCTACCACCTTTATCTAATGGTCCTCCATGTCTACGAGTAACACCCACTGAATCTTGAAAATTTTTCAATGATATGCTATTGAAAAAAATTAGAGATGTTGTCAATAATTTCATTAATTGGTGTCACTAACTTGACTATAAGGGGTAGCTACTAGGCTAAGACCTTGTCTAAGTGATCTGCCTGACAAAGGGTCATCACCTTTGGAATCCTACCAACCAATGAAAAGTATATTATTGATATAATATTGGAATTATTTATTAAAAAGCAAGTTATGTTTATCTACCTTTGGCCCCTTAAAATGCTCGTCGAAATTAGCCTCTAGTTGATCCAACTAATCATCGAGGTGACCACTTGATCATCAAGCCATAACAAGTGATCATTTAGGTCTTATAGATAGCCAACAATGACACTCCCTTATTTCTCAATCAACTACCTATCGTCTTGCTTTATCGGACGGTCAAACGTAGGACTCACATAATTGAGGCGCTCAACAATCGTTATGAAAGGCACATGGTTGGGTCTAACTAACATGCTTTAGTAGACACTCCACGATCGATGACTTAAATGATCCAATGTCGAAAACTATAACTAGATTGTAATTAGGAGCTCAGTTTGATGATGCAAATGAAGTCTAGTCATCCAATATGCCTAGGTATAGTAGCACATTAGGGAAATATTTCTCCACCCGTTTTGCCTCAAACAAATGCATCTTAATAGTGACATCATGATGAACAAAAATCGGTTAATACTACATAATCACAATTGCATTTTATTTATTTATTTATTGAATATAATTTGATTTTTATTATTTATTTACCTAGTCACCGCTGAAAATGCTTGAAATATCATTCCACCCAAGTACGTCTCTTATCCTCCATTTAAGAATATGGAAGTGATCATAAATGGATGTCAGCTTCATATAACTCTTTAGTTTGTAAAGGGTCTCATATATCCAAAACTACAAAAAAATAAATAAATAAAATATTGTAATGGTGTTATTCACATATTTAACATAATAAAAAAATTTTAAAATCATTTGTAACAAAAATTCATAAATTGAAACACTTACTTGAAATGTCAATGTGAAACCCATAATCGAATATGTAATCAATTGTCTAACTTCTTTTTTTAATTTAACAGGGCTATTAATTGATCATGAAAGTCTTTCATCAATTTCAACATTAGCTTCCACACTCGGACTCTACAAGGATAAACATTAAATGTCTCCAAGTAATCATCCAAATATAAAGTTTATTTTTGGACCACTGTTTTATTGTCGATCCCTAATCATCCATAGTGAAGATAGTATAACAAAGATATCTTCATTGAATCCTCATCATCGCTCTACCATCTTTTCTCATGTATCCAATGTAAGTCTTTATACATAATGGATAACAAGCTCACAAAATATTTGTTCCAGATATTGGAACCTTGAACACCTCGTAAATGTAGTTGCATATCACGCTTACAACTAAACCTTAAGCCCGTGAGAATCATGAACTCATATGGGCTATAAAGCACATCAACCTCGTTCACTCAAAATCGTAACTCCTCACCAAGGTTTCCCTTCTCCATCGTATCATGGAATGCACCAAAATTCCTTAAAATCTATTATCTCTAACTACAACAAGTGTCCAAAACACGTCTCCCTGAACATCTTTTGTTGTCTCTCAAAAAAATTTCTTCTAATCTCCCCTATTGTATTGCACAACCCTTGGAGAGATAGTTAAACCTTAAAGTGGCACCTTTTGTCAAACTTCAGTAGCCCCACAGAGGTATTGTCACACTCTACCTTGTATCTTATTGAAATAGATTGTTACAAAAAAATTTTAAATAAAAATATATAAATCTTAAAAAAAAAAAAGTTGAAAATTTGTAAAAACACTCACCCCCAACTCTGCCCACCACATTGATCTGAACTGAAAGGGTTGTAATACTCCCAAATTAGATTCTAAAAGGCTAATTCCACCCTGAAAATCCAGCATTACTCAAGCACTAAAAACATCCAATAATCTAAAATTTTTGCAAGAAAACAAACCTTAAGTATACAGGAAATCTTCCACCAACTTGAGGGTGATCCAAGCATAAAGATTTCTTGCACACAAGCTTAAAGGAAGGCTCCACCCACTTGATACAAGAATCAACAACTTGAATCTCCACCACCAACTTCCTTCTTGTAATGGAAATTGGATAAAGGATTGATACTTGGTTCCCAAGAACACCAAGTTATAAGAACACAAGGAAGGAAAGCTAAAGCTCTCAAATTTTCATTAATTCATCAAAAGTTTTTTTTACAATGAGTTAGAGTTGCCTTTATATAGGCAAGTTACAACCATAGTTAACTTAAACTAACCTTAGTTAATTTAAAATACATTTCAAATGAAATGAAAGAAAACAGAAAAAATGCAAATTAAATAAGTCTCCTAAGTCTAATTACAAAGTACAATTAAATATAAACATAATTAAAATATCATAATTTGCATGCTTGCATTTTCCCCTTGATTGAATTGTCTTGGATTCGAATTTTCATTTGATTGTTTGAATTCGATCTGGAGAATCATTGGCATTCGAATCCATGTTAGATGTCATTACAAATTCAAAAATATCAAGGCTGGAGCATTGGAATCAAAAGCAAGCAATAAAATGCTTGAAAAATGTTGAAAAAGTGAAATCAAGGCAGAAGGCACGTAAGAGCATGGAATAGGCGCTAAGACGCTAGGACGCGCGCGCAGGCTGCTGGCATGTGCTAGGCTGGGCGCGCAGGTGCGCGGTGAAGGCATGCAAGCCCAGGGCATGTGGGCACGCACGCAGGCGTGCATGTGTGCACGCTTGTGTGCGTAGTAAGGGGGCGTGCAGCGTGCGCGCAAGGCAGGAGCATGGTACCAAGCAGGGGAAATTTTCGCGTGACCTGTTTTCACTCATTTCTTATCTGAATTGAGTTCTGTTTTTTTTCTTAGCTTCGTATGAAGCCACTTTATAAAATTTGACTCTTTGGTGTGCCATTTTCTAATTTTTTGAATTTCGAACATGATCCGAAGGCCTTGAGAAATATTATGCAACCTAGTCCAGGAGACATTGGTGTTATCGTGCACAGTTAGAATTATGACTTTCAGAGGCACATTTGGTTTTCTTTGCGGAGCATAGATAACTGGAATGCACTTTTGAAGGCTTGATATACAAATTGTGGGCATCGAAAACTTGATTGTTGAAGTCACCTTCGAATTCACACACAAAAACATATATGGATTCATATCACACATGATCCTCACATTTTGACAATGAATTTTGTGTGGTGGCATGTAACCACACGTAATTCATAGAAATGCAAATAAACACAATTTTTTTCAGTTATAAATCATCACTAAAACATCATACACCCATTCTAACAACATTTCAACATCTATTTTCATCCAAAATAACTAAAAATTAATATAAATTTGGCAAAATTAAACCAAGAAAACTTATCATCTAAACGTCTTAAACTCATAACAAAAATCATAATTCTTTGCCCACATGTGACATAGATCAATTTACTTACTTTTCTATTCATTTTTTTCGTTAAAAATTTTGTTTTCCAAATTTTCGTATTTTAAAGTCACATTTAAGTGGTTGACTGTTATATATATAACAGTACTTTCATAATTTTAATGATCCAAATTAAATCCATCTACAAACCCTAAATGCGATATTCTCAACGTCATAATTGTTTCACGTTGTGACAACAAATTCTTCTTCCATATAGTGCAACATGCATTTATTATCCGTAAAAAATAAGTCTAATGCATTAAATACTAAAAACAACATTAAATTTGTTTTCATTAATTAAATATTTTAATAATTTTTCCAAACAATAAATTGTACCCCAAATTTGAATGACGCAACGAAAATTAGTAGATGGAAAATTCCAGGATGCACAATCGTTGGTAAAGATGAGCGGTGTTGCTTGCTGCCTAAACTCCATTCAAATATTTGCACGGATACAGATATGTTATAATAATTTAAAGGCATAATTGCAGTAATAGATAAATTTTACATCACATGTTGATTTCTTATATCCTCATCTTATATTTATTACAATGGTCACATGCATAGATTGCTGGAGAAAACACCCCTACTATTGTTTTTCTCCTTATCCTCCACCTCATCCTAGGAGACTCGGGTGTAATGGGTAGTTTTGGAAATGAATGCATTATTTGATACGCGACGCTGAATTTTGGGTTTCATCACTGCAACTTTGGTTTTTCACATGCTTAAAAAAAAAAAAATGAAAGACTGTTTATAATTATCATATCACGCTTATTCTTTTTGCAGACATGCTTACTAATTGGCAGGTCACAACAAGTCTTTCACGAAAGCATACAGAATCAAAACTGTTTTAGCACTCATCAAGAGAACAAATCTACCAAAAACTCAAGATACACAAAGTACGAATAATTCCCAATACAATAAGGCAATAAAATTATAATCCATTAATAACAAGTCAATTCTTCAGTGTTTTCTTAAAACTGACTACAGTTGTATCCTAAAAGAAGTGCGTATACCAGGTCAATAACTTCACTCCCTGTAAAAATGCACTGCAGCCAAGTACATACAAACAATTTCATAGCTAGCATAAGAGACGGTGTTTTCTCAAACCCTACAAACTTATAGGGAATGCTATATTACTCTTATAAAAACTCTAAAATCATCACATAAAAAGTTGTCTAGTTAGCTTTTACTAACAATTCTTCAATCCAACAAAACTAATTTCAAATACACAAATACATAATACTCTAATTAATACTTAAAATGAAAAATACATCTTTATTCCTTGGTTCAGACTCATTTCCTTGTGAAGTTTTAGAGCAGTGGAATTTAAAAGTTTTGGAACCAGACTTATATTACTTTTCTATCCATGCGCAAACTCAATAAATCAAAATCTTGATAGATGAAACATCAATTCACACAATCCAGAGTTCACATCATCAAGCAAACTATAAACCAAAGCTACACAGTTCTAAATAACACAAATTATAATCATGATGCTACCACCTCACCCTTTTTATCCTCCAAATGCTTCAGCTCCTCCCTCCAACCTTCAAGTTTCAACAACTTCTCAAGCAACTCCGGCTTCATTTCCTGTTGTCCAGTCTTCTGTTGTTGAGCTTCTGCAAGTCGGATCTGCAGTCCATGTACGAAAAATACACAAACCTTTTAACTTCAAATCACAACAGCTATATTTTCTACAAATAGCAGTCAGATAGCCAACAAGATCTGACCGAAAAAGAACAACAAAGAGAACATTTAGTTTAAGTACAAAGCTTAACATATTTCTCCAACGTGAAATAAGCTGCCCTTTCAAGCATTCTTTTTTCCTTTCTTTCCAAATTCATTTTCATAAACATACACACATGTCAACCCCTTGTCAGATTGTTGTCTCTTTCCACATTTTATATAACTCTAAATTTCTGAAACATGAGAGAGAAAGAGAGAGAGATACAAATTACAGCAGAATAAATGAGCGAAATGTGGGCAGAATGCAAAAGCTCTGATGAATTAACAAATTACACTTACTTTCTATAAAGGAAAGACTGCTAAGTATTCAACTGAGAAAACAAAAATCAATGCTTTACTAGTGTAAATAATTTTAAACTTGCCAACTAATAATAGATAAGCCTTTTCCAGTAAATATGTGGATCAACTGCTTTTTAAAAATTTATGTCAAAACATGTTAAAATAAAAGTTAACAAGTGTGTTAAAAGGTTAAAATAGTGAGAAATTTATTATACACAAGATTTTTAAAGTATGCGAATCGCAAAGAAATGTCATTAACCACTTCGAATAAATTATGTGTAACTTTACATTCTTACAGCCTCATAATGATCACAATTACAATTATTATTAATATTATTATTATTATCATTATTATTATCTCATAAGCAAGAAAAAAGATCTATGATAAAATAATATGGGTCCAACATTTCAAATGAGAATGCTTATGCTAATAATTTTTAAGAAATAATGCATGTGTTAAAGCATACATAGCAACTAAATCCTAGTCAGCTTAAATATGCTGTATTTCATTCTCCTAAGAACTACAAAACTCGTAAATTTTAATACTCTTACTAGCTTCCCCTTGCTGAATGTTCCATCCTAAAACAGTACAGAACATAGAAAGGATTAACCAATAATTTTCTTTTAGTATTTGTAAAACCTTAGGCTAAAATTATGATGAATTTTACCTTCTTTTTAAGTGCCCGAATTCTTTTATCAATATCTTGACTTGGAGCTACTGTATCCGATGCATCCTTTGTGTCTGAAGGAGGGATCTCTAAAACTGCATTTGTGGAAACACATAGTTCATCCATCTGAGACGTCAAATGATTAACAGATCCATGACTTATATTTTCAGCAAGTTTCGCTTCTTCCTTATCTTTCTCCCCATCTACTGTGGCTTCCAAGTTCTTTCCCTTTTCAAGAGCAGCCTGCCATAGGTATTTTAAAAGAAGAAAAAAATGCATTAAAAATTCTGATGTAGAACAAGGAGATTTTCTGTATATGCTATCAATGAAGAATGAATTTTCTATAATTAAATAATTTTGTTAATTTTAAAATTAGTTCCAATATAATAGCAATTCAGATCTACATATAACTTTTTCCTCAAATAAAATTTGAGATACACTTCTACAAATAGGGCTTATAAACAAATATTTTATAATTACAAATGTGAGCATCAGAATTTTATTCTCTAATCTTTGTGTTCATGGTGTTAGAGCAACCGTCACTAGGACAGCAAAAATACATTATTTTATTTTTAATTGATTGTCCAATATATCAGCCAGTATTCATTGTTTATTTCAGTTGATGATACAACAATTATAGAAGACTTTGGGTCAAAGTTTTTTTGTTTGACAAATTTGAAATCTGAATAAACCTAATTTTATTTGATTTAGACATTTAAGTTTGTCTTTTTTCTTTTTTTTCAAGTTTTTTCTGTTTATTAGATAAAATCAAAAAGCTAAAAAACTTGGTTTATATTCTAATACTAAAAAGTCTAAATTAATAATATTTTTACTCTATCAACTATACCCTTATCAACTTTATGTAGCCACATAAATAAAACTCGACCACCAAATGCAAGCAAATTGTTTGGAACAATTGATCAAGTGTTCAACAATTATGAGACAAAATTCAACTCCTTCAAGAATCTATTGATTTAGTTATTTTTTATTTTTGCTATAATACAATTTTTAAGTTGCTTTTATTTTTTGCTATAATATTATTTGAAATACTATATAAACTATGAATGACACGGTTATTACTAACTTTCATATCTTTATTTTGTTTTGATTTTCATATCTATAATTGCTTGATACATAATAAAATATAATATTAACTTCATTAGGACATATGTGTCAAAACACCCATTTTAAAGCATTTACAATATGTAAAAAAGAGATGACTCGATGCTTTCATTTAGACTTGTACATTTAGACACATTTAGCAATGAAATTAATTCAGTTTTTAAACCCAAAAAATGCCACCTTATTCTTATATATCTCGTCATTTTTACTTAACAATTTCTTTGATCGAGTCCATAATGTTTGGAATCTTCACTGAAACAATCTCAATTGATTATTAAAAAAATTAACACTCATAAATCCTAGAAGGTAGTCTATGGTGGTCTCACCTTATAAAGTTATTTATCAATGGGCATCATTTGGTATCAAAGCACAAGGTTCATATTGATAGCTAAGCAAAATTGTGGTTAAGGTAGAAGGGGTTATGATGGGAGAGGACGTGGAGGCGCACCTGAAGGAGACCCTACTATCCCTAACATGACTAGCACGATGTAGAGATTGACAATCTGAAGAGTCAAGTTCAACATCTTCAACAACTAGTGCAATTAAAATAGACATAAAGAAGGAATCTAATAGCGAAACCATTGAAGAGTAAGTGGAAGACAATAATCCTTTTGCCAACCAACACGTACCAAATCAGGGGGTTAGGTGAGAGGAACCAACAATCTAAATGAGATATTGATGTGAAGATTGAGACTTATGAATTTGATGGTAAGACTTATCTTGATGAATTCATTGATTGGTTGGATACTATTGTGAGGATTTTCAACATAAAGGAGTCTATAGTAAGTTGGAAGGTGAAATTGATTGCCATTAAGCCAAGAAAACATGCTTTAATTTAGTGGGAACTTGTTAAAAACCAACAATCCAAAGAAAGCAAAAGATTGTTTTGCAAGAAAATATGAAGAAACTACTGCATCAAAGGCTTTCATTGAATACCTGATACTGATATCATCAAAGATTTTCAGATCCAAGTATCATCAAAGATCTTCGGATCTCATATTATAAGAAGAAATTCATAAAGTAATTACATTTAGGGTTATTGGGTTATTTCCTTATTTTATTTTGAAAGATTTTCAGATTATTTTATGTAAGGATTTTAATTAGATAAAGATTGATTTAAGTTTTTTATTGGGAAAAGGTTGATTATTTTATTTAGGGATTTTAATTAAATAATGATTTAAATTCCTTATGGAATCAGTATTGATAGCCTATACAAAAGGTTTAGTATTAATTTTATATATTTAGAATATTCACACAATTTTTTAGTTTATTCAAATCCAATAAGATTTGTTCTCTTTAATCATTAGTCAATTACTCCCTTAGGTCGTTCATCCATCCTCAATTATTAATCGATTGTATCCCTTAACCGTTAGTCCATTATTCCCTTAGATCGTTTGACGATTCTCAATCATTCTTCGATTGTTATTCTTTAATCGTTCGCCAATCCTGATCGTTTGTCAATTACATCCTATTTTATCCTTTGTTCTTCGTGTCCTACATCAATGCCACAACGTCAAGCAAAGTGATATGTCGATTGAGGAATTTGAGAATGAGTTTGACTGACTCAAGAAAAAGTGTTATATGGCTGAAGAAGATGAACAAACGATTGCTTGATTTCTTGGAAGTATTTAGCTTGAAATTTCAAACATTGTCCAATTGCAACAATATTGGACCTATGAAGATGTGTGTTGACTTTCCAAGAAGATGAAAAGGCAAGTTAGAGGGAAAAACAACAATGGCTCATGATTCTCGAGTCATTTTTTGTGAAAGGAGTATTTAAATGCTCACGGGAGTTCAACTTCTAGCAAACCAACAACTGTGGCAACAAAGGGTACTAATTCCAATTTAGACCCAAAAGGAAAACAAGTCGTCGAGGCTAATCCAATAAGAGTAAAAGGAAAATGATGCCTCAAATGCCAGGGACTAGGACATTCTGCGACAGATTTTCCAAATTGGAAGATTATGACCTTGGTGGAGGAAGATAAAGAGTTTGTATATGTTAATTTGGGAGAAGAACAAGAGCAAACAAATTTCGAACACGAGATCATTTATAGAGATCAAGATGAGTTTTGCCTTGTTTGTAGTAGAAGAAAATGAAGAGGTACTAACTTTACCAACCCAATTCAATCACTAGATTGGACTCATTTGCTGATTTAATTCCCAAGGAGATGCCAAGGGTTAGCTCCTATAAGACATGTCTAATATTGCATAATCTTCATTTTGAGAGCTATTATTCCAAACAAGGCTACCTATCAGGTGAATCTAAAGGAACATAAAAAATTACAAGAAGTTGAACAATTATTGAAAAGGTTGCAATCCAAGAAAGCTTGAGCCCCTGTCATATTTTGGCATTATTGGTTCCAAAAAAGGATGAGTTATGATGGATTTGCATTGATAATCAAATTATCAACAAAATCACCATCAAACACTGATTTTTGATTCCTCTATTAGATGATTACATGATCTACTTTATGAAGACAATCTTTTTTAAGATAGATTTGAAAAGTGGCTATCATCAAATAGTAGTTAGATATGAGTGGATGGTAATGCCCTTTGGTCTATCCAACTCGCCAAGCACATTTGCGCGTTTATAAATCAAGTATTTAGATCATTAATCGATAAATTTGTTGTCATTTATTTCAATTAGATTCTTGAGTATATTGTTTCAGTTAAGCAATATTTGTACCATATGAGGCAGGGTTTTTAGGATCCATGTGAGCATATGTATGCAAGTCTAAAGAACTGTCACTTCCTCACTAATCATGTGACAATCCTGAGGTACATAGTATCAACACATGGAATTAGAATGGATCCAACCAAAATTGAAGCGATCATAAGTTGGCCAACCCTAAAAAACATTCCTGATATTCAAAGCTTTCATGGGCTAGCATCTTTCTATCAACGATTTATTCGGAATTTGAAAATCAATATCATGCTAATCACAAAATGTTTGCAAGGTGAACGATTAATGAGGATGAAGGAAGCTAAAGACATTTTTAAATCTTGACTACTAGATTTTGGAAAAGTGTTTGAAATTGATTGTGATATTTCGAATGTTAGGATTGGAGTGTTAAGTCAGAAAACCAAGCCTATTACCTATTTTAGTGCAAAGATTCACAATGCGAGACAAAAATACTCTACTTATATGATAAGGAGTTTTACACAATAGTGAGATGTTTGGAATATTAAAGCCACTATATTCTTTCTAAGGAATTTATTTTGTATATTGATCATGAGGCTCCGAAGTACATTAATGGACAAAATAAGGTTAACTCAAGGTAGAAATTCATTCAAGTCTTCATTTTCACCATCAAGCATAAATTTGGTGTTCTTAATCGACTATCAAATGCATTGAGCAGACAACATCCCTTACGTTCAACAATGTAAGTATGATTGGATTGAAGCATTTCAAGTGTTAAAGTAAGTGCCCTAAAGTCAATTATCGAGGCTAATATTGTAACAATATTCAGGGAATTGTATTGTGCTTTTATAAATAAATGACATTTCTTCATTTATATCTTGCGTAAAAATTAGTATGTGATGATCAACTCATTTTGTACAAAAGAATTATTTTTGAGTTGTTTCTTCAGTAACGAAACATGAATGACAAGGTGGATTTTGCTTCCTTCAGGCAAAAGTAACTTGTAAGCCACTGGTCCTATGCGTTCAATAATCTGATATGGTCCATAATATTTGGCCGAAAGTTTGTGTCGTCGTTCTCCCACTAAGGAATTTTGCCTGTATGATTGCAACTTAAAATAAACCCAATTGCCTACCTCGAACTGACGATCTTTTCTGTTCCTATCATAAGTAACCTTCATCCTTTCTTGAGTCTTTAAAAGATGTTGTCGAAGTTGGACAATGATTTGATCTCTCTGTCGTAATTCCTTGTCCACATTTACATCTTTGGCCTTCCCAAATTCATAAAATGTTAAGACTGGCGGTGGTCGCCCATAAACTGCTTCAAAAGAGGTGGATTTTGTGGAAGAATGCCAACTGGTGTTCTAGCAAAATTCTGCCCACGGTAGCCATCGCGTCCATTGTTTTGGATTATCCCCTGTAAAACATCGTAAATACATTTCGAGAGTTCGATTAGTTACCTCAGTTTGCCCATCTGTCTGTGGATGGTAAGAGGAAGAAAAGCGAAACTCAGTGCCCTGTAGTCTAAATAACTCTTTCCAAAAGGTGCTTGTGAACAGAGGATCACGATCACTCACGATTGACTTTGGTACTCCATACAACTTGGGAATATTCTCATAATAGTGCTTGAGCAGCACTATTGGCAATAATAAGTTGTGGCATTGCGACAAAGTGTGCCATTTTTGATAAGCGATCCACTATGACCATAATAGCAGTTTTTCCCTTTGAAGGCAGAAGGCCAATAATGAAATCCATTGATACCTCAATCCATATGGTCTCAGGAATTGGTAGCGGTTGAAGCAGTCCGGGTGGTGCTCCTTGTTCCTGTTTGTTCTTTTGACAAATATCACAGGCTTTGATTGCTTCTAATACTTGTTTTTTCATCCCTTGCCAGTAAAACTATGAGCGGATTCGTTGAAGGGTTTTATGTAACCCCTCATAAGTGGCAGAATGAAATCCTTGTATAATTTCGACTGTTAACGGGGAAGATGCAAGTAGATAAATACGGTCTTTGAAGAAAAGTACGTCATCCTTGCAAGTTCATGGACCTAATATTTCCCCTTCTCTTAACAATTTGTGTAATTTTTGCATGTCTACATGGGTCCCATTTTCTTCCTTAATGGTCTCAACCAATCCTGGTTTTAGTGTTGATATTGCCATCACGTGCACAGTTTTCATCTTCCGAGAAAGAGCATCTGCTACTGAATTATCTTTGCCTTGCTTGTATTCGATAATGAAGTCATATCCCATCAGCTTACTGAGACATCGTTGTTGTGCTATGGTGTTGATGTGTCGATTCCATAAATATTGGAGGCTTTTATGAACAGTACGCACCACAAATGTCTTGCCAACAAGATATGGTCGCCATTTCTGCACTGCTAAAACCAATGCCAATATTTCTTTATCATATGTGGACAAGGATACAGATTTACCTTTTAGATCTTGGCTAAAGAAGGCTATTGGCTTTTTCTCTTGCTCGAGTACGGCTCCGACTCCAGAGTTAGATGCATCACATTCAATAATAAATTATTTTGTAAAGTCTGGTAAGGCCAATACAGGCCCTTTTACAATCACGCGTTTCAACTCTTCAAATGCACAGTCAGCTTCTTGGCTCCAAGCAAAGTTATTCTTTTTCAGCATATTGGTCAGTGGTGCTACTATTTTTCCATAATCCTTTATGAATTTTCGGTAGTAACCTAAAAGTCCTAAGAACCCACGCATGGTTGTTACTGTGGTCGGCTTATTGCCTCAATTTTGTCAGGATCCATTTCCACTTCTCCTTCACGGATGATGTGGCCTAAGTATTTAATTTTTGTATCACCAAAGCAACACTTTTCTTTTTTCGCATAAAGCTGGTGAGTGGCTAGAATGGAAAATACAATTTTCAAATGCTTTAAATGTGATTCCCAATTTGCACTATAAACAAGAATATCATCAAAAAATACTAGAACAAACTTCCGTAGGAGTGGACGAAAAATATCATTCATTAAGGCTTGAAATGTAGATGGAGCATTAGAGAGACCAAAAGGCATTACCAGAAATTTGTAGTGTCCATCATGAGTGCGAAATGCGGTTTTCTCAATTTCTTCAGGGTGCATAGGTATTTGATGGTACCCTGCTCACAAGTCTAATCTTGAGAAAAATTTTGCACCATATAATTCGTCCAGTAATTCATCGACCACAAGTATTAGAAATTTATCTTTGACAGTGGCTAAATTTAGAGTTTGATAGTCCACGCAAAATCTCCAAGAGCCGTCTTTTTTGTTTTATTAATAGTACTGGAGAGGAATACAGACTCATGCTTGGCCTAATTATTCCATCTTCCAACATCTCCTTCACCAATTTCTCCATTTCTCGCTTCTGGTAATATGGGTAGCGATAAGGTCTGACAGAAATTGGACTAGTGTCTGGTTTGAGAGGTATTTTATGGCTATGGGTTCTATCGGGTGGAAGCCCCTTGGGTTTTTGGAACAAGCCCTTGTATTTTTCAATTAAGCTACCCATTTGTTGTTGTTGTTGAGTTCCGCTCCAATGTTCCTGTATTGTTGTTTTTGTTTGGTTAAGGCCATTCAAAGATGTGATCTGCATCAATGTTCCTTGTCCACCATTGGCACGAAGTTCCTTCTCCATTCTTCGGCTATTGATCACTTGATTGCGTAGGGTTTGAGCACCAGTGTGTCATAATTTTCCCTTGCCATTGGAATGCCATCTTAAGTTGGGAAAAATCCCACATAATTTGGCCTCATGTCTCTAACCACTGTGCGCCAAGGACAGCATCACAACCTCCCAACTAAATGATAAAAAATTCAACTCGAAAGACATTTCCTTGAATCGTGATTGGAGTTTCAGGTAGTCGTCCCATGCACTGTAACTTTTCGCCATTAGCCACCATAACATTCATCTTCTCTCTTTTCTTGGTTTGCAATCCAAATCGTGATGCCCATGAATGGTTAAGGAAATTATGGGTGCTTCCTGTGTCTAGCAACACCATTAAAGGGTGGCCATAAATTTGCCTGGAACCTTCATGGTCTGTGGTGTTGTGGTGCCAATAATTGCATTAAAGGATATCTCAGCCACTTCGTGCTCCTCTTCAATTCCTTCCGTCTCCTCCACTACATCTTCATATACACAGTCAATAAGAAATAGTCGCTTGCAACGGTGTCCAGGAGTGTACATTTCATCACAATTATAACATAGACTGCGACGTCTTCTGTCTTAGATTTCATCAGGTTGAGTCTTTTAATTGGTGGAAGGGCTGTTTTTTTATTTTGTGGTTGTAGGGTTTTTGGCATGGTTGGTGGAAATGAGACAAAATTGGGTCGTTTGGTTTCTACATTAATAAGATTTCGTTGTTAAGTTTGGAGTTTGGTCTCATAGAGGCGAGCGAGGCCAACAGCATGTGAAAGAGTTAAGGGGTTAGCCGCTCTTACATCTGCGCGGATTGTCTCCTTAAGGCCACTGACAAAACAACTAATTTGTTGTTGTTCTGTAATTGATCCGGCACGTGCTAGGAGGCAATCGAATTGAGCTTAATAGCCGCGAACTGTTCCAGTTTGAGTGAGCTTGGTAAGATCTCCGTAAAAATTCTCCAATAAGGTTGGTCCATAGCGGTCATTCAGTGCCCTTCGAAACTCCTCCCAAGTAATCCTCACACGGGTCCGTCTGAAGGGTTGAAACTACAGGTGTACTCCCCCTTCCAAATGATAAGCGGCTAAGGCCACTTTTTCATTGTGTGAAGTTTATTGAATGAATTTCTGTGTGTGTTGCATTTGTTGATAAGAGATACAAATACATACACTTGTACACTTTCCTAATTGTATCCTACTTGAATTCTACTTTCCTATTTTGATCATATCCTAAACTATCAAGTATATAACTCAATACTCCCCCTCAAGCTGGAGCATATAAATCATATGCACCAAGCTTGTTACAAATAAAATCGATACGAGGACCTCTAAGAAATTTAGTGAGAATATCTACTAGTTGGTCAGTTGAACATATATGGCTAGTGGTTATACAACCAGACATAATTTTTTCACGAATAAAATGACAATCAATTTCTATATGTTTAGTCCTCTCATGAAATACTGGATTGGAAGCTATGTGAAGAGTTGTCTGATTGTCACAGAGTAACTTCATTTGTACCACCTTTGTAAATTTCAATTCTTGGACTAGTTGCTTCAACCAGACTAGTTCACATGTCACTAGGGTCATTGCCCGATATTCAGCTTCTGCACTTGACCTAGCCACAACATCCTGCTTCTTACTTTTCCAGGAAACTAAATTGCCTCCAATATCCTGAAGTTGACCGTCTATCGGTTGGCGATCCTGCCCAATCTGCATCGGAATATCCAATAATTTGTGTATGACCCCTGTCTTCATACAATAAACCTTTGTCTAGTGTTGCCTTAATATATCTTAGAATTCTAATAGCTGCATCCCAATGAGAATCACACAGAAATTGTAGAAACTGACTAACTACACTGACTGGGAATGAGATATCTGGTCTTGTGATAGTAAGATAGTTGAGTTTCCCTACTAACCTTCGATATCTCCCAGAATCTACAAGTGGCTCCCCCTGTCCTGGTACAAGTCTAGTATTAGGGTCCATGGGAGAGTCGATAGGTTTACAATCCAACATTCCTGCTTCTTCTAAGATATTCAAGGCATACTTTCTTTGAGAAATAACTATACCAGACTTAGATTGAGCAACTTCTATCCCAAGAAAGTATCTAAGTAGTCCTAAGTCCTTGGTTTGAAAGTGATCAAATAGATGTTTTTTTAGTTGATTGATACCTTTCAGATCATCACCAGTGATAACAATATCATCAACATAAACCACAAGATAGATACATGTCCCCCGTGTTGTATGCCTATAAAATACAGAATGATCTGATTCACTGCGAGTCATACCGAACTCCTGAATAACAGTGCTAAAACATCCGAACCAAGCACGTGGGGACTGTTTCAAGCCATACAATGAGCGACGGAGTTTACAAACCAAACCAGACTCCCCCTGAGCAACAAAACCAGGTGGTTGCTCCATATAAATTTCTTCCTGAAGCTCATCGTGCAGAAAAGCATTTTTAATGTCTAACTGAAATAAAGACCAGTGACGAATGGCCGCCATAGATAAGAGTAACCAGGCAGAAGACATCTTGGCTACTGGAGAAAATGTATCACCATAATCCAAACCATAAACTTGAGTGTAGCCTTTTGCAACTAACCGAGCTTTAAGACGATCAACCTGACCATCAGGACCTGTCTTAATTGTATAAACCCAACGACATCCAACAGTTGAATGATTAGGAGGTAATGGCACTAAGTCCCAAGTATGATTATTGTGGAGAGCAATCATCTCCTCGACCATTGCTTGTCGCCAATCAAGACTAGAAAGGGTTTCATGTATGTTGGAAGGAATAGACACAGAAGAAATAGTAGACACAAAACCATAAAAGGGTGAAGATAAACGATGGTAATTGATAAAGTTATAAATAGGGTGAGGATTGCGAGTTGAACGCATACCTTTACGAATGGCGATAGGAAATTGGTCATTAAGAGGCAGGGCCACAACCGGGGAGGCATCTGGAGCAGGAGGCGCGTCAACAGGAGCATCACTAGGAACAAGTGTGGTGGTCTCAGAAAGAGGAGATCCTTCAGCGGGTGGAGGAGACATTGATTCAATGATAGGAATAGACTCATGAAAGTGGTTGGTAGGAGAAGGAAGGTGAGGCACAGGGAGAACTGTAGTGATAGACTCAGAATCCAATGACATGGTGGGAAAAAAAGGCGATGACTCAAAAAATGTCACATCGACAGATATAAAGTATCGACGAGTGGATGGTGAGTAACATTTATACCCTTTTTGAAGACGTGAGTAACCCAAGAAAACACACTTGGTAGCCCGAGCAGACAACTTATCTTGACCAGGAGAGAGTATATGAACAAAACAAGTACAACCAAAGACACGTGGAGGAAGAGGAAATAAGGGTTGATCAGGAAATAAAATAGAATGAGGTACTTTATTTTGGAGGACGGATGAAGGCATCCGGTTAATTAAAAAACATGAGGTAAGAACAGCATCTGCCCAAAACTGAGAAAGAACCTGACTATGCAAAAGTAGGGTACGAGCAGTCTCAATGATATGTTTATTTTTACGCTCAGCCAGCCCATTTTGTTGAGGAGTGTATGCACAAGACGTCTGATAGAGAATTCCCTTGGAAGACATGAATTTAGTAAAAGGAACAGATAGATACTCACGAGCGTTATCGTTGCGTAAAGTATGAACAACAGTGTTGAATTGGGTCTTAATTTCAGCACAAAAAGATTCAAAAATAGAAAATAATTCTGAACGAGATTTCATTAAAAATAACCATGTGCAACGAGAATAATCGTCTATAAAGGTAACAAAATATTGAAATCCTAAAGTAGACACGACACGACAAGGACCCCAAACATCCGAATGAACTAATTCAAAAGGGGATGCAGCCCAATTATTGACACGCTTGGGAAAAGAACTACGCGAATGCTTCCCAAGTTGACAAGACTCACAATTTAAAGATGATAAACTAGAAAGTCCTAGAACCATTTTTTGGAGCTTTAAAGAGACTAGGATGACCCAGACGATTATGATGAAGAGCTGGAGACTCGGAAACATTGCAACTGATAGAATAAGGCAAGTTGAGATAATAGAGGCCCTATGACTCACGTTCTGTGCCAATCATCTGTCCCGTGTTGCGGTCCTGTATAATAACAGAATCAGTATGAAATGTGACAGAACAATTTAGGGAATGTGTAAGTTTACTCACAAACATAAGATTAAAGGGACAATGCGGAATATAAAGGACAGAACTTAAGGGTAAAATAGGCAAGGGATGAGCCTGACCTACAGCTTGAACAGCAATTTTGGACCCATCTGCTAAAGTAACAGGTGGAAAAGAAGTAGTGGTAGTAAAATGAGAGAATAAATGAGTATTACCAGAGATGTGATCTGTAGCCCCAGAATCAAGGACCCATGGTCCTAGAGAGGAAGATTGGGAGAGGCCTACAACTGGATTCCTTGATTGAACAACAGAAACCATAGTCGAGGAGGACTGCTTATTTGCTTGATACTTGAGATATTCCTCATAATCAGTGCCAGTAAGAGTCAGAGACAGCTGATTTTATCCTGTAGATGATTTTGAAGGAGCATCTGAGTGAACCATATTAGCAGTCCGAGTGGGTCGTCCATGTAAATTATAGCATTTCTCCTTTAAATGACCCCATCGATGACAATAACTGCATTTGGGTCTACTCCCTTTACTACCTTGATTACTTTGTTCTCCTTTGATGGAAGATTGAGATTGGGTTGACAAAGCAGAAGAGTCTCTACTAAGAGGGCTGGAGACAACATTGGGAGAAGACACGCGAAGTAATCGAGCAAACACTTCATTTAGGGAAGGAACTGTAGCACTAGCCAAAATTTGGTCATGCACTGGAATAAGATGGGGCTAATACCAACAAGAGCAAGAACCATGAAGAATTTATCTCGTTGTGCCAAATCTTCAACCGTAGGTAGTCCAACGGGCAGTAATAAATTAAATTCGGACTTGAGAGAAGCTAGTCTGCCAAGGTATTCTGACATACTCATACCTTGTTGTTTGAGATTAACCAAACTGGACACAATTGAATATAAACACTGAATATCATTAGTGTATAATAATTTGGCTTGACTCCATATCTCAAAACAGGTCCTGTATACCTTGAAAATAGGGTGAAGTTGAACATCAATAGTTTGCCACAATAAACTGCATAAGAGAGCATCAGTTTTAACCCAATTAGCTTTATCTATTATAACATCCTCAGACTTCGTAGTCAAGTAGTCCTGTAGACCTTGGCCCATACACCATAACTCTACTAAAGCCACCCATGAGGTGTAATTTGCACTGCCAATTAGTTTTTCGGTTGTGATAGTAGGGAGAGATAAAAAAGGAAAAGCCCCTGACTTTAGATTGGACCCTTCTGTGTTCATATTCTAATACCACGATATACACCCAACACAGGAGACTAAATCCAACAGCAACAGCCACAGCACTTATGAAGCTAGTCATCATCTCAATCTATAGAATCCACAACCAAGGATTGAAGAATGTTGATTGACAAGTAGTATGAAAAATAAACAAGTTATTGGTCGTATGTTGGTAATCATAGTAGCAAGGAGTAATGCAAAATTTGAGTTTAAAGAAGTCAATCATGGTATTTGGGAACTTCTATGGCTAAAGAGATTACTTAAAGGTCATAAAACCTCCATGCCTATAAGGCTTTAATGTGACAACAAAGTTGCAATTAACATAGCTCATAATCCTATCCAACATGAGATGACTAAGCATGTGGAAGTCGATCATCATTTTAGGAAGAAAAAATTGGCAGGTGTGGAGTAAATACCCTATATTGCTACAAGCGGGTGGGTGCTAGATATCTTCACTAAAGGATTAGAAAATGGGCAATTTTACAACTCTTATATGCAGGCTAGGAATGCAAGATATTTTCTAGCCAGCTCAGTAGTGTGGAATGATCTAGGGCTATCTTATGAAATTAGTTAGGTAGAATTTTTAGAAGCCATCTACAATTAGATAACCTTCGTTTAAAAAATAAAATAAAACAAACACTTTCTTATATGATAGTGATTATGATTGATATATATATTTTTCTTAAACTCAGTGACACACTTTTATAACCTCCATGCCTATAAGGCTTTAATGTGACAACAAAGTTGCAATTAACATAGCTCCTAATCCTATCCAACATGAGATGACTAAGCATGTGGAAGTTGATCATCATTTTAGGAAGAAAAAATTGGCAGGTGTGGAGTAAATACCCCATATTGCTACAAGAGGGTGGGTGACAGATATCTTCACTAAAGGATAAATGGGCAATTTTACAACTCTTATATGCAGGCTAGGAATAAAAGATATTTTTTAGCCAGCTCAGTAGTGTGGATGATCTGGGGCTATCTTATGAAATTAGTTAGGTAGAACTTTTAGAAACCATCTACAATTAGATAACCTTTGTTTAAAAAATAAAATAAAATAAGCACTTCTTATATGATAGTGATTATGATTGATATATATATTTTTCTTAAACTCAGTGACACACTTTTATATACAAAGCTTTTAAATTAACATATAAATTATTATGAATGATACAATTCACATTTTATTGTCTCTTATCTTTGTTTTCAGAAAATGCAAATAAAGAGGAGAAAGCAAAACCAAGAGAAGAAACAAGGGAAGAACAATTAATGATTCAAGAGAGATTAGAAGAAACAGATTATTATATTCATGCATCAAAGAGCTATATCTGGCATCAATAATAAAGCCAATAGTAGATTCAATTATAACAAGTTATTCATGTAAACAATTAGAAATTTCTATATTTCCAAGATTAACTTAATCAGAATCAATAGGAAAAGTATAATCGCCTAACACATTATTACAAAGATAATTAAATTCAAAGAAATTCCAAATCACTAAACCCATGGAATATAATCCCTAGTCCCTAGGGTAAAATTTCCTAAAAAAGAAAAATGTGAAATCATAAAATATAATCCATGCATCATATAGTTCGCAAAAGAATATTTAATTAAAAAGTATAAGCATTTTGTATACTTGTTATGCCGTAAAAAAAATTTGTAAGGCTATGTTCATTACAACAAACAAACACCTTCCAAAAACTAAGAATCTTATGTTATTAACTTACGAGGCAAAAATGTTTAAAAGGGCGCTAATTTTGACAACCATAACTTGGGAATAGCCGATACAAATTCAATTTCCTACCATGGAAGAAGATTGAGCCTATTTCACAATGATAGTTTGTAAAACACATTGTCCTAGGGTTAATTCCATTCACCACTTATATTGTTTAATTTTATATGCACCCAAGTCTTTGGAAATTATAAAAACCCCTTGCTATTAATCTGAAATTTTTAAAACTTAGTACTTAAAAGATAATTTGGTCCTTACAATATAAAAAGCTTTCACTTTTTTCATTTCTTCTCTTTCTTTCTCTATTTTCTCCTCTTTTCCTCTCATCCTCTCTCACACTCCTCTGCTGTTTCATCCACTCCTTCTCCTTTCTCTCTATAATCTCTACTCATCAGATTATACATAATGATAGGCACCCAATACCACATCACAGTGAGCCATTGCAGCAACAATGACCACACATGGCTACCACCATTTGTTTACTGTTCCTCAATCACTCCTCTCTTTTACCTTCTCAAGATCACATAATATTTACTGGGTTAAAGTTGCTAATGGATTTTGGCTTTGAGTTGTGACAGAGGATTTCAATATGTAATAAAGATAGGGATGTGGTTTTATGAATTTGTGATTTGAGGATTTATTTTTTGATGTACAAAAGAAAGAACTTCCAAAGAAAATTTCAGTGTAAAATTTGCGAGGATTTGCAACAGGTAAAATGGTAAATGTCTTATCATTAGACAACTTAACTAGACAACATGGTAAAGATAGGGCAGCTTTTTCTGGATTTTGAAAACCTTGGGTGCACTAAAATTAAATGATTGTAGAAGTGCTATATAATATTAATCGTATCATCCTATTACATTCCTTTACTTAAGCTAAAGGACTATTATTGATTCCATAATAACTTTTCAAAAACTCAGCAGAAAAGAAGTATGAAATTATACTCAAAAGGAACCAAACACCATTAGTTATCATTATATTTGACAAAAGAGTTTTACAAGACATAAACGCCATTACACGAATATTTAATGTAAGTAATCATTAAAGAAAAAAAAGTGAAATAACCGATATTTCTCAACTTTTTATTTTAAATAGTTGATGGGTGACATTTCTCCATTTTTTTTAATTAGATTGTTATCATTTCATTTGAATTGAATTTTTTTTACTATAAGTGATTTTAAATTTAGAAATATTTAAAATCTTGTGAGATTATGTAATTTGAAGTGTACCCAAGCTTTTGAAAACCATAAAGAAGTACTATAATCATTAAAAGCTCCCTAAGATTATTAGAAGACTCCAATCTTAGGGGGCTTTTTAAACAATCATGGCAGGCCTTTGGATGGTTTCTAAAAGGTTTGGGTGCACTCCAAATTAAACGATTTATAAGGTAGAAATTATTCCCTACGATTAACTTAGTTTGCAAATATTAAAACCTGTCCACTTACATTTTGTCCTCATCATATATCAAATCAAACAGCCTTTAACAAGTTTTGGGCCCTTAAGTGTATTTTCAAACTTTTACCCTTTCAATAAGCTCTAGAAATATAAAAAAGCTTAAGACAAACATAAAAGTCAATTCACTCATATCAGTGAGGTAATGCATGGAAAGATTATTGTAAGAGGAAAGAGGTTCACTAAATGGAAAAGAGATTTACAGGTCTTTAACTAATGGATTAGTAAACAAAAACTGAAATCTAATTGTCAGTGTTAAGGTAATAATGCCTAACATTGATAAGAACTTGCTGTGGCCAACACAAGCTTATGGTTGCTATAAATCAAAATAAAATTTGGTTTGCTAGGTTGAAGACCTGAAGGAACTTTCTTTTCTTTTTTTTTTTTTTTTTTTTTCTATGCTTTTTATCAAACAACTCGGTCTCTCGCTACCATTTTCAAAACCTAATAAGCACAAGATCAGATAGGGCTAAAAAGAAGCATCGATTAGTTAAAAAAATTAAAATACCTGTAGCCGCTTCTCTTTCTTTCTTTCATTTCTTTTAATGGACTTAGTCTTCGGTTTTGAATCAATAACTGGATCATAACCAGGAGGCACCTCCTGCAATGCCATCAACTCCTTTTTCAACTGCAATAAACAATAATCATAATAAACCCGAGTCATGTTTTCAGCATTCATGTTTATTTACTGATCCATTGAAACAACAAAGCAGCCTAAGCAGTAAACTTCAATCTTTCTTCCATTTGCAGGGAATTTCCACCAAAAAGAGTTAAATCCTAAAATTTTCACGGAAATTGTTTACAGAAGAACTAATATTTCCTTAGAGAGAACATTAAAAAAGCTTTATTTACTTAGGGGTTTTCCCAAATGAGGGCATTCAGATTTCTCTACTTACTAGTACAAACTCATAACAAAATCAATTGTATTTGTTCAAGATATCAGATATACTCACATTCATTAAACTAATTTAAATGCATCAAGAATAGACATTAAGGTTTTCATTTAAAATCCCTAGACATATAATCTTCTGAAGAATCTCATGTTAATATAAAACCAGAATCAAAATTGAAAATGGTTTAATATATATTGAAGAAAAAGATTAAAGATTGAAGACTTAAGAGAACTTTACCAAAGCACCTTTGGACTGATAAATGGCGACTTCATCTTGAGGGACATAACCAGCTCGAATTCGAATGGGTTTTCGAAGAGTACCGTCAGGTCTACGAGTGGGAGCCAATATTCTTTCTCCTTCTTTTAGGGTTCTGCTAAGTTCAGCCATTTTGCTTAGCTCTTCTTCTCCTCCGCCATTGCTGCTACCCATTTGATTCTTTAGTTCACACGCTGCTCGTCAATTCTTGACATGGTTAAACATGTATTTTTTGTATTACAAATTCACCCCTAAAAGATTGCTTAATTTTTTAAACGACAAGGTTTTAGAAACTATTATAAATCCGGCTATGCTCTGGGTCAAATAGTCATGTCAACGTGACCTTTGGGCGGCTCCGGGTCTATTATAGATATTTTTGGGTATTATAAAAATACTAATTTTGATATTGATCCGCCCTATTTCCCCCAAAAATTATGTTTTGATTTAAAATAAAAATTATAAAATATTTATTTAAAAAAAAAATTAATTAAAATATTCTTTAGTCCCTTATACAATTCATTGCAAAAAATATTTAAAAATATTTCTATATACCTATGTATAACAAAGGTGAAAACACACAACTCAAGTTTATATTTTTGTTTTTCCCAAAAACTCTAACGTGTAACTGTTCACATTTTCATTTGAGCTTAAAATTTCAACATCTAAATGTTTATTGTCAAGCATCAATTTCATCCAAACTCATTAGCAAAATGGTGTACGAGGTTAACAGTATTTCTAATTTTGTTTTTATTTTGTCGTTAATGGAATTTATTGTATTTTATTATGATTATTGCATTTTTGTTAGGGGATTTGTTTCTATGATGATCGGAAATATTTTAAGTTAATTATGCAAATCAATTTTCCAACGAGCTAGGGTTTAGAGAACATGGTTTAGCTGTTTGATTTAGAGTTAAAATTGTTTTAGGGTTGTTGTTTTGGTGTTTTTGGTTATTAATGTGTCAAATTGGGATAAAAAATGGTCCAATTTTTGTACCAAAAATGGTTTGATTTTTGTCTCACCCCTATTTAAGGGTGTAAAAGAGGTAAAACAAATAATGCTAAGCAATGGAAGTGAGTAGGAACGGTAAGTGGGTAATAGTAAATTCAATGTTTTAGATTTGCCCCATTTTTGTCACACTCTTGTCTCTGTTTAACTTACTTACCCCACATGCTCAAAAGCTTATCTTACTTGCTTATCGCTTACTCCACTTGCTCACCCACTTACCTTGTGTGCATACCTGGCTTAGCCTTCACCCTTTTACAAACATTATACTTAAAAAAATGGTAGATGACATTGTTACTATAGTGTTTTTGGTCAAGTATGATAGATTACTGTTCAATATAACTATTCACTAACACTATTCACCAGTATATATTCATGGAAACTTATTTCTTTAAAATAAAATATTGTTTTGTTTCATTTGTACTTTTTACATTTTTATGTAGAGAATTCTAATTAAATTATAGGAAGGTGAACTAAAATTCCACGAGGCCTACTTTTTTCAAATCACCTTAACAGTTAAGTCATATAAGGACATTTTTAATAACATCTGTGATAACCTATTAAAGGCCTAAAGAAGGTTATTTCAGAGAATATGCTTTGGGCACTTTCTTAACCTGTAAGAGTAGTTATTAGTGTCATACTAATCTAATTAGAGCTATTCCAACAAATCAACTAAGGTGGCCTAAGGAAGGAGTTATGGTTTTGAGTAAATGAGATAGACATGAGATTCGGGCCCCAAGAGTTTTCATTGAAGATAGGTATACATTTTAGTTATAACACCATTATGAAGTTGTATATGTTGATAGATAGAGTTTTGTGGCTTTAGCAATGATACTTCCCTAAGCTAAGGGTGGTGACTTATAGGCATGTTCATGAAGCCTTGGGTAGAACATAAGGTGACACTAATAAGGATGTTGTCAAACTTATCATTTTGTGTTTTCTACTTCACGAGCTGTTGGGAGTTGATAATCATAATCAAATGTAACCACCCTCTATGTAAATTATTTTCAAGGAAAATAAAAATAAAAAGAAAATAAAAAAATTTTGACAGAGTTTTCCTTAAAAATAGTCAACCTAAGAATAATAAACCTGTAAGGAAAACACTTCAAACCAACCAAATACCAGTCCTACCTAATGATTGGATTTTTGTTTTCATAAGTCCAATGATAAATGAAATCAGACATACACACAACGGAAATAAAATTATATTTTACTCTTATATACATATGCTCATCTTTAAGATTAGTTACTATATATATACATCTCAAAATATATTAGTCTTATAACTAGTGTGCCACCAGCTCATGCCCGTGTATGACCTCTCCCAACAGTTGCACCACTCGCACCTAAAGAGAAAACATTATAAAACTACAGGGTGAGTATAAAAGTATACTCAGTAAGTAAATTAAGCTAACATAATATAAAAAGCTTAGTATTGATTCCTTCTCGTTTTCTTATAACTTTAACATTTCTGCTTTTAGCAGCACTTCTTTGGGCACTCTGACATATCTGAAACTCTGAATATGCATCATATGACTGCACATGTGTATATATGTGATGCAATTAAATATGATATACATGTCATGCCATAAAATTCTTTTTGAAAACTCTTTTCTTTTATTTTCTTTTCTGTAGACTAGTCTAGGCTAAAGAATAAGGAACCATGGTCATAAAATCTAACTCTGCCTATAGTCCTCAACCTATACGCACTCTATCGGACTGTAGTAAACTCTACTCTAGGGTTGCTCACTAAGAACAACAAGCGTGTAGGGCTACTCTGTGGGTTCCCCATCACATCAGTCCTAAGAAAATTCTATAACTAGTTTACTTCATAAAACAAAACGTATAAATACATTTCTCTGAAAACCATGTGTATAAAGTAATAATTAAACACATGAATATAAACTTTTTTTCTAGAACTCATGTGACTCATGTTTGGATGTTCACATGAAATGCAATATGTGGTTAAATACACTCTGATACTATGCATAAAAATGCCAATTATATATACCATTTGCACTAACAGTGTATATATATATATAAAGTTACAACAATTCTCTAACATAGTTAAGGTCAAACTACCACTTTCTATTAACCCAAGCTTTCTTCCATTTTACTCTGTATATCATCCTTAAATATGTATTAAAACATAATTCTATATAGAAATTTAACCAATACTCAACGCATGGTATATTTCTAAACATGGCATAATCTACATCGTACATTCATGTCACAATTTTACAACCTTCCAATATTATTTCAATTCGATTACCCTCTTAGACATATGAATTGCAATATATACATATCAATTATATAAAACCCTAATTGTCATCAAACCCTAATTTTTATCAAAGTTTAGGATAATTGCCCTAAAAGCATAATTTACTTACCTTAGCTTGATTATTCTTTTGTCACCACCTTTCCTATTTTCTCCCACCTAAAAACACCATTAAAGAATATACAACCATAAACCCATGCATAATTATATCAAATTCCTTGAAATTCTTACCTTAGTTAAAAAGATTAACTAATTTTCTTCGCTTTTCTCTAAAAATTTCCTTGGAAACCCTTTAATTTGCCCTGAATTGAGCTCAAAATAACCCAAAAATGGAGAGAACAAGAAGCTGTAGGTTTGGCTACAGGAAGAAGAAGGAATCTCACCTTTATGCATAATTATCCTTTACATTTAATGCCAACTTTTTAAGTGACTAAAATACCTTTACATTTATTTCTTAATTTCATCAAAACCAAGTCATTCTTGTAATTTTAATTAACTAGAAAGGGTGAAAGAGGAAAGGTTATGTTGGTATGCCTTAAAATATACAAAAAGAAATCTTTTAGTAAAATTACTATTTTACCCCTCATCTTTTACCAAAATAACATTTACGTCCTCTTAACAATTTATCAAAAGAATCTTACCAACTATATAAACTATTTTATGTCATTTTATTTTAATCCCCATTCTAACCTCTAATTCTTTGTAAAAAGACTATTTCACCCCTATTTAACAATAGTGGTCAAATAAGCTCACTTAAGGTTTAATGCCCCTTTTTAGTCATTTTTCTTTTATGTTTTCAACTGTAACTACTACTAAAGGGCATCAATGACATTTTAAAACATACCTGGCTTTGGGTATTACATCAAATTCACACAAGCATGTTATTTTTGGTAGATGATTTGAAGGCATTCAATCATTATCCCTAAGGGTATATAGTATGGAACATGATGGTTGATTTTATAAGGAAAGTTGTTCAAACACAATATATAATGAGGTTGCTCACGAATGCTAACCACATATGCCACACCCTTGTAAGGTCTCAATATCCTTTACCCTTTGAAATACTACTTATTATGGCACTCAAATTTTAAGTAGCAAAACATACTACAACCCTACACTGTAGTGACCCTCGCCCTAGGCCTACTGTGCGTAGTTGTTAAATACATATATATAAATATATATAAATATAATAAAAATACGTCTCTGACGGAGATCCCACAAGGAAAAAAGAACATTTACTATTACTCAAAATACTAAAAAACTCTGAATACGGAAACGTAAAACATTAATATGACAATAAAATAAGTCATAATAACCTTTCTGAAAATCCCAAGCTACTTATGTATAAAATCATGCTATCCATACAGTGTATACTACAATATAATACACACACATAAATACATGAGATGCAAGTTATCAGAGTATGCAAGTCGAATCACAAAACTAGCTGCCTAGTCATGTCCTCAAAACCTCATAGCTGCATCGCCACATCTCAGTCCCCAACTCACTGACCTGCAAAAGAGAAAGGAAGGAAAATGGGTGAGTTACAAAATCACTCAGTAAGCATTTCCTATCTCTTACACAGACAAGTCATCGAGTAAAAGCTGATCCTAGATCAGACCTCGAGTTCTCTACTTACTGTTTTCTTATCATCTTGTTATACTTGCTTTACAGTAACTTATATCATTCTTTTCTTATCTCTTATTTCTTTACTTTCTTTAATCATTGCGTTCTTAGAGTTTTCATCTATTTTATGCTTGGTACTTTGCTTTTATCTCATATGTTTCTCATGAATGCTATACATGACATGATATGTATGCTCTGATATCATGTAAATACTCATTTATCATAAAGCTTGCCTCTCGAGTTGATTTTCTGAAAATTCATTCTTTTCTAAAAACTCTTTCTAATATAAAATCTCTTATCCGAAGATCCTCATATATATACATATAGTATAACTGAAAGTAATATCAAAAGTACTGTATCTGAAAAATATCTCTACTATGCTGGCCAGACTGATGAACACAGGGATTCGACACCTTAGTTGTGTGAGCTCAAACCTATGATAAAACTACTCGTGCACGACCATGGTTTCCCTCTCTAGCAGGCGTGCGAATTCACAGGTGCCCTCTCATATCCACCCTTAACTGATGTCCGAAACATCATATATATATATATATATATATATATATATATATATACTTTTAAAACATCTCTTGGATCCTTAGATCCCTTTTTCTAAAAACATATCATGTGTGGCATGTCATGCTCAATGCTTGCTAATCATGCATGATATGTTGTTATCTCATATTATTCTCATGTTTCTCATGCTTAGATTTTACTTAGGGTTGCTTAGGGTAGCTTATATTTACTTAAATATGCTTTAGAATCTTCTTTTCTGTCTTTCTTAAGCCACAAGGGCGTGTGTCATGGCACACGAGACCGTGTGCTTCTCGTGTTCTTGGGCGTGTAAGCTTCTGGAAAATTATTAATCATTCATGAAAACTGGTTGACCACACAGGTGTGTGGTGCAAATACACGAGCGTGCATGACTGGGCACACGAACGTGTATCGCACTGCACGGGCGTGTAGTTGCCTCAACACCATCCCGTGTCTTGCCTACACAAGCGTGTATATTTGGGATTAGACACACGGGCGTGTGCACTCAGGTACACGGGCGTGTGTTTAGATTTTCATACGTACATAGGTAACCTGCAAGGCCGTGTCTCATATAGATTTGAGGCCATACATGTGTGTCCCCTCGGGTACACGGGTGTGCGCTCAACCCAGAATCTGTAAATACGTTTGGAAACCCAGAAAATCCCACTCAAACACATCCAAATCTCATTCATTCTTCAATCAAACATAAGCATAATATATTCTCATGCCCATAAACATACTCAACACATACATTTATCATTTAGCATGCCAAATCTCAGGCATTTCTCATCGTTTCATACCCAAGCAACATACACAGCATACATTGCATAATAAGCTCAATAATCATCATGCATTTAATTATATCATCATCAAATCATGCTGGAAAGCATACTCATCACACAATAACCATTCTAGAAGCTTAAAAATCAAAAAAGCTTGCTGGAAACCTAAGTAAAAGAGGTAAAGAAATACTTACCTCTAGCCATGACGTCCGGATCTCTCTCTCTAACTGCTCTTAGATCTATAACCGGGATAATGACTGTTGGTTAGACGAATTCTTGCCTAGGGTTTGTTGGAAAAGGAGAAGAGAAGAAGCTGAAGGAAATAAATTGAGCGAAATACGAGAAAACTAAAGCATTTATCACGCTTTCACCTGGCACATGGGCATGCGTCCTGGACACACAGGCGTGTGCCCCTCAAAAATCTAAAATCGCTCTCTCCTCACGCCATACATGGATTATTCTTCTCAGAATATTCATGTATAAGCCACGAAAGGCTTCTAAAAGACTCTTCTACCCTTGAATCCTCTTGAAACCATTTCCTAACTGGAAATCTCTCTTTTATCCTAAATTTCAGAGCCTAAAATGACAGTTCTACCCCTAGGCTATTATATACACCTACTATAACACCCTAAGTTTGAAAATGGTAAATTAGGATATAAATTGGTAATAATAGTGAATTTTATGTTTAGAAATCGAGGTAAGTGAGTTTTTGGGTAGAATGGTCATTTAAAGGCTTTATGTGGCTCATATATGTGTAAACTCTAGGAGCTATCACATGCACAACATGAAAAGACGTAAACATTTTTAATTTCTTATATGACTATGTTTGACTACATTTTGACATGGTTATATAAAGCATTTTTTATTTCAAATTTTGGCATAAGTTCATTTGTTTTTTTGTTAAGTATTTTAGAGAGGACTTATTAGAAAGTTGAAAAATTTTAATGGTTAGAGAAATAATACTAGAGGGGGGGTGAATAGGATTATTAAAAAAAACTAAAGCAATTAACATAACAAATAATTATAATCACAAAACACAACAATCAAAATAAAGAGAGAAAGAGTTTAGAAATTGCTCAGCCGGTTTATAGAGGTTCGAAGCTTTGAACACAAGCCTCCTATGTCCTTTTCCTCAATCAAACCCGATTGAAGTTTCCACTATCTTCCAAACCTGAAGATATAATAGTTTTTCAACAAGAGAATTTCGCCCTTTTTACAGTTGAGATATTGATTATGAAAGAGATTGATTTTGCCTCTAATTAGGCTGAAAATCCAATATAGAACATAGATCTCTCAAGTGTAGGAATATGTAAGCTTTTTAGAAAGAGAATTAATAATCAAAGAGTGAAGAACAAGTAGAGCAAATAGCTTGATTTTTGTATTTCGTTTTTCTAACCTTCTTCACTTCAAATAAGTCTCCTTTTATACCCCATTTATTGCCTAGAATAGCAAGGAGTCGTTTTCCCTATCTTGGTATCCGTTGAAGTAGTTGAAACTGAATGCTCTGTAATAAATTTTCTAGGCGCACGGTCATACTCTTTGAGTACACGGTCGTGCTTGTTGCATTTATTGTCTCGATCAGACTCCCAACTGTCGAATTAAACATTACCGTCAATAATGCATGGTTGTGTGTCTTTGACGCATGGTCGTGTTTTAGCCCTTCATAGTTTTGTTCAAAATTCTAGAGGCTCACACAACATGGGTGCACGACTAACACATTGGCAGCACACGAGGTATCTTTTGTTGTCGTATGGTCATGTGCCATATCCGCATGATCGTATGTCTACTATATGCTTATAAGCTTCTTGCACGATCAGTCTTACACGACTTTCTTGGAAGTGCTCTTCATTCATCATCACGCACGGTCATGTGTATATTATGTGCACGGTTGTGTGTTGACTGTCTTGCTTTGACTTCATGCACGACTTGATATCCCATGCTCTTCATGGATTATGCACACGATCGTGTGCTCGAAATACGCATGCTCATGTCATTGACTTTGAAGCTTTGACTATACACGGTCATTTTGCACGGTTGAACTGATGGTACTTTAACTGTGTTGTGCATGCACACAGTCATGCATCATAAACACATGTCTGTGTTGGTTCTGAGAATTTTCTTCAATTTTTTATAGAACCTTGTACGGTCAAGTGCACGGTCCCATGTTCTGGACACACGAGAAGCCTTTTGGTCAAGCACGGTCGTGCGAGACCTATAACCTCTAAAATAAAGCTTTTCTCCTTTCTTTTGTCATGAATTAATTTATGCAAGGGATTAATTAGCAATTTAAGCATATTTTTATCATCATCAAAACATCAAGGGTTCAACAATCTCTCTCTTTTTGATTGATGACAAAAATATGTTGATAATTTGTAAAATTGATTATAAACTAAGGATTAGAAAATACTCCCCCTCACTTTAAGCACTCCCCTTTAGTTTGAGCTTTAATTACCAATATGTTATTATCAATTTTAATATACTTTTTACCTTATTCTCCCCATTTTTTGCCATTAATAAAAAAGAAATTGACATAATCTCCCTTGTTTTTTTGGATATTTCCTAAAACAAGCAATCACAACAATTACACTCCCAATATATCAACAATCAACCATCCAACTGCTTCAATATAGCAAATCATCAAATAATCAACATCAATATGATCCAAAACACCAATATAATTCAAAACATCAATAGAATTCAAAACATCAATATAAGTCAAAACATCAAGATAAGCCATAACATCAAGATAAGCCATAACAGTATATAAAAAAAATTATGCATATGTTCCTCAATGATGATTTTTAAGAAAAATGCAAATGTGAATGGCATATTTAAGGCTTAGGTGGCATAGAGGGCTACTGTTGAAGAGGAGATTAGTTTGCCATTTCATCAAGAACATCAACTCGGGACTCAAGTAGTGCAATACGAGTAGAAATATCATCCCGAAATACTTGAAATTCTTATCGATGGTCCCTAAGATCACTGGCGAGCCGATCCACTGTCGTATTTATCTCTTTGGTCAACTCAAGAATGACTTGAAGCTCTAAAGGCGATTAAACTTCTAAACCCACTTTAGCACGGGCTCGTCTTCCTCGACGAGCACTAGTTTCAGCTATGGAAGGGGCAACAGATGGACCAACTGAAGGCTCGTGGCACCAACTAAAGTAGACAATCTCTACCCGTTTTTGCCATCTTTTTCGAGACCCCGCATGCGGTAGAGATCGTCGACATTCAGCATATGAGATTCTTCAAAAGGGATCCAAAACTCTCTGTATCGATCAACTACTATACCCAACTTTTCAACGATAAAGGTGATAATCACACCAAATTCGATGGAAACCTTTTATTTATCACTGTGTGACTGGATATCATTGAACTTGTTAATAATCCAGCGAGCCGTATCAAGTTGATGTCTATTTATGGCAACTTCCATTACTGCCATGTCACAAACACTAATGTTTCTATTTGTGTTCGTACGGGTATTCAATGTATAAGTGACCATCCGATGGAAGATTCTCATAGTTGGATTAATCAAAGTCGAAGCCTTCACCTTTTGGGTCTCGTAGAATCTAGAACCACTGAGTAATATCCAAACCACTTGAGAACTTAGCTCGTGGAGAAAGTCCAGAATACCCTCAGTATCACATTGCAGCCATTCACCTAACTATTCGATGAAAACCATTCAGTCACCATTTGCCAGTCGAAAACACATAGTATGATCAGTTATGGTTCCTTGCATGTCCTTTTTAAGCGATAAGAAACTATAAAATTCATATACTAAATTTTCATATGCATCGTTTCTCATATAAAACATTCCGTTCAACTTAGCAACATTAACTAGATTGGTAACCTCAGTCAATAATCCAATTTCTCGCAAAATTTGTCTATCTAAACATCTACTAACATAAATGAACTTCTTTATAAATTTGGATAGAAGTACCTTTTATTGCCTGGATGAGCAAACAATGCCGAATGGATTTTCTGCCCTTGTGGAGCTCCTAAAAGGTCCAGAACACGTTGGAAGCTTCATTCGGGGAGGCATTGTGATTTAAGTGGAAAACGGATTGAAATAGGAGATTTTGAATGTGTTTTTGATGAAAATCAATCTCAAACTATGAAAGAATGTGAAAGAAACTTGTAAAAACAAGTTTAAAAGCAAATGACAGTAAGAAAAATGAGCAAATTTGATAAGTAATTGAGAGAAAAATCGAAGAAATCGCGACCTAGGGTTTGTGTTTTTCGTGAAAAATCGAAAATGAAACAGATCTGCTTATATAAATGCGAAGGCGTGACTATGTTTCTCTATCGCACGATCGTGTGTCACCCTTATTTTTGTGATGTTCCCTATTCCACACGATCGTGCACGCGACAGTTACACGGTCATGTTTTTGTAAAAAGTTTAAAAACAATGAAATTTTAAAACGCATGCTTGTGTGGTTTTTTATGGTACGCGTGCAGTTTAATCGCGAATTCTAAAACACAATGCACAGTCGTGTATATTTGAACACATGGTCGTGTGTTTATACAAGAGCACACCCGTGCATAATTGTAACACACGGTCGTGTGTGACCAAAATCACATAGACCTGTAGTTTTCAAAAATCTACAAAATTTTAAGAATGCATGCACAAAATACCTCAAGTTATGAAAACTTGGATATTTTGATTTAATAAGGTTTTGTTATCTAAATTCAGTTATCGATTGATGTCAACTATAGAATTACATTGATTCGACTCGAATTCACATTCAATACAAGCTCATACAAGTGTATATATATCTAATTATTTGTATCCAACCATTTGCATATAACCAATCAATAACATACATCTAATGGCATATATGTATATCCAATCATTCAATCAAAACATCAAACAATTAACGTGTAAGCATTTAAAAAAGTAATTTTTGGGTACTTACTTGACTTGCATCAATCATTCCAAGCTCCCTCCTTATATAAGCAAACTTTTCTTTGTCTAGAGGCTTGGCAAAGATATCAGCTAGCTAGTGGTTAGTGTCAATAAATTCAAGTATAATATCACCTTTGCTAACATGATCACGCAAGAAATGATATCTAATATCTATGTGTTTTGTTCTAGAATGCAATATTGGATTTTTTGAAAGTTGCATGGCACTAGTATTATCACAAAAGATAGGAGTTTTTACTTTTTCAAAGCCAAAATCTAAAAGTTGTTGTTTCATCCAAAGAATTTGGGCATAACAACTAGCCGCGGAAACATACTCAGCTTCTATAATAGAAGTTGCAACCGATTTTTACTTTTTCGAAAACCATAGAACTAACATGTTTCCTAAAAATTGACATGTACTACTAGTGTTTTTCCTATATATTTTGTAACCTCCAAAATCAACATCTGAAAAGGCACATAATTCGAATATTGAGTTCTTAGGGTACCATAAGCCAACATTCGGTGTTCCCTTAAGATATCTCAAAATTTGTTTTACTACATTCAAATGCGATTCCTTAGGATTTGCTTAGAATCGATCACACATACATACACTAAACAAAATGTCTGGCCTAGATGCAGTTAAATATAGTAGTGCACCTATCATGCTTCTATATGTCTTTGTATCAACATTTTTACTTCCCTCATCTTTGTCAATCTTTGTTGAAGTGCTCAATGGTGTTGGTTACTTCTTGGCCTCATGCATATTGAACCTTTTTATAAGGTCTTGAGTGTACTTTGATTGAGTGAGCAAAGTCCCTTCCTTCATTTGTTTAATTTGCAACCCAAGGAAGTAATTTAGCTCTCTCATCATGCTGATCTTAAATTCCCCTTATATTATCTTAGAAAACTCTCTACATAGAGATTCATTAGTAGCACTGAAGATGATATCATCAACATAAATTTGAGCCACTAAGATATCTTGCTTATGTTTCTTACTAAATAAGGTGGTATCCACCTTACCTTTTGAAAAACCATTTTCAATTAAGAAAGAACTTAATCTTTCATACCAAGCTCTAGGAGTTTGTTTCAAACCATAAAGAGTTTTCCTTAGCTTAAAGACATGATTTGGAAAACTTGGATTTTCAAAACCGGGAGGTTGTTCTACATACACCTCCTCTTGAATGAAACTATTTAGAAAAGCACTTTTAACATCCATTTGAAAAAGTTTGAAATTTAAATGACATATATAAGCAAGCAATATCGTAATTGCTCTAGTCTAGCTATGGGGGCATAAGTTTCATCGAAATCAATACCTTTCTCTTGAGAGTAGCCTTGGGTAACTAGTCTTGCCTTGTTTCTTGTAACAATTCTTGGATTCATCCACCTTGTTTCGGTATACCTATTTTATGTCGATGGTGGGATGATCCATTGGCCTAGGAACTAGCTCCCATACTTGGTTCCTCTCAAATTGGTTTAACTCTTCTTGCATGGCCAACACCTAACTCTCATCATTCAAAGCTTCATCCACCTTCTTAGGCTCCATTTGTGACAAGAATGCCACAAACTCACAAGTATTTTTTATTGAAGCTCTTGTCCTTACCCCTTGGGATGGGTTACTAATGATCTTTCCTTCTTTAACTTTATCTTTCACTCTTGGGAAGGAAATCTCATTTTGCACTTCTTGTGGTTGCACAAGTATGTCATTTTGGGGTACTTCCACAATTTGAGTCTCTTCTTCCTTAGGAGTGGGGCCATCATTTAGCTTGAGATTTTCTATAAGCTCTACCACGTCATTATCATTTGACCTATCTACACACTTAGAAGAAGACTCATCAAATAACACGTGTATAGATTCTTCAACAATAAATGTCTTTTTGTTGAAGACTCTATACGCTTTAGAGGTGAAAGAATATCCTAAGAAAATTGCTTCATTCGATTTAGCATCAAATTTTCCTAAGTTATCCTTTCTATTATTGAGTACAAAACATTTACAACCAAAAGGATGAAAATATGCAATATTAGGCTTTTTCCCTTTAAATAATTCATAAGGAGTTTTCTTAAGGATTGGCCTAATCATAACTTTATTAATGATATAACATGAAGTGTTTATGGCTTCTCCCCAAAAAGATTTTGGCAAATCATGTTCACACAACATGGTCCTAGCCATTTCTACTAAAGTTCTATTTCTTCACTTAACAACTCCATTTTGTTGAGGTGTCTTAGGGGCTGAAAAATTATGTTCGATGCCATGCTCATTACAATATGCTTCAAAATCTGAATTTTCAAATTTTTTCCCATGATCACTCCTAATGCAAGTAATTGCATAACCTACTTGGTTTTACAATTTCCTAATGAATGACACAAACATTTTAAAAGCATCATCTTTATGTGCAAGTAGCAAAACCTATGTAAACCTTGAAAAATCATCGACTATTACAAAACAATAACGTTTTCCAAATTACCAAAAAAAAAAAATAACGTTTTCCTCCTAAGCTCATGGTTCTAGAAGGTTCACATAAGTCCATATACAATAATTGAAGTGGTATAGATGTAGAAACACAATTTTTACTTTTAAAATATGTTCTTGTTTGCTTTCTTAAGGCACATGCTTCATAAATTCCATCTTTCTTAAAGACAAGTTTTGGCAAGCATTTAACTAAATCCTTTTTTGATAATTTTTCCAAAACATCAATGCTAGCATGTCTTAATCTTCTATGCCACAACCACATGTCTTCCTCCTTGGTTGACATGAGACATAAATCATTTGATACAATGTTATGTAAATCAATGACATACACATTTGAGTGCCTATGTCCTATGAATACAATATTGTTAGTGCTTTTATCAATAATTTCACAACATAAGACATGAAAGCATACTTTGAAACCCTTATCACATAATTGGCTAATACTTAGCAAATTGTGTTTAAGGCCTTCAACATACAAAACATCATTGATGGTAAGAGAGGAGTTACCTATGGAGCCAATTCCAACAACCTTTCCCTTTGAATTATCTCCAAAGTTTACATTTTCTCCATTCTTTTCCTTTAATGATGTGAAGAGGTTCTTGTTTCTGGTCATGTGTCTTGAACATCCACTGTCCAAGTACCACTTGCTTGACTTCTTTCTCTTCACCTCTAAGCACACCTACACAAGAAACATATTTAAGTCTTCTTTGGTATTCAAATGGTTTTGGGTCCAGGAAGGTTAGTCTTAATTGTCCCTTTAGGAACCTAAACCCTTTTTATTCTATAAGGTTTGCCATTCCTAATTGAATATTTTCTAATAGAATGTCCAAGATAAGAGCAATATTTGCATTTTATTTCAATGACTTGAGACCCTTTTAAAGGTTTATGGCTGTTTATAAAAGGATTGCCTCCATTGTATCCTAAACCTTCTTTATTTAATCCACTTCTTTGAGATGCAAACATCTCATCCAATCTTTTAGTTTCTATCTTAAACTTTTCCAGAATTTCGTTTGATTTACTTAGGTTAGTGTTCAACTCATCATTTTCTTTCTTAAATGATTCAAATTGTTTTTAACATTAGTTTTCTCATCTGAAGCATTTCTTAATTCATTTTTGACTTCATCACATCCATTTACAGCATTTTCTAATCTTAACTTCAAACCAATCATTTCTTTCTTCAACATTTTATTCCTAGAGCTAATATTTTTAAATTCTAATAATAAAGAGTCAAAAACATCTTGTAATTCATTAAAAGAGCATGAATTGGATTCACATACCTCTTCATCCTCCGAATCACTTTTGGCCATAAAACATAAGTTGGCCCTTTCATCTTCATCACTATTATCACTACCACTCCAAATAGCAGCTAAAGCTTTCTTCTTGAATCTTTTCTCAGCATTCTCCGTCTTCTTTTTCTTAAGCATTAGACAATCTTGTTTAATATGTCTAGACTTTTTGCATTTGAAACAAATGACGTCCTTGTCATTATCTTCTTTGTCTTTCCCTTTTGGTTTGAAGTTGTTTCTTTCTTTCATCCTTCTGTTCTTTGATAAGAATTTGCCAAATCTTCTTGCTAGCAGGCTAATGTCCTCCTCATCTATGGAGGATTCTTCTTCTTCTTCTTCTACAGCTTTCAAAGCAATGCTTTTAGTGTTTTTGCTCTCATACTCCTTCGGTTTTCTCTTCATTTCGAAGGTGAGTAGGCTTCCAATTAATTCATCTATCCCCAATTTTGTTAAGTCTTTGAATTCTTCTATTGTAATCACTTTCATAGTCTAAGATTCCGGTACGGACCTTAATACCTTTTTCACTAATTCTACATTCTCAAATCTCTTCCCCAATCCTTTCAAATCATTGACTAGGTTCGAAAACCGTTTATACATATCCGTTATGCTCTCGTTTACCTTCATCTCGAACAACTCGTATTCCCTAAACAATAGTTCAATCTTAGATTCTTTCACTTGACTCGTTCCTTCATGTGTGGTTTGTAGGATAGTCCACACTTCCTTAGCTGATTCACATGATGATACCCTATTAAATTCTGTAGAATCCAAAGCATAAAATAAGATATTAATGACCTTGGCATTTAAACTCAATAATTTTTCATCTTCATCATTATATTCATTTTTATCTTTGGGTAAGTTTGTTCTAGGGTCTATGGGAACAAAATTTGCATGTTCAATTATTTCCCATAACTTGTAATCTACTGACCTTATATGTAATCTCATTCTAATCCTCCATTGAGTGTAATTTACACCACAAAACAATGGTGGCCTAGTTGTGCATTGTCCCTCACTAAAAACAGGTGTAGAAGTGCTAGTCATTTCTCTATATGAATCTTTTACTCTAAAAATCATTAGATTTTATAAATTTCTTAGAGACCCGCTCTAATACCAATTGAAAAACTTTAATGGCTAGAGAAATAATACTAGAGGGGAGGTGAATAGGATTATTAAAAAAATCTAAGGCAATTAACACAATAAATAATTATAATCATAATAAAGAGAGAAAGAGTTTAGAGATTGTTTAGCTGGTTTATAGAGGTTCGAAGCTTTGAACACAAGCCTTTTACTTCCTCTTCCTCAATCAAACCCGATGGAAGTTTCCACTATCTTTCAAACCTGAAGATACAATAGTTTTTCAACAAGGAAATTTCACTATTTTTACAGTAGAGATATTGATTATGAAAGAGATTGATTTTGCCTCTAACTAGGCTAAAAATCCAATACAGAATATAGATCTCTCAAGTGTAGGAATATGTAAGCTTTTTAGAGAAAGAATGAATAATCAAAGAGTGAAGAACAAGTAGGGCAAATAACTTGATTTTTGTATTTCGTTTCTCTAACCTCCTTCACTTCAAATAAGTCTCCTTTTATACCCTATTTATTACCTAGAATAGCAAAAAGCTGTTTTGCCTAGCTTTATATCTGTTGAAGTAGTTGAAAATGAATGTTTTGTAATAAATTTTCCAAGCGCACGGTCATGCTCTTTGAGTGCATGGTCGTGCTTGCTACATTTATTACCTCGATCAGACTCTCAACGATCGAATTAAACATTATCGTCAATAGTGCACAGTTGTGTGCCTTTGACGCACGGTCGTGTTTCAGCCCTTCATGGTTTTTGCTCAAAATTTCAGAGGCTCACACGACATGGGTGCACGACTAACACATTGACAACACACGAGGTATCTTTTGCTGTCACACGGTCGTGTGTCTATTGTATGCCTTCCTGTACGATCAACCTTGCATGACTTCCTTGGTAGTGCTCTTCATTCGTCATCACGTATAGTCATGTATTGACTGCCTTACTTTGACTTCATGCACGACTTTATTACATGACTTGAATCTCATGCTCTTCATGGATTATGCACACGGTCGTGTGCTTAAAGTGCACGGTCGTGCATTGGCTGCCTTACTTTGACTTCATGCATGACTTTATTACACGACTTGAATCCCGTGCTCTTCATGGATTATGCACATGGTCGTGTGCTTGAAATACGTACAGTCGTGTCCTTGACTTTAAAGCTTTGACTATACACGGTCATGTTACATAGTTAAATTGATGATGCTTTAACTGTGTTGTGCATGCACACGGTTGTGCATCATAAACACACGCCCGTGTTGGTTCTGAGAATTTTCTTCAATTTTTTACAGAACCTTACACGGTCAGGTGCATGGTCCGTGTTCAGGACACACGAGAAGCCTTTTAGTCAAGCATGGTCGTGCTAAAATAGCACACGGTCATGCAAGACCTATAACCTGCAAAATAAAGCTTTTCTCCATTCTTTTGTCATGAATTAATTCATCCAAGGGATTAATTAGCAATTTAAGCATATTTTTATCATCATCAAAACATCAAGGGTTCAACAAAAGCAGAGAGAGAGGAGAAACAAGCTGAGGCATGAGTTGTAGTTGGAGAACAATCTATAGAGAGAGTGTATTCATAAGCTTAGGTATGGTTCGTTACAATTGTGTCTTGGCTTGCCTCCCTCCCTTTTGAGCTTTATCCTTTTTTTTGTTGGTAAGTACTTCAACTATATCTTTGTAGGTATAAAGATAAGCCCTCAAATTGTTAGAAGCCTTATTATTGTTTTTTTTGTTCTTTTGATGTGAATCCAGCATATTCCAACATTCCCATACTTTTCATGTTTAAGAAATGAAATCAAAAGCCAAAGGAGTTCAAGTGTTAAGTTCATGATCCAAACCAAGCAAACATGTAAGTAAATGGCCTAAGTCAACAAAGTAGTCCAAGAAGAGCTTACATTAGGCTATCCAAGCCCAACCTATGTTTATCAAGAAAAAATTGGCCCACTTACCAAATTTGGCTTCGATTTGATTCAAAGAAAATGAATTTTGCAAGTTGCATTTTCAAAGAGACATGATTCCTTAATTTAAGGAATAATGTTATAACTTATAATTAATAAAACATGGGCTAAATTCTCATTTAATGGCTTAGAATTTTTGTGTTATTTTGTAATATTAATTTATGTACTTGCATTTGAATATGAAGAGGTTGACCATGGCTTTAGGAAGACCATATAGAAAGGCATAAAAATGTTGTAAAAAGTAATTTTGATGAATATTAGAAAAGTTTCTCTCATTTTGGTCTTGAGTTTACTCTCTTAAATTGAATTGTTTCTTCTTTTATCCAAGCTTTAGCCAAGAGTTTGGTGGTGGAAATCCTAAGTTGGTGGTTTTGCCTTTATGCTTACAGGTTACATTTGACACCCTAATAAGTATTGCATATGATAAACTGGAAATTGCTTAAATTGAAGCTTGTGAAAATCTGCATGTTAGCTCTTAGAAATTCTTATTTCATATGTTGGGTTGGTTAATTAAATGATTGATAATGGAGATGAGTAGATTAGGTTGTATGATGGTAGTTTAAAGTGTTGTGATGAGTATTAAAAGTGTTTAGAGACCATTTGCATATTTAATCTTTTAAATGCATTTTAAGCCAATTTGATGGATATACGTCATCTTTGTTTTCTTTTATGAGTGGGTTTCCTCATTGCATGTAGGTTGTTTAGGGTTGCCAATTATTTTTTTAGTTTCTAAATTTTTTCATTACCAAAAAAAGCTTAAAAGTAAGCATTTCTTAACCTTTCTCTATTTGATTTCACTATTGTAATATTTAATTCTCGAAAATTTATTGATGCAGAATCATCTTGTGTTTACTAATGCTTAATTATTGCAAATTGATGATGATGAGATTATTAATATTATGATGATTCTGGATAATTGGCTTTAAATTGTGTAGACCTAGGTTAATTTGCATAAGATCTATGTGTATAATATGTTAGAGGCTGCTTCCAAGTACACATTGCCCTCTATTTTACATGATTGTTTGATCTGTGTTGCTGTGAAGCTTTAGAAACATGCTTAAGATTTATATGTGTACTTGAATTGATGTGTATGAGATTTGATCCATTTGATTATGATTTTAGTGCTATATGTTGAATATCTTAGTTGTATATAAATGATATTAATGATATGATGTTGTTGTATGAGTTCGATGAAGTTTGAAGGCTTATTTCCTATAAATCTATGGTTGTTTAGCCAAGATTTGCAGTAACAAAACGTGATGCACACCACACTTGTAAAAAGTCACATGATCATGTGGTTGTAATTTTTTTTGATGAATTTAGGTAAGTAATAAATAAAAGAAAATTATGCAAAAATTATTTAGAATTAAGAAAAACTAGCATAATAAGATTAATAATAATAAAATAAAAGATTATAAGAAAAATAAATAATTATTAAGAGAATTCTTAATAACAAATCCAATACGATAATAAAATTTAATGCATGAGAAGTATTACATGAGATGACATACCAAATAAATGTTTTAAGAAACAAGAAAATGTTTTACATGTGCTTGTTTTAAAAGTAGAGACAAATTTTATGTTTTAAACATCTTTTAAGGGTGATTCGAGGGGGAATCTATGGGTTCATATGTCCGTTAAAGAGGGAAACCAACGTCTATTAAAGAGGACATAGTCACTGACCAAATTCATTAGATATAGTGCTGGTTGTGTTTTAGTTGAACTCATATAGTCAAGGTATCAAATCCTTATGTTCATTAGTCTAATCATCATAAATGTCTTATAAATGATTTTACGAATAATTTTAGGAAAAAAAGAGATTTCAAGTTAAGTTTTTATGATGAGATCTTTGGATTATTATGAGATATTTTTAAATGAGACCTTCAAATCGATTATAAGTTTTCAAGAAAATGAATTTTAAGGAAAAAAGCCTTTGGGGCTAAGTCATGATTTTTAGCATGTTTTATGCCATGACATATATGACATGATCAAAAGGAAAGGTAAAATAAGAATAATAAGAATAAAAAACATAAGATAAGAAATAAGTTAAGACACTAATGCTTTAAGATGAGGATTATGTATGTTAGGTTATGAGATGCTTACGAAGGGACTTGTCATTCATTCTAAAGAATTTCTTTCCTTATAGATTAAGTTTTGTGTTACTGAGATGGTTATAGGCAGGATATCATATTAAGCTATGTATTTCACATATATTTTACAATTTTCATATATGTTGTACAGTTTAATTTTATGAGTATCATGACTTGAGTTTTAAGAACAATATACACATGTTACATTTTTATAGGCATTTTATGTATAAGTAATAAAAAAAAATAAGTTTTTTAGTATTTTAGTATATATTATTATGTGTTTATGCTTCTGCTAATATATGAATGTGTATATGTTTAAGCATTTTATTGGACCCCTATAGGTTTTGTATTGATGAAAAACCTTGTTAAAATATCTAGCCGGTCCTTGCATATAATGTTTATGACAATAGGGGACTAAAAGGTTTAATTTTATAGGATTTTCTTGGTACACGACTGTGCGTGACTAGGCCACACAATTGTGTGTGTCTTAGAAGGGGAACACATGACTTAGATAAGTCATGCAAGGCATTTGTGTGTAAAAAAGCAAGAACTCATGATTGTGTGATTTTCGAATACATGATTGTGTGTTAGCTTTTGAAGGGCACACTTTCGTGTCAACCCAATCATGCTCGTATTCAAAAAACTTCATTGGGTACACATCTATGTAAAAAAGTTCACATGCCCATGCTCAATGAAAAAGCTTGATCGTATAGTGATCATGTAGGTATCATGCATATGACCATGTGTCACGTTTTGAAAGATGCATTCCCATACCCAATCATGTTGTGTTCTCTCCTTATATGTTTGTTATAACTTTGTAAACATTCTCCAAAATTGTAGAAAAAGAAGTTAACAAGGGGAAGTTTAAGTACCATTGGAAATACAAAGAGATTAAACTCACCCATATTTGTTTCGCCAACGATCTTATCTATTTTTACGAAGCAAAGGAGGAATCTACTAAGGTTTTAAGAAAGGCTCTTGATATCTTTTATCTCTGATTGGGCTTGAAAGCAAATAGAGAAAAAAACAACATATTCCTATTTGAATGCAATGAAAACTCATGCAAAATGTAGCAAAGTACAAAAAAAGACACCCAGATTTGGACCAACAAAGTCAAAAAACAATGTGGCAAAGGCAAACACTTCTAGTTCCCTAAGCCTATAGATTAGCCTCTTCTAGGCATCTCCGACATATAACTGTCCCTTCTAGACAGAACTCGAAAGCAAAATGCCCCTTCTAGGCAAATTTACTAAACTAGGATGTCTCTTCTAGACAAACCTAAGATGGATTAGTCTTTTCTAGGCGTCTCCGATGAAAAGAAATATCCTTTCTAAATAGAACTCGAAAAGTAAATTGTCTCTTCTAGGTGAATTTATCGAAATAGAATGTCCCTTCTCGACGAACCTAAGATGGATTAGCCTTTTCTAGGCGTCTCTGATGAAAAGAACTGTCCCTTCTAGACATCTCTGATGAAAAGAACTCGAAAGTAAATTACCCTTTCTAGGTAAATTTACGAACATAGGATGTCCCTTCTAGAAAAACCTAAGATGGATTAGCCTTTTCTAAGCGTCTTTGACAAAAAGAACTGCTCCTTCTAGATAGAACTCGAAAGTAAATTGCCCTTTCTGGGTAAACTTACGAATATAAGATGTCTCTTCTAGACAAACCTAAGATGGATTAGCCTTTTCTAGGCGTCTCTGACCAAAAACACTGCCCCTTCTAGACAAAACTCGAAAGTAAATTGCCACTTCTAAGTGAATTTACCGAAATAGGATGTCCCTTCTAAACAAACGTAAGATGAATTAGCCTTTTCTAGGCGTCTCTAGTAAAAAGAACTGCCCCTTCTAGGCATAACTCGAAAGTAAATTGCCACTTCTAGGCGAATTTACCGAAATAGGATGTCCCTTCTAGACAAACCTAAGATGGATTAGCCTTTTCTAAGCGTCTCTAGTAAAAAGAACTGCCCCTTCTAGGCATAACTCGAAAGTAAATTGCCACTTCTAGGCGAATTTACCGAAATAGGATGTCCCTTCTAGACAAACCTAAGATGGATTAGCCTTTTCTAAGCGTCTCCAACAATTGGATGATTTAACATATGACAAAGCTAGGGAAACTTTGTAACGATCAAGTTTTATTCTCAACTGATTGGTGGAATGCCTCTGGTTGGGTAAGCTCGACAAGATTGGATTTGCCCCTAGTTGGGTAAACTTGAAAAAATTGGATTTGCCCTTCGTTGGGTAAGCTCGACAAAATTGGATTTGCCCCTAAGGGATGTGAATAATAATAAGACTACCTTTCATGACGAACAATGATAGAATTGCCCCTCATGGCAAAATGTCAACAAAAATGCTCCTATAAGATAGATAATAAGAATCCCCCTGTGAACAATGATGAAAAATGCCCTACGAGGTGGATAATGACAAACATGCACGTAAAAGATGATGAAAATACTCCTTTTTTTTTTGGACAAACATATGATTTAAATGCCCTTAGTGAGTGAATAATGATGAAAATGTCCATATATCACAAGATGACTATGATGATGGAACGAAGTAATAAACCATTCTGAGTATTCTGCCTATGCGATGCATGATGACATATGTATATTGACTTTGCTAATTTGTATGCAATGTATACTGTCACAACCATATCAGTTGGAAGGTAAGAGACCTAGACCAAGGGATAACATCCTCATCGATCAACTTTTATTTCTCTTCTTCAATAACATCCTCATCGATCAACTTTTATTTCTCTTCTTCAAATTTTCTCATCTTTTATCTTGATGATGTAGGGCTTTGACGTCTTAACTCAACTCATAGTTCAATATGATAAGACATTTTTATCCAAAAAGAAGTTTGCTAGCTTGGTAGACACTCGCATGTCACTCAATTGCCTCAAGTGTTTAAAAGGATAAGAATTTTTGCGCTCAAGTTCAACTCACAAAAGTGTTACCATAGACTTGCTTGTTCATCTGATCTTCACCATTTAGGTCACATGCAAACACAAATCTGATGGTCTTTGTTGTAAAACCCCAAATACTAAATGGCAAATAACCTAGAAGGGGCATGAATAGGTTAATTAAAAATATTTTGCAATTTTAAAAACGTTTTCCTATTCTACCAACTCAAACATATATATAATTCCAAGTAAACACAACTAATCAAATAAATAATCTAAACACAAATTAAAGAAAGTAAGGGAAAAGAAATACTCAGTCGATTTAAAGTGGTTCGGAGCTTCTCCATGCCTCTTTCGTCCACTACTTCAAGCAACCCCGCTTGAAGATTTTCCTTCCACTAACTTTAACCCAAAGTTACAATAGTTTTGATCCAAGAGATTTCGCTCTTTACACTAGTTTTGATACAAGGGATTACGCCCTTAACTTAGTTTTAACAGGGATTACGCTCCACAATAGTTTCACGGGATTGCGCCCAAGGGTTTGTGGAAATTTTACAGTAATTTACCTCTCAAGGCTGATACAACACTTAAGCTCACAAGGTTTCTCTCTTAAGGAAATACAAATAGGTTTTGTGAGAGAAAATTGAAGAAATTAGGAAATAAAAGAATGTAAGTTATAGTGCTGATTCTCTAACCCCTGAATCTTCAAATCAGCTTTAATTTATAGATGGTGGAAGAATATAGCCGTTATAGCTGATTTGAGAGTCGTTGGAGAATTTTTAAAAAACTGCACGGGCAAGTCATTTTTTTTGCACGGTCGTGCTTCTTTTAATCTACATTTCAACGGTCATAGTTGTGCTAGCACGGGCGTGTGTATCTTCATCACATGGGAGTGTGTCAATTTTTCTTTCATCTTCTTTTGGATTCCAGAAGCTAGCACGAGATACACGCACTATCAGCACACGAGAAACACAAAGCAAAATTTTTACCTTGCACACAGGCGTGTGTTTCTATTACACGGTCGTGTGTTATTAATACTTTTAATTTGTCTTTATTTGGCACGGCAGCATGACACGGGCATGTAAAAATTTTCTTCATGACACATGGGAGTGTGCCTTATGCACATGGGAGTGTGCCCCATACACACGGGTGTGTGCCTTAAAACACACGGGTGTGTGTCTTATGCACATGGACGTGTGCCTCATGCACATGGACGTGTGCCTCATGCACATGGTCATGTGCCTTCTTTAAGCAAATCTTAAGTGCAACAAAAGATAACATGATTGTGCGGTTTGATTACGCACGGTCATGTATTAGATAATTTCTGCAAAAAATAAACCCTTTGATCCTATTTGTCATATTCGATATATGCATGGATCAGTTAGATATTTTAACATATGTTTTGCATCAATTCAAAATCCACAAGGGTCCAACAATCTCCCCTTTTTTTATTTGATGACAAAACTTATGTTAATATGCATTTAAGCACAAAATATAAAATTTTATCAGAAATATTCATATTCATATTAAACACAAAAAAAATGAAAATATTTAATATCATTTTAACATACCTAACATGTCTTCCCCTTTTTGTTATAAATCAAAAAAGTATGTTAAAAGAAAATTTTCAATTTAGCACAAAAAAAATTTCTGCCCCTTTAAAAAAAATATTTATATCAAATTATGCACACATATTAATTTTCTCCCCTTATCAAGTAAATTTTGCTCCCCCCCTTTCAAAGAAAATGAAACCATTTGTTGATAGAAATTATAAATACCTCACTGATACCAATTGATAGAAAAAAATTATAAATACTCCCCCTCACAAGAACATACATTTTCAATTAAGGAGCATTCAATTTTTATTTCTCCCATTTTTGAATAATCATATGCATTAAATTCATCATTTTCATCTAAAAGAATTTGATCATTAAAGCATATAGGGAAGATATTTGTAGAAAATTAAAAGATTGCGAAACTGAAGCATTTTCTACAATTTGTGTCATGCACGGTCGTGTTGATGCTTTACACGGGCGTGTATGTCTGATTTTGTAACATGCACGATCGTGTATCATTTAAGCACTGAACTGTGATTGGGCAAATGTATTATGTACGGTAGTGCAACTCACGTGCACGGTCGTGTATGACCTATAAAATCTAGAAATTCTGTAAAAAAATTGCAGTTTGACATAGGGGGCTTTTTCAAAACATTTTTCAAATCTTTCAAAAATAATTTTTATTTAATTTAAAGCATTGAAAGTAAACTAAAAACATATTTCAAACATGTCTAAACACAATTTAAACATAATTGACATATTTGAAACATTTTTGCAAATTATAGGGAATTTTGGGGAATTATAAAACATTTAAAGCAATCTTTAATCAAAACACATCAAATCTATCATTTTTGCATGTTTTGACCAAAGGGGACTTTTACTGTACGAATTCATGTCATTTGCACTCAACACAAGTAAATTTGATCCAATTTGACATGAATTCCAAATCATGCACATGTCATAGCTCAACCATATGTACATATCATGCTTGCATCAATTCAACCAATCAAACAAGGCAAGAATAAATATGCATATCAATTCAACACAGTTATAACATGGCAAAATTATTCTCATCATTATCCAAGTATTAAAATTTATCAAGTTAGAGATACTTACTTGGAATAACGAGCTTTCGAATACCTTGCAAAGCCATTTTTGATCTTCATTGCTTCCATTGGCTCAAGGCTTCTATCAATGACTTCCATAAAACATGCCCTTTCTCTCAACTAGAAAAATTTTTCATAAAAAAATTTAAACCGCCCCTCTCTTAACAAAAAAGTTTTGGAAATAGATTTGCCATGAAAATTTTAAAAATGGATCTCGAATTCTAAAAATCGTTAGATTTTCGAAAACAAGAGCCCAAACTCTGATACAAATTGTAAAACCCTAAATACTAAATGGCAAATAACCTAGAGAGGGGGTGAATAGGTTAATAAAATTTTTTTGCAATTTTAAAAACGTTTTCCTATTCTACCAACTCAAACATATATATAATTCCAAGTAAACACAACCAATCAAATAAAGAATATAAACACAAAGTAAAGAGAGTAAGGGAAAAGAAATACTCAGTCGATTTAGAGTGGTTCGGAGCTTCTCCACGCCTCCTACGTCCATTACTTCAAGCAACCCCGCTTGAAGATTTTCCTTCCACTAACTTTAATCCAAAGTTACAATAGTTTTGATCCAAGGGATTTCGCCCTTCACACTAGTTTTGATACAAGAGATTGCGCACTTAACTTAGTTTTAATAGGGATTACGCCCCACACTAGTTTCACGGGATTGCGCCCAAGGGTTTGTGGAAATTTTACAATAATTTGCCTCCCAAGGCTGATACAATACTTAAGCTCACAAGGTTTCTCTCTTAAGGAAATACAAATAGGTTTTGTGAGAGAAAATTAGAGAAGAAATTAGAGAATGAAAGAATGTAAGTTATAGTGCTGATTCTCTAACCCCTGAATCTTCAAATTAGCTCCAATTTATTAATGGTGGAAAAATATAGTCGTTACTGCTGATTTGAGAGCCGTTAGAGACTTTTAGAAAACTACACGGACGTGTCATTGTTCTTGCACGGTCGGGCTTCTATTAATGTGTATTTCAACGGTCATATTTGTGTTAGCATGGGCGTGTGTATCTTCATCACATGGGGGTGTGTCAATTTTTCTTTCATCTTCTTTTGGATTTCAGAAGCTAGCACGGGATACACGCACTGTCAACACACGAGAAACACACAACTGAATTTTTACGTTGCACACGGGCGTGTGTTTCTATTACATGGCCGTGTGTTATTAATGCTTTTAATTTGTCTTTATTTGGCACAGTAGCATGACACGAGCGTGTAAAAATTTTCTTCATGACACATGGGAGTGTGCCTCATTAACATGGGAGTGTGCCCTATACACACGGGTGTGTGCCTTAAAACACACGGGTGTGTGCCTTAAAACACACGAGTGTGTGTCTCAAAACACACGGGTGTATGTCTCATGCACATGGTCGTATGCCTCATGCACATGGTCATGTGCCTTATGCACATGGTAGTGTGCCTCATGCACATGGTTATGTGCCTTCTTTAAGCACATCTTAAGTGCAACAAAAGATAACACGATTGTGCGGTCTGATTACGCATGGTCATGTATTAGATAATTTTTGTAAAAAATAAATCCTTTGATCCTATTTGTCATATTCGATATATGCATGGATCGGTTAGATATTTTAACATATATTTTGTATCAATTCAAAATCCACAAGGGTCCAACATTTGTCAATGTTGTAATAAGGTTGGGGTGGAGGTGGGATCTTGTGAATATTAATGGTTTGGAGTGGGAGGACTGATAGGTCATCTAAAACTTTTTCTTCAAAATCAATCCACATTTACCTCTCTTTTTAACTTTATGAGTATTTGCGCTTTGCGTGCACCAAAATTTTCTCTTTCTTTCTTTCTTTCTCTTTTTTTCTTTTCTCATTTGTTTTTTTTCTTGTTCTCTCTTTTCCCTTTTTTCGTCTTTTTCTTTTTTCTTTTTCTTTTTTTTGCTCTTTTTTTTTTTTTTTTTTATGTTCATATTTCATATGGATAGGTGCAAGTACTATTACTTTCTGTTTACTCTTTGCTTCTAGTAATTTGACTTTTTTTTTTTTTTATGTCTCACTATAGTAGTCTTAAATGCTCTATCAGCCCAGACAATAAGGTAAAGATAAAAAAAAGGCTTATGGTGTAAGGCTTGCCAAGGAAGAGTTTCAGGCTCAATGGTGTCCCCTAAAGTCAACTTGTATAATGGTTGGGTTTTTTTTTTTCTCATTTTCTAGTGTCATCATCATTTTTATGAATACATATGACTGATTTGTGATCTTGATCAGTATTTGAAGCAAGTTCTAGAGACATCTATCATGAATGAACACACTCAACAAAGAATTTAAAGGTCATATATGTGTGCATGACCATAGGCTCAAAACCTTACATTTAATGTTTTAAAGTCTACCAAGACTAGTTTACCTCTTATTTGGAAAATATTTCAAATCATGCTTTATTATTAAAATGAGTTCAAGGCACAAAAGCCAAAAGATGTAAACATATGCCAAAACAAGAAAGCCATTACCCCTTAAATTCTTATAAACCCTACATGTCTTTAACATTGCTCTGGATCAATCAACTTTCCATCATCAATGAGGTTCTGAATCTTATGTATTAATCTTTTGCACTCGTTGGTTGGATGACCTTGGCCTTGATGGAAACAACAGTATGCTTTTGGATCTTAGTTTGTTGGTAGTGGGTTTGGTGGTGGACGAGGTGCCAATGGTTGCAATAGACCCTTTTCATTAATCTACCCAAGAGTCTTGAAAGTGTCATATTAAAATCAGATTAATGCCTTAGCCCTTGTGCTCCTATACTTGCTTGTCCCATCTTTTTAGGTTTGGATGTGCCAATTTGTCCCTTTATGGCCTTTGGTAATTTTCCCAACTCTTTGTACTTCATTTTCTGTCCTATTGTTAAAAGGTTCTCGACATTGTCTTGGGTTACTCTTGCTTCTTTCATCCTATCTTTCTCTTCGATTTTATCCAATAATTGCTCAATTCTATTTATTAAGGGATTTATCCTGTTGGTCACAAACTCATCTATCTTTTCATCAACTATGTCCTTTATCCTCTTTATCAATTCATCTTGTATGTTTCCCTCGGCTATGACTTTTTTTCTTCCACTGAAATGGCTACAAAGTAAAATGTTAATGTGTGAATCCATGAGGTGTTTATACAGATGCATGACATGTAATCAATAGTGATTTGAAAGGAACACTTATTTTATGTAGCAATCTATTAGACAATACAAAGACAAGAAATGGGTCTAATGAGATGATAGACAAGGAAATGTGAGCCTAATACCCAGGTACAATGAAAGACAAAATACTTGGGCCTAATAACTCTTCTACCTATAAAACTATGAGAATTTGACTTAGAATTCTAAGACGATGACAATGAAGTGAAACTATTACCTCTAGACGATTTTAACTTACAAGGTGACTCAAATCGAAATTATTCATTTCAAAAGACCAAAGACAAAAAATGCTCCTATGAGGTAAATCAGATCAAAATTACCCACTTAAGATGACACTTGATGATTTTACCCCTACAAGATGATTCAGATAGAAATTACCAACATGACAATTTTACCCCTATGAGAATGATTTGGATAGCCCAAAGATAAAATGTCACTTTTGGGGTGACTTGGATCGAAAACTAACTAAAAGTGAAAATGCCCCCTTTGGGGTGACTTGAAAAAAATGCTTTTTTAATTTAGGCATCCCCCCCTTATCACTCCCTTTGCCCCCTAATTATTCCTACGTGAAAGGTTCAATAGTCAAAACTGCCCTAGGTATAGGTTAATGTCAACAGTATCCTTGTGACTTGCGCTTTAGACCTAATGAATCCTTTATGTATGAAGTTTCGGGTTTTATGTACCCATTTAGGAGTATCTCAAGTCATGTCACAAAGATTTCTACAAAACGATGTTTCAAAAAGTTTTCTCCTAGTGGAGGGTCGCTTAAAGAAACAAGCAGTGATATCTTGATGTCATGGATCAACGCATATTTCAGAATGGGCAGTAAAAACTTAAGACTTCACACATAGGGATTCGACTCGATCAATCACATGCAAAAAGGGTCATAAGGATTGACATCTATGAGCCACTATATGGGTTTGACTCAGGTAAAGGTCAAAGGCTACCTCAGGCGAGAACTAAAGGTTCTTTTCATATACACGCAGGTACGATGCCTAAGGCTGATG
>JAJEJH010000794.1:0-74429 GCA_026122585.1 Anacardium occidentale
AAGTGAGTTCATTGACAAAGGTAAGGCTGCAGAGTGTGCCCCAATCTTGATGAAAATGGGAGAGAAAGATCCTAAACCAGACTTCTTGATATATGATGTTGTGGTCCGCGGTCTTTGCAATGAAGGTTTATTTGACTTGAGTAGGGATATAGTTGATCAAATGATAAGGCACAACGTTGGTATTATCCCTGCACTCCGGGATTTTGTATGTGAAACTTTTGGGAATGCTGGACGAGGTGACGAGATTGAGAGACTTCTAAATATGGATAAATGGGGATATGCAGCTCCTCGCCCACCACCTCAAATGAATGGATTATCACGAATGACTGGACAGCAACCATTTGCACCCAATCAAATGTCAGGACAGCAGTCTTTGGGACCCAATCAAATGTCAGGGCAGCACCCTGTAGGAGGATCCAACGGAATTGCAGAACAGTGGCACTTTGGATCAAATCATACAGCGGGACACCACTCTTTTGGTCCTAATCAAATGGCAGGGCAGCAGCCATTTATAGCACATCAAAGGATGGGACAACAATCTTTAGGACCCAATCAGACAAGTGGACAACAGCCTGGAGGGCCAAATCAAATGTGGGGACAGCAGCCTTCAGCCAATCAAATGGCTGGGCGAGAATCTTTTGGACTTCATCATCAATCAACATGGGAGCAGCAAAATATAACACCTCAAATGGCAGGACAACCACCATTAGCACCCTCGCAAATAGCAGGTCGGCAGCAATCCTTGCAACCTCAGATTTTGGGACAGCAACCATCATGGTCTCAAATGACACAGCAGCCACCATTTATATCCTCACAAGAAGCAGAACAAAATGCATCAGGACCTTCGCAAATGGCAGTTCAGCAACCATCATGGTCAGTGACACAGCAGCCACATTTTGGATCCTCTGAAGAATCAGAACTAAATACATCAAGTTCCTCGCAAATGGTCAGGTAGCAGCAATTCTGGCAACCACAAATATGAAGGCAGCAGCCATCATGGTCTTGAGCGACAGAGCAGCCACCTTTTGGATCTCCTCAAGTAGCAGAACAAAATCCACGAGGACCCCTTAAATGGCAGGAGAGCCACCAACAGATAGCAGCCAACAGGTAGCAACTTTTTTTTTTTTTTTTTTAACACAAAGTTATAAATAGAACGACCTGGTCTCTAATTTATGATTTAAGTTGTGTAAGCAAGAAAACTGCTACATTATTGTTGTGTCATCATCGAGTTATATGTTATCACACACGTTTTATTTACTGTGTGGGAGACTCACCATCTCGAATTGGCTTATCTTTGTATTCAACAAGTTATACTTTAGCGCCATTTATCTGATTTGTTTATTATTCTTTTTGTTTCTTGTTCAAATTCCTTAAATATGCTGCTAATTATTGTACAATTTTCCCTCTTTTATTTATTTATTTATGTTTTGTTTTTTGCCATATTTCATAAAAAATAAGAAATAATGTTTCAAGTACTAAGCACAGTTGAATCTGATGTGCCTTGCAATGTTACCACCAATATTTCAATACAATGTTCTCGGCTGGTACATGTGTTTTCTGAAGTGTTGTCTTGATGAGGGCACTATGTGGGTAAAGCTGCCTGACAACTGTAGGATTGGATTGGATTGGATTGATGTTATGTTTGTTTCTTATTAATCATATTTATAGCGGGCAATTGACTATTAAAGCAAAATTGTGGTAACAGGCCAAATTTTGCTATTGAATATAGAACAAAGATTCAATGTAGGGTGAATTTGAACAAAGTTCAATTCAAAATTAAAATTTAAAAGAGTTAATTTGAAATCAGTTTAAGCTGATGAATTGAAATTCAAACTTGATTAAAAAATAATTTAGTTTTAGATTTAATTTGAAACCATTCAAACTTAAATCTTTGAATTGGTTTGGAAGCCGCAATATTTGCTTTTGTTATTATTATTTTATAATGTAGAAATTCTTCGCGTCCCACGCCCAGGTCCAAAACAGGAGTCTCCGGCTATCCTTGTAATGTTATCAGTTCTTGCAATAGGAGAAAATCGGAATACAATCTCAAAAAACAATTAAGTTTAGATTTGTGAGTTTAATTGAGTTGGCAATGAGTTCATTAAAGAAATGGTGGAAAACCGCAGAAAAAAAAAATTAAAAAAATCATTAGAGAGATGATGAAGAAAATTCATGAAAAAGATAAATTTAATGATGATTTTTGAACAATACACTTGGGTCTAGGTGGTTCAACCGGGACTTAGGGTTACAGAGTTTGGCTCATTCCAACCAAGCCCGAACCTACTCCATTCAGATTCACCTGTAAAACAATATACAAATGCCTAGAGAAGGGACTCTAACCAACCGCCAAATTACCCAGAAAAAAAAAATGAACAGCGTGACCCATCCATGAACACCATTTTCAAGCACAACTGAAACAAAATGAATAATGATTGGAAGAGCCATTAATGAGATCAGTCATCTTGATTTAAAAAAAAACATGTTCTACAACAAGACAATGACACATTACACTTGAAGAACTATAAAATGAAGTCCAATTTCTATATTCATGTAAATCTTCTTCACAATAATTTCTCCCAAAATTTGCAGATACAGTAGCAATCTGTCTACATGGTAATCCTGAACCCAAATCTCTCTACAAAAACTGTACACTTTGTAAAAAAAGAAACAGAGAGATCAATTCAACCTAACAAAATTTATGAGCCATGACAAAAGCTCTCTAAACTTAGAAGCTCAAATGATAACTAATCAAAAACAAGGAAAATCTCCACGCCCCCAGTGATTTTTCAAAAATCCATCACTGAGGAGCTGAGATTGAGCAAGGGTATAAGTGCACTCGGAGCAAACTTCCTAGCAAAGAGATAGCACTTGGTTGTTTGCTCCTCATTGTATGAACAAAATGAGCCATTATTGTTCCTTATGGATTTTATAAAACCTTCTGTTATATTTTCTGCCCCATATGTTGCCGGATGTGGGCCCCCGAGTGACCAGTCGACCCAAGTTACACTCCGGTTTGCAGTTACTGATCCATGGAACATGTTCAGGTAAGTTGGGATGTAATGCTCATCAGGATAGCAGGCTGGCTTACAGTATTTCCTGAAAATGGAAAGATACTTGTCGTCTGAGACAACATAAATAGCAACCTTTCGATGCATTTCAAACCATTGAGATCCTTTCCGCCACTGATAAATCTTGATATCAGGACGCATCCTGCGGCTGTAGCGGCCACGCCCATAACGGGAGGGATTATCATATGACTCAACAAAGCTATGGGCAGAACCAGTGAGATATTTGTAGACAGTCTGGAAGTTATAGATTGGGATGCAGCTCTCAGATAAAAGAACAAACCGCTCATTCGAAAAGTCTAGTAGGGCATTGGCTAGAAGCCGCTTCTCAGCATCAACCATTTCCACTGTTCCCCAGTCAACATTCTGAAGATAAATATCAAGAACAGTTCATATCAGAAATTACAGTAAAATTCAGACACATGGAAGTACATCATCAACCATCAATACACTGTTCCAGATGTTAATAGCATTTTTCATGTTTACTCATGATGAGAAATGCTAGTGCTTAAAACGAGAGAAAGAAAACATGTCTTATTCTTGGGACCCAAGAAGATTTTAGAGGCATTAACACATTTGACATGATTCACATGAAGCAGAAGACAATGCACAATTAAGTTGAGAATTTCTGCAACACTGTCCCATGCACATATCAAAAATCAATAATGCAATCATTATTGGTCACATAAACCGCTTGACTGATCCAACCCATTTGCTCTTTATCGACACATTAATTTCAAGTCCTCTTAGAATCATAGGTTTAAATTCGGCTGATAAATATTAAATATTAATATTTTTCAACTATTCCACGAATATATAGTTCTTGCATCTGAAGTTTTGCTTGATTTATAAAGAAAAACTGCAGAAAGAAAAAAACACTAAACTGCTTAGCAGTTCTAACTATTACAGTTTCTTTCTCCTGGTTAATTTGGTCAGAAATCGCAACTTTTAGTACGATTGTGCTAAACACACACGTAGCTTAAAAAAGTGCGTGTAACTGTAAGACAAATTCAGCCAAAAAGATGGCAGTAAACCATATACTTCTAACAGATCCCCTGCTTTAGATTCTCAAATCATTGAACAACCTCTCGCTGACAACCTTCAAGGAGATAGCTATTTCCAATATTTGGCTCCCCAGATCATGAAAATTCAAAATGCAGGTTTCAATAGTGTATTTCTACTCTATAGAAGATATTTACAAAAAGCACTCTCTCAGGTGATATTTTAACAACGTTGAAAGAGTTCAATGATATTTTATCGATGAAAGGAACTCTCACAATCCCTTCTTTCAAAATCCGTTTTATCCCTTACTATTACCTTAAAATTTGCACTTTCATCGTAGCTCAATAGAATAAAATTGTTAAACCTCTAACCTAAGCGACTTCTTCTTAGAAAATTCTTGTCAACCTCCCACGGATTTCACTAAGATACAAGCAGATCTAGATGGTTTCAGATCCTTTGAAAGCATGAAAACTCCTTAAATTATAAGAGATCTCCACTGAATTTTAATAAATCTATCAAAAACCTATTTCGTGGGAGAGGAGAATTATAAGAGAGATTCCTAATTTTCTACCTAATCTCAAACCAATCATAACAATCCATCTACCTCACCAGAAGTACGCATATAAGAAACTCCAAAGAGATACATAAAAACAACAACCATATGAAACGCACAAGAATCCAAAATAGAACAATAAGTTTAAAAAGAAAACCGGCCGTGGGATTGCCTAAAATCATAAGAACTATCCTACAGTTTCATAAATTTTATCATATTTCTTAAACATAAAATAGAACCCAACGAAAGCCATCAACATTACAACAACAACAATATAACACATGAGCTCAGAATAAAAAATTACCTGACTTGGGATTTGCCTTCCATAAAAGGGAGAATCTCTAGAAGCTTCAAGCTTATAGCCAGGAAGAGCATGAACATAAATAGAAAAGTCCTTCTCGTGCCCTTTGAAAAACTTCTCCCACAGAGGCAACATGGGCAATGGCCCTCTTGTCAGGAACATAAAAGCCACTTTAACAGTTCTTTGAAAAGGATATTCATCTTCCCTATAAGGCACCATTGAAGCCCTCCACAAGAGCTCTCCATCTGACAATTTATGGCTCAATTTTTCAGGATGAATAAACTTATCAAACCTCAAGTAATCAACATCCTCACAAGTCTGAACCACTGTGCAATTATGTTCCATACTCGACTGAGAACTTGCTGAGAAACGATTGGTTGAAAATAGCAAAGATTGTGATGTGAAAAACTGGTTCATGTGTGAACTTGTTGCCAATCCTATAATAATTCCTGCTACAAAAACAACTAAAAAAGATAAAATTTGTACTAGTTTCAGTAACCCCAAGTACTTCTCTCCCTCCTCTCTCTCCCCTCTCCCCCTCCCCATAATATTTTTCTTGGTTAGACCAAAAAAAAAAAGGTTTTTTTCACAGAAAACTAGCAAAACCCTTCTGTATATAAGTTAAAATGAAGCTGGAAAAAATGCAAAACCTCTACTTGTGTAAAAAGTAAAAAGACTGGTACAACAATAAGACTAGTAAAGTTTAGATCTTTGAAAGGCAGGTGTTTTTTTTTTTTTTTTTTTTGGTAATGGAAAAAGATGGGATCAAGATTTGTGGTGGGAATGGAGGAAGAATGAATGAATGAGTGAAAGAATGATTTAGTGGGGAGATGGAGATGGGCACTTTTAGGAAGGACGTGACAGGTGGTGTAGTTCACTGTGGAGGTGGCGGCGGTGGTTGGTGGCGATCGTGGTTGAATAAAAAAGGAACTTGGAGAGCCTATGGGAGATTTGGAGAGACACAAATAAATAATTAAAGAGGAAGATGAAGAAAGTGGAAACAGTTACAGATACTGATACAATTATATAAACTTAAGAAAAAGTATGAGGAATGCACTCTGAGAATCAAAATATAGTAAGCCTTTTGACCAGTTTATATTCTGTATAGAATCATACATCCTGGCAGCTTGATTTGGACCAGTATACTTTTAGTTTAAATCAAATTTAAATTGAAGTTTTAATTCAATAAATTAATTTTAAAACAAGTTTAATGTTGGATTGTACAGTAAACCCACCCAACCTCTTGCTGTGTCTACTTTTGGTTTTTAGAGATAGATTTAGGTTGATTTTAAAATATTTTTAGATATTAGGTAAGTATTTTGTAGTTGAATCAATTTTATAAATTAATTGATCTAGTGTCAAGCATTCTAATCGTTTTTTTACTGTTTCTAATAAGTTTTTTTACGATCAAATATAATTGTTTGTAATATCATGACAGTCAAATTTAATTGTCAATAGAATTAAATAGTTTTTTCAGACAATTTGGTAAAGTTGTCGATAACGATGATTGTTTTTTTAAATATTTATTATTATTTATATTAAATTTTATTTTAATATTAATATTATTAATTTTTATAAAAAAATATTTTGATCTTTTCATTTAAAAAAAAAAGTAGATACTTAACTTTTTAACCGTTCATAAATAAGAGTTTATTATTTCAAAAAACCTTGGGTGGGAATTTATCATTTGCCCTTTATTTTAAAATAAATTTTAATTTTAATTTTAATTTAATAATTTAATTTAAAAACAGCTAAACTCATCCTTAAACAATGTTGTTTATCTCATCTATTACTTCAATTTAAACATTCTTAAATTTAAATTAAAATTGATTATTTAATATTCGAATTTGCGTGTATTTAGATTTAGTTCTAATTAATTTCAATCCTAAATCAAGTTTAATGTTGGATTGTACAGTAAATCCGCCCAACCTCGTGCAATGTCTACTTTTGGTTTGTAGAGAGAGATAGATTTAGATTGATTTTAAAATATTTTTAGATATTACAAAAGTATTTTGTAGTTGAATCCATTAATATTAATATAATAATTAAAATTTTAAAAATTAATTTTACTTATGTGTGTCGTCAACGTAATGTTCGGATCAGTATGATGGGGCGGTTGAATCTCAAATGAATCCATCCTAGGACTATATTTTAATGCACGAATTTGATTATTTTTAGGCCAAAGATCTTATTCCCACCCATAGTTTGAGGTGATGCATCTCACCTTCTAATTTTTAAAAATTTATTTCCATCTTTGGATCAAAATTCAAACATATTTTATAATTTTTCAAATGAAATAACTAAAATACCCTTTAACAAATAAAAATTTATAATAAAATTATAAAATAATTTTTAAATTTAAAAAATATATTAAAAAATTTTTAAAAATTAAAAAATAAACTGGTCACCGTCGCCGATATCGACGATGGTGGCCGTTGATAATTGCACCAGGTGGTCAGATCTAACAGCCTCCAATTTTAGAGGAAGAGGCTAGATCTGGCCTCCTCCACTGACAAACGTAACCGAAAATGACCGTTGAGACCAATACCGACCCTTTTTGACCGTTGAGACCAATCAAATCTGGTGAAGATAGTCAGATCTGATCGCTTCCTCCAAAATAAGAGGCGGCTAGATCTGATCACCTCCACCGAACGGGAAGGTCAGATATGGCCTCCTCTAGCCACCTAGTGCCATTATCAACTGCAACCACCGTCGGTATCGGTGGCGGTGACCAGTTTATTTTTTTTTAATTTTTTTAAAATTTTATATTTATATAAAATTTATTTTATTATTTTATAAAATTTTAATCATAAAATGATAAAATTACCCCTGGAGTGTTACTGTTTATAATTATATTTAATATTGAATTTGATCAAAGGGTGGGAGACTGGGTTTTTGAAAACTTGGGGGCGGGACTTCCCCACCTCAAACTATGGGTGGGAATATGTCCTTTGGCCTTATTTTAATAACGGTGATGAGCCTTTTGTCTGTTGGCGAGGCAGCGTGGCCTTTGACACAGCTGTTATCTTAATTTAATAAATAAAATTTGAAGTGTTAATATATCTTTAAAGTAAAGTTCAGACGCTTGCTTGTGGTAAAGTGCATGCACGGTTGACATTTAAAAAGAAGACTACAGACAGTGGGCTGACGCAGACTTTGAGTGGGCGCATGCCAACCCAATTTCAGTGGCCTTTGCTCACTGCGAAAAAATATTTTTTATTTAATATTTATTAAATAATAAAATTTTATTTATTTATTTTAAAATGATAAAATTTTTACTAATATACCAATTTCAGTGGCCTTTGCTCACTGCGAAAAAATATTTTTTATTTAATATTCATTAATATAATAAAATTTTATTTATTTATTTTAAAATGATAAAATTTTTATTAATATACCAATTTCAGTGGCCTTTGCTCACTGCAAAAAAAATATTTTTTATTTAATATTTATTAAATAATAAAATTTTATTTATTTATTTTAAAATGATAAAATTTTTTATTAATATGTAATTTAATATTCAAAACATATATAATAAAATATATATTTAAAATATAAATTTTATTTTTAAATTTAAAAAAGATAAATAAATAATTTTATTTTTATTTTAACAATTATTATTATATTCATTCATATATTTTATAAATATGATATTTACACTTAATAACTTTTTTCAAATTAAAAAAATCTCTTTTAAAATTTCAAAAAACCTTAATTCTTTTCAAATTCTAAAAAACCTTTATAATTCTTAAAAATATACATTTTATTTCTATCCTATATTATTTTATCCAAATATAATAATATAGACATATTCAAGAATAAACTTTTTTTTAACTTATAGTTTAAATAGATAGTTTTCCTATTTTATTTTTAAAATTATTATATTTACCCCTATATTTTTAAAATATATTATAAGTTTAATAATTTGTAATAAGATATTTACATTACCAAATTTGTTGTATTTGGGGTGTAATTATAATTGATAAAACTATCGAGGAGTATAATGAAAATTTAAAAATTTCAAATACCTCAAGCTTTTTTTCAAATTTAAAAATATCCTAAACTTTTTTAAATTTTAATTTAACCTAAATATATAATTATTTATTATTAAACTCTATCTATAGTAATAAATTTTTGTATTATTTTTAATTCTAATTAATATAAATTATATTTAATAAAATTTTCAAAATAAAACATTACTTAATTTAAGGGGTTTTTTTCAATAATTTTATAAAAAATTTAATAAAAAGGTGATAATTGGGATTTTCAAACTTAACGAATGAGTTTTAGTCATTTCAGCAAACATTAAGACAGAGTAAGTCTTTTGGCCTCTAATTTGTAAGTGAGTAATATTATATACACATTTTTTTAATATTTATTTTATGTATTTAGATAACGTATAAATATATAATTAAATATTAATTTTTTAATTTAAAATTATATGATCATATAATAACATATTATTTAGATACAAAGAAGATACTTAAAAGAATATGTACATAATTTTATTTTTTTAATTATTTATTAATTATAACAAAATATTGTTTTTATTATATTCTTTAATTCTAATTGGGGGTGAATACAAACCGAATCGAGCCCAAACACCTTTTAACCCGAGTTTGCCTTAAAAAAAAAAATAATTTGACTCAAATTTGTTGAGTTAAAATTAATGGTATTTCAAGTTCAATTCAATTAAAAATTTTGATTTAATTTAGTTCGAGTTATGTTTGAATATATGACTTGAATTCATAGTTTTAGTTTATAATTTATTGATAAAACAATATTATTTTATTCAATAATTGATAAAGTGACATCGTTTTATTAATAAATAACAAATTCGAATTATGAATCTAACCCTCAAATTAAAGTCCAAGATTTGAACCATAAAATTGAGTTACAAATTCAAATTATGGATTTAAACTACGAACTCTAGTTGAACTTAAGTCCAATTAAGTTAAACTTTTTCTAGCTCAAGTTCAGTTCAATTTAAAAAACAAGTCAACCTTCTCAGCTTAAACTCGATTTGTTTTTTAACTAAATAAATTTGAGTTCGAGACCAAGCCATTTAGTTCAAGCCTAACCCTAATTCTCATAATGGTTGTAATTAGAGATTATATTTAATATTGTGAATTTTTTTTGGGTCACAAATAGTAATTTTAAAGCCCATATAACTCTTACTTTTAAGTAGAGCTGATTTGATCCAAACTTTTTAAACTCAAATTCAAGTTTAGATTGTATGATTTGAATTAACTCAATTTAAACATTCGAGTTTAAATTGGTTGGGGTTAAATTTAAATTTAAATTTAAATTATTTTTTAAATTGAATTTGAATATCATCTTGTTAATATTGAGTTAAATTGTAGTTTATCTCAAAATATATCATATTAATGTTTGACTTAAATTGAATCCAGTTAAGTTTGACAATAAGGTAATGTAACAGTCCGAGGTTTGAATGGTCTTTTAGGGCCTTGATTCGGGGTTAGAAATCAGTTCCAGTGAGACAGGAGGGGTAAAATGGTCTTTTGTTGGCTTTATATGCAGCTTGTGGAAGGTGCACGACATGCCTACTGGTATATAAACCAATGTTTTCCTCCGCCTGTTTCAGTCAGCTTTTCCCTTTTCTTTTCTCTTTAGGAAACCCTAGCTTTTTGAGGGAGAGATTAGCCAGTTTTAGCAGCCATTCCAGTCGAGATTCAGCCGAGGATAGAGAGATAGAAGATCCTAGCAGCCCCAGGTAAGTATTCCCTTACCTTTTCCCATTTTTCCTTGGGTTTGTGTTTCCTTGGTTGGATGTTTTCAATGATTGATGCATGTTTTAGCTTATTAACAGTGTATGTTGCATGCTAGTATGTTTAATTAGAAATGTGGTGAGTTTGGGTTGAGTTTTTGGTGTGATCTTGCGGATTTCGGCCGTGGGTGTCGAAAGAGGGCTGGATGCACGCCCGTGTATTCTGGTTTTGAGCAAGGTCACGGTCGTGTATGCGAGCATGCACGACCAGCTTTTGAGGGGGGTCACGCCCGTGCGCCCGAGGGGTCACGGCCGTGCGCCCGAGGGGTCACGGCCGTGCGTCAACCTAGATTGAGTTTTTAGCCAAAATTTTCAGAAGCTTGCACAGTTGGGCTGCACGCCCGGCACACAGCCCGTGCATTTGCATGGACGCCCGTGCGTCCGATAGTGCACGCCCGTGCACCCTAACAGAAAATGAGAAAAAGAAAAAGAAATAAGAAAAATAAAAGAAATGGCCGAATTTCAATAACAAGAAACTCATCACCAGACTTAAGTAGCGTAATCTAGTGATAGGTTACAACCAGGAAAACAGAAAATAGAAACAAAACAGTATCAGAAAACAGAAAAACGAAATCAAAAAAGAGAAATCAGAAACAGAATCAGAAACAGTACAACAGTAAGATAAGTTGTAAATAGAAAGAAAAGAATTTAAAAGATAACATGCATGAATAGCATCATTCAGCATAGCATGTTAAACAGTATTTTCAGAAAAAGGGATCAAGTGATCCAATTGCATCAGTTTTCAACATTCAGGGCTTGATATCCGAGTCAATTATTCAGGGTGAATTCGAAGGGGCATTTGTGGGATTTTAGCTTTCTGACTTTGGTCAGATTGGTTAGATTTCAGCTTACTGGTCCGAAGACTGGTATGGTAGAACATTTCAACTTACTAGCATTTCGCTGGTATGGTTTAGCCCACTTGACCAGGATGCCGAATCCCTGTTTTCATTAGTTTGATCAGCATAACAGATATCTTCGGATACAGAGATTTCAGAAACATGTTTTACTCAGCTTTTCAGTGTTTTGGATCTTTCGATCCTAACATCAATTTTCAAAAACATGTTTTCAGTAAACAGGCTCAAGGGCAAAGAGCATGATTTCAGCATACCATAGTACGTTGTACATGTCATGACAGAGCATACAAACAGTAAGATCAGAATCATGTCAAATAAGCAATAAAAAGAAAGAATAAGCTGCACGGTATACTTCAAAAACAAAGAAATAAAAGATTTCAGCTAATTCTATCAGAACGCAGAAATTTATAAGAAAATCAGAGGATTAGAAGAAGCTATTAGGCTATCAGGAGCTTAGTTAAGTTCGCCTAGATAGCAGATAGTCAGCAGTAGCTTAGTCTAGAGCCTACCCGAGGGTAGAGTTAGAAGATGCTTACTGAATGACTTGTCACTCATTCCTCGTGGTTTCCCTTTTTTACAGGTTGGTGTATCGGGGAGCTGAGCTTGATACACGAGAGATGGCTGGTGTGTGGGATATGGCTTGAGCGGATTTGCACCCAAGTTTTCAGATATATATGTATGTGTATATGTATAGTTTCAGCAGATAGCATGTTTGTGGCTCGCATGCTTTAGATTGCTCATGCATTCGGATGTACAGTATCTTTTATGTTTCATATATTATTATTATTTTATAAACATGAGTTTTGTTTCAGGATACTGTACAGTGGGTTTTAGTGTCCCATCACAGATTTATAAATTCGCTTCCGCATATTTTCAGTTAGCAGTCAGAGTAATACCCATTGCTATATATTAGAGATATATATATATATATATATATATATATATATATATATATATATATATATATATATATATATATAAAATGGTCTTCAATAATATATAGCAGTTGGGGTGTTACAGGTAAAACAAGGTCAAATATTATAATCCTCGTTCTCATCCCCACAAGGGTAGCATTTTTTCATTTTTGATAAAATAATATTGTGATGTCATTTACTTAAATGTCGTTAATATATTAAACTGAATTTATTAAATATAGATAAAATTAGGGGTGGATTCAAGAGGCATCGAGCTCAAGCTCATTGAATTTGGCTTGAGTTTGTCAAATTGGGCATTCCTAAACTTGGGTTTGACTTGTCAAACGTCTCAAATACCTAAAATCATAATATATTAGTTAATTTTAACGATATTCACTGCTAGCTAAGTTTGTTTTAAGCTCAAGGTCGATCTTGATAAGTTGATCTCATAAATTCCAAACGAGCTTGTGAATGCAAACTCATTCAAGTCAAGCTTGAATTCAATCTCAAACTGGTTCGATTCAAATTTAATCCTAAGTAAAATTATAATAAATTAAGATTAACAAGGTAATATTTTAATACCTAAATTATCTCCCTTTTAAATTTGAAACATATAATTTTGTACTCACCATTCATTTTCATTTATAAATTTCATTTGGTTTCATAGTAAATTATTATTTTATCTTTAATATAAAATACTTTTACTATTTAATACAAAAATTAATTATCATCACGTTTTAAATTTTATTAAAATTACAAAAACATTTATATAATATAAAATTTTAATTAACCAGTTTATTCTCTAATAATCTTAAATTATCAATTTATTCTCCAATAATTATAATTATAACTATTCTAAATAAATTGTTTCACTTTTTTTTTTCCTTTCCTCTTTTTAATTCTCTCTCCTCTTGTCATATTTTATCCCTAATTATTGACCGTCAATTTTTGTAATTTAAAATTATATAAAAATACAAGTTTTTACAATTTAATTCATTATTTATTAATTAAATAATAAAATTCATCGATCGAGTATTTTTTCTTAAGAATTGTTTTAAAAATCTGTGAAGAATTTTTTTTATTCTTTTTGTGGTTGAATGATATCAATACATTTTTAATCTTTATGAACCAAATGTAAATTTATTAACATCAATCTTACATCAGATGGTATCAAAATCTTGTCTTCAGGAGAAAATTAATATTGTTTTCAGTGATTGGAGCAACAAATTACAACCATCAGAAAGGTCAAGGAAAGCCTAATGGTCTTTCCTAATTTGAACCCAATTCTAAATTGTGCCTATCCTATAAAGGTCTTTCGTAATTTGAACCCAATTTTAAAGAAAAAAAATCCACAAGCCTGAAAACAGTGAGAGAAGTATGAGAAACAGAGATTGGAAATTTATTGATAATAAATGAGATGAAGCAAAAAAAAAAAAAAAAGGATTAGGGTAATAAGAGTGAGAAAAATAGATTAATATTTATTGAAAATAAAGAGGTTGCAGAAGGATGAAATTGAAAATAAAAGGATTAAAATACTATTCAATAAAAATAAAAAATATTAATATAAAAATAAAATTAATATTATTATATAATTATAATAATTTTAAAAATTTTAAAAAATAAAATAAAAATTAAAAAAAGTAGTCATTATCAACAACGGATTGGTGGTAGCATTCTTTTTCAGTTTTTATTTTATTTTAAAATTTTATTTTATTATTATTTAAATATTATTTATATTTTAATTATTTTCATAAATTAATTTTATTAATTTTAAATTTGTATTTAAAAAGACAAAAAAACCCTTTTGATTAATCAAATTTATTAATTAATTATTAAATTTAAAAATTAACTTTGATTAATAAGTGAGTATTTAATTTTTTAAAAGCTTTTAGATGATAATTGTCATTTAAAGATGATATTTGAATAATAATTATATCTTAGTTGAAATGACTTTTTTTAAAAATTTTTTTACAGAATTAAATTTATCAATAAAAATATATATTCATACAAGGAAAATGTATAACCATATAACTTGTTATTTAATATTAGAGAAGTGATGGGAGCCATCAGAGTTTCCTTATTATGTTTTATGAATGAGATTTCCATTTATCACCTGATGACATGTGTCAAAGAATTTGACAGTATAAAAAAAAAAAAGAAAAAAAACACTCTCACTGCTTTCAAAATATATATTAATTTTTTTTATAGAAAATTTCATTTTTTTTATAAACAAAAAAACTCCAAACCAAAAAAAAAAAAAAAAAAAAAACCTGGGAAAAAATATTTTCGTTAGTTTGAATTTGGATTTTTTTTTTAAATCTTTCGGATCTGAAATTGTTTCATTTATTAATTCGTTGGTCGGTTCATTTATTGGTTACATTGAAACGTCTCGATTTGGAGATCTCTCTTCGTTTCCTCATGGAGGCGATCGATGAACTCGCTGAGTTGTCGGAGTCGATGCAGCAAGCCTCCGCCGTGCTTGCCGATGAAGACCTCGACGACAAGTCGACCTCCAAACGTCCTTCGTCTTTTTTAAACGTGGTCGTTTTAGGCAATGTCGTAAGTTCCTCTTTGATCCGCTAGATCTTTTCATCTATTGCGTTTTGAAGGACTTGATAGTTAAATTGTGATTATTATATTTGATGAAATGGTGATATGAAGAGTTGTTTGATTTGTTAGAATGCCAATGAGAACACGTTGCTAAAACGGCGTTGTGTTTTTGGTAATTGAAAGCGATGAAAATGTTGTTGGAATGATCAATACGTTATATAATTCATTTGATGAATGATGAAAGTACATTGTTGTAATCTGATAAGTCGTCATATTTATTCTTGTTAAAACTGACTTATAATACGCACATACTCGAATTTTAGCAGAACTTAAATAAATTGATGCAGTATTTGACTGTTTATATGAATGTGGGCTAATGCTGTATCTAATTTGTAATTTGTAACATTTGAAGTCAAATTAGTTGTTAATATACCATGATTTCATTTTAGTAATGTAATGCTTGATTGGTAACTGCTATTTTTTTTTTTTTTTTTGCCGTATTGTTGCTAGTGCGGTAATTTTACTGAGCTAGTAGCGTAATGGCCCTTTACTAATGACATTTTTGTATTGCATTGATCAGGGTGCTGGTAAATCTGCAATTTTGAATAGTCTGATTGGACATCCCATTTTGGTTAGTATGTGTGCTAGTGTTGAAACCTTTGTGTTATGTTGAGAGTTGATTATGTTTTCATTGATGTGTTTCTGACGATAACGTTTTTTTTCTTTCATTTCAATTATTTTGTGTGTTTTGACTAATTAATGAGGACAGCCAACTGGTGGAAATGGTGCCACTCGGGCTCCTATATGTGTTCAATTAAACAGGGATAGCGCTTTAAGTGCTCAGGCTATTCAGTTGCTAATAGATAATAAATCACAAGAAGTTTCAGCAAGTAAGGCATTTTATGAATCTGCTGCATAGTTTGTATTGGTTACTTTGTGCTTCCCTAGTGGTTCTTGACACTGACATAGTCAGGCAGTCAACATTATTGTTGCACTTATTTCATTTTAAGATTGGTTCATGTGGCAGGCCTTTGGCTCTGACTTTTGTTGTGTCTTTCCGAATTGGTGCATTATAGGTGCTCTTCGGCATTCTCTTCAGAATAGGCTAAGCCAAGGTGTGAGTCGTGATGAAATATATCTGAAACTTTGTACCAGTGCAGGTGATTCTTGATCTTATTATACTTCTTTATTTTTGTTAGTAAATTGTCAGATCTGTTTTGTTGCAAGAAGAGAGAAAGGAAAAACCAAAGGTGAATATCAGCAGATTTTCTTCTATTAGATGTGGCATCATACATGCAGTATATGAAGCTTACTGTTTTTCCATAGTAATTTAATTACTCTTTTTTGTATTGAGTTCTTTTAAAAATTTGTTAGTTGTGTGGACAGTAGACACTTAATAGTCAATCATAAACCATTAAAATTCTTTTATCTATAAACCTAACTAATATTGACAGTATATGTATTGGTTTAGCTGAACTAAAAGACTTAAAGATTTTAGGCCGTTCAGAGATTGAAAATGAGTTAGTGAAGAGAAGATGTGGCTGCTTGACTTATTTATGTAGCTAGCTTTTCTGCATCCATCCTCCTTCTTGAGATAGTGAACAAAATGGAATTATTCAAGCCTCATAGTTAATGCTTAGAGTCCCTTATGATTACACCATATGGTTGACTGTTTTCTGGACCTAATTGAATTATCTCATTGCTACATCTGAGTCAGACCTTAAGATCCATTTCATAGGATTATGTTGACATTAAAAAAATCTTCTCCCAATCTTATAGGATTATGTTGAATTATCTCATTTACCAATTTGTTTTAAAGGGGTATATATTTCTCTTAGCAATCTTTTAAAATGGATTTTTTTCTCTACTTTCTGCAGCTCCACCTTTGAAGTTGATTGACTTACCTGGATCAGATCAAAGAATTATGGATGATACAATGGTGAGTTGCTGAATGCAATCTCTCTTTAGTTTTAACATCATACAGTTAGTTATTCAATGGCCTCTAGTTTCATTTTTTATTTTCCCACTTTTTCAAAAGGTTCATAATATGCTCTTTGTTACATATTTGTTTAGATATATATTCAATTGCAAGATTCTCTTGCCGGAAGTTTATTTGATATTTCCATTGTAATGTTACTTTCAGATTAGCAAGTATGTTGAGCATAGTGACGCTATTTTACTAGTTATTGTACCTGCTACTCAAGCACCAGAAATTTCGGCGTCTCGAGCTCTCAAAATTGCAAAGGAACATGATGCGGACGGTGGGTCTATTGTTAATTTGCATCTTCTTATCTCTGTGTTTGAAAAGAGTTATAAAGGCAGCTTATTCTTTAACTCTCTTATTGTTTTGTTTATTTTAAATTTATTTTAGGTACTAGAACAGTTGGTGTTATTAGTAAAATTGATCAAGCAGAGGGAGATCCAAAAGCTCTTGCAGCTGTTCAGGCTCTGCTAATGAATCAGGGTCCACCAAAAACATCTGATATTCCATGGGTTGCTGTAATTGGTCAATCTGTATCTATAAGTTCTGCACCATCTGGAAATGCTGCATCAGAGAGCCCTTTAGAAGCTGCTTGGAGGGCTGAGATAGAAACTCTAAAGAAGTCGCTGACTGGAGCTCCTCAAAATAAGCTCGGTAGAATTGCTTTGGTGGATGCCATTGCTGGCCAGATGCGTAATCGTATGAAAGTCAGGCTTCCAAATCTCCTTTCTGGGTATATTCTTACACTGCTTTGATTTTTTTTTTCTTTTTGTAACTAAATTTATTTTAAAATTCTGTACAATTTGTTATAATTCAACTATCCTTTGGTAATGCTTACATTTATATGTCACCAACACTTATAGGAATATCAACATTTTTGTTTAAGAAAATTGATAATTTGCAAAATTTATATATAGAATTGAAAACTCTAATATAAGAGTTATGCTTGAAGGTAATTTATTTATAAAGATGATGGATTTCACTGCATTCCAATTTCAGGACTGATTTATAGCTATCATATAAGTGTTGACTTTAAGCTTAGGAATGTATGTACATAGGGGATTTTTTATGCAAATTGCCTTTAAATGTAAGTTCCTATACTTTCTTTGCAGGCTTCAAGGGAAGTCTCAAATGGTTCAGGAAGAATTAACAAGGCTTGGTGAACAGTTGGTTGATAGTTCAGAAGGTACAAGGGCCTTAGCTTTACAGCTATGCCGTGAATTTGAAGACAAGTTTCTCCTGCATATAACTGGCGGTGAAGTGAGTTGTTGTTTCTTTTAAGGTCTATACTACAAAACAAGAACAAAATGAAAAAGTTGTAGAACTTAGTGGAATTCTTTTCTGCAACCAATATATTTCTTGCTGATAAATTTCCTATGCTTCAGGGTAGTGGTTGGAAAGTTGTTGCAAGTTTTGAGGGAAACTTTCCTAACAGGATCAAGCAACTTCCCTTGGATAGACATTTTGACATAAACAATGTGAAGAGGGTAGATCTCCACTTCCAACTTTCATTCTGTTTTATATCTCTTCTCATTTACTGATTTTCTCTTGAAGTGCTTGCTTTTAACCTCGGTGAATTTAATTATACTAGGTTGTCCTAGAAGCAGATGGTTATCAACCATATCTTATATCTCCAGAGAAAGGGTTAAGGTCCTTGATAAAAAGCGTCCTTGAGATGGCAAAGGAGCCATCATGTCTATGTGTTGATGAGGTATGTGGCATCAATATTCAACCTATATGTTAGACTTCCAAACATGTTTCCAAATACAGCAACTATTGGTTTTCCACTCTGTATGTTGGTTTGTCAGCTGTGCAATTCATTGTTAATTTGATGTTTGTATGTGCCTGAATCTCTGTAATCTATTGGGAAATATTAGGATGTCAGATATCATGTAATGTGGTTGGTCCAAAAAGCATGTTTAATTATTATCTGCATTTGATTGCAGCATTTTATTTTTATTGATTACTTTTGTGTTGCAATGCTCCTAGCTTTTCAAATTTATGCAGTGTCCTTTTCTTGCAATGGGTGGTTTTTTCTGATAGATAAATGAAGTAATACTCACCAATTATTTTCTTCAGCTTGATGATCCTACCACATTTTTGCCTAGTTTTCCCACTTCTGATCTAACTATGGATTTTTTTCATGCTTTACCCTTTATACCAATTTTGGATGGTGAATGAATCAGGTTCATCGTGTATTGGTGGATTTAGTTTCTTCAGCGGCAAATGCCACTCCTGGCCTTGGAAGATATCCTCCTTTTAAGAGAGAGGTAACAATGTCTTCCATCTCATAATATTTCTTGTTAATATCTTGTTTGATTATCATCTCAGTTTCTCTACAATTTTTAACTAGGTTGTGGCAATTGCAACTTCTGCACTTGATGGATTTAAGAATGAAGCAAAAAAGATGGTAGTTGCACTGGTTGATATGGAGCGTGCATTTGTTCCACCTCAACATTTTATCCGTTTGGTGCAAAGGCGGTATGTTCTCAAAGATATTTATATAAATCTTGGATTCTCTGCTTTTACGGGGTTTTTTTTTTTCACGGATGAAACAATTTTTCTAAGTTATGCTATTTCCTTGTGTACATATTTAGTAAAATACTTTTGGGAAACATTGTGCTCCGATTGATTCTGCTATTTTCCTTTGTTATATTTTGTAGAAGTTGATTACAACTTTTGCCTAGTATCCACTATTTTTCCAATTTTTACACATAATGTATACATAATATTCTTAGGTTCTGTATTGTAAGCATTCACTTCAGTTTGTAAAGGAGTTGTCCTGATGTGAAGAGTTTTGTCAAACAACAAAGGAAAGATTTGGGTATCTTGATATTATTAAGGGAACATAAGAATAATACTACACATACAAAGATTTTATTATATTGCCAAGTCTGTTAACCTCATTTATTAAGTTGAATTTTTCTATGAATCATTCCATTCATTGACATTCGACTTTGTATCGAAGCCTTAATATTCATCTTGCATATGTAGTATTGTTTGGGAACATAATGCCCGTTCTTCATGAAATCAAACAGTGGAGGAAGTTGTCATGATGTTGATTATGAATTTCTTCCTATTAGATTTAATGGTCGGGAATTTGATCTCTCAGAAAAAAAAAAAAAAAGCATAAGAAAGAAAGACATTAAAATTTTGTGATTCTAGGTGGTTGTGTGAGAAACATGGAACAGATTTACATCGCCACACTTTGCTGCGTAAAATTGTTGGTTTCATACATTTGCTGAGTAGAGTGAAAAGAAATTAAGAATTTCTTAATACCTAAATTTTGGCCTTTTCTATTGCAGTTTCTTTGTGTAAAAATATGTGAATATAGAATTGCCATAACTCTCTTCTTTATCATTAGGAGTGTATGTGTTTTTTGGTTATTGTAGCCTAATCATTTGTTCTTGTAGTTCTTAAAAGAGTTCCCATCTCATGCATATCAGTTTTATTCTGTTTGCCATCATTTATTTTTTGATAAGAACAGATTGATATATTTATAAGCAAAAAGTTTACTAAAAGGCAACTTGAGTTATTTGCAAATAGACTCTACAAAAAATAGGTTTAAGCAGCTCAAAAGAATAAACAGATAAAACTAAAACAAGTTATTTTATTTTCAGTATTTCACCATATTTATGTGTGGTTGAGTGTTATCTGTTGCTGTAGTTTGTCATTGATATTTCCCTGTTTGATATGTAGTAATCTTTTGCCCTACTCTTGTTCATTTGGTTATTCCATGTTGAAACTTTCACTAGAATGGATAGACAACGTCGTGAAGAAGAGCAAAAGAGCCGATCCTCAAAGAAGGCAGCTGAGGCAGAGCAGTCCTTAGTGAACAGGGTGTGGGATTTACTTGTATAAGCTATGTTGGGTGCTTGAGTACTTGATATTGTATTGAAAGTAAGTTGATTGCTGTTGCATTGACCAACTATTTTCTGCTTTCATCTCAGGCAACTAGTCCCCTGACAGGTGGACAACAATCTGGAGGAAGCTTGAAATCAATGAAAGATAAATCGGGTCAACCGGATAAGGATGTGCCAGAGAGTTCAACAATCTTAAAAACTGCTGGGCCTGGTGGTGAGATAACAGCAGGTTTGTGCACAAACACATTAAACATTAGGGCCAAAAACTGTTCCTTATATTCCTTCCCCTTAACATTTTTCTTACTACTATTGGTTCAATATTCATCATTTAATTATATAGTATTGAAGGTAATAAAACCCCCACGTTATGGTCATAAGATTGCTTGATGTGTTGATGAAATGAATGCAGCTTGTGAGTGCTGATGGTTCTTATTTAGTTAATACTTAAGCTGTTTTTGTCACTAATTTTAGCTTTGTCCAGATTGTTCTTTGGTTGTCATCATGATAAACCAAAGGACATAATTAAATTTTAAAGGAAGCCACAAGAATATTGTTTCTAATGTACAAAATGTTAATTTTGAGATACTACTGTTAAGCCTTGTTGTAATATTAATTATGTTAATTTTTTAGCTTTTTTTATTAGTGGTTCCTCAGAATTGTATCACAACCAAGTGGTTTAAGAGGTCTTGTATTTGAATTCCCCATTCTATTTATTAAATCACGAAATGGGTCATTCAGTTATTTATATAAATATGGAGAGCAAGTTGAACCTGTGCTTGAACCCACGTGTATGTATGTGTTTGGATGCACATAAGACTACTATTAAGTTTTGCCAAGCATGTTGACTGAGGGGGATTTAAATGCTTCTAGGACAAATTTAAGCTTTTGGGATTAGCTAGGGTTCTTGTTCTTATTGCCCAAGTTTAGTAGGCCTTTTGACAATGTCTTGTCAAGCTGGGTAGTCCACTTCTATTATTGCTTGTCGTTTTGCCAGGGGTGGATTCGAGCCCAACTTAGGCAGGCTCAAGCCTCAGGGGTTTCTACTGTTGACTCGAGCTTGGGGATGATCAACTTGCCAAATTTGTGAGTTTGATTCGAATTGGCCAAAACGACATTATTTTGATTAATATGCATTAAAATAAAGTTGTTTTGACCAAGTTTGGTTTGGCTAATATACCTAGCTGAGCACAGCTCGGTAATGTAGCTAAACTTGAGCTCAACTTTCCTTAAGCTAAGCTGAGTTTGAACTGGTATGAAGGGAGCTTGACTCTTTCAAGCCGAGCCAATTGGGCTTTGCTTGACTTGAATCCACCCCTATCTTTTGTAGAAGCTTATTCCTTTTTTTTTTTTTTTTTTGTGTGTGTGTGTCAAAATTTGTTGCAAAACTTTGTGTTGATGATTTTTATTGCTATATTACTAGTTTATGTTCAGTCTGATAATATTACTTATGATATACTAGAGGTATGTATTCTTTTTGGTCTTTTCATTGGTTTTATCCTGTATCTGCAGGATTTTTGATGAAGAAAAGTTCAAAAGCAAATGGGTGGAGTAAGAGGTGGTTTGTTTTAAATGAGAAAACTGGCAAGGTTAGCAGTCTGATCTAGCTCACTTTAAGACTTTTTGTTGTTTGAACCTATTCACTTTGTTGTTCTGACCTGATTTAGGGACATGTTGAATAGTTGAAGGACCTTTTTGTGTTATTTTGTCTTGATTTTTTAATGTGATATGCTTCATTTTGAACTTCTGCAATATCCTTGTTTTTGTTGTCTCATTTACATGTGTCTGTTCCACTGTCTTGAAGTTCTGCTTCTCCGAAAAAAGCTTTTTTTTGTCCCCTTTAATTGTGGTTACTGTTTTTTCTTAGGCTGTTGTCATTTAAGTTTAGGCTATTTTGACACAAAATTTTTATAACATAATCTTAGTCATCAATCCAGTGTAATCCAATGAACATAAAAGAGAAATTAGGGGCAGTTAGTCTTATTGCCAATTCAATAACTTCTAAGTCATTGGATCGCATTAGATCAATGGCCTAGTATTTGTGTCACAAAATTTGTGTTGTAATGCTTGACCTGAAATATTTTTTCTAGGTAAGGATGTGGTGGGCTTTTTTATTTGTGGATGAAAAAAAGAAAGAATTTACGAAATTTTCAATGAATTCATGACGTGACAAAGAGAGGTCATAAAATTTCTTTTATTAGCAAATTTGACTTTTGACTAGGGGTGTAACTCGAATCGAGCTTATTTCAGCTAATGTTGAGCCAAGCTTGAGCTTGAGGATGACTGGTTTGGTGAGCTTATAACTTAGTTCAAGTAAAATATCAATAAGAGTTTAAAAGTTTTAATACATCCTTAAAATTTTATTTTTTTGACTTTGAATATTGGAATTAATAAATATATAATTTATGAGTTATGAGTATAATAATTTAAAATATTAAGGAATAATTCTAATTTTTTATAAGAGCTCAAGTTAGCTAGTCTTGTCTCAAGCTCAAGCTGAGATCTCACTAACTCGGTGAGCTCAGGATCTTGCTGTAGTCAAGAAGTACTCGGCTTGACTCAACTCGATTACACTCTTACTTTTGTCGGAGGACAAAAATTGGGACAAATAAAATAGGAAAAAGGCAATGTGGAAAATATTTTTGCAATGGAGAGATTAGCAATGCAAATGCAGATGATACACTACAACATAAATTGATACTTCATGTAAAGACAATGTTTTATGGACATTTATATTTTTATCTATTTTTTACCTTCTAATTTATAATTTTAAACAAGATTGATACTTCCATTTCTATCATTCATACGGATTGTAAAAGGTAGAATGAAGATCTATAATATTGTTATGATGATAAGTTGTATTTAATAAATTTATGTGAATTAACAATGAGTACTAATTTGTACACTAAAGATAGCATGTCACTATGTGATTGAGTGATTTTGAATTAAGAAAAAAGTAATATCCAATGCAATGATATCTCGTTGTTAATATATAAGTCATGACTCATTGTTAGTGTACATAGTCTTACTCTTTTGTATTCTTCTAATTAATTCTTGTTTTATCATTACCCTTTTATTGCAGCTTGGATATACCAAAAAACAAGAAGAAAGACATTTCCGTGGTGTGATCACCTTGGAGGTATGAGGTGCCTGTTAAAAATATTATTTTCTTTCTTTGAGATGCTAAGTTGCATTCTATGTTTTCAATTAATTTGCTAAAATGAATTAATTTTTCTCTTCATGACATTAATTTGAGTACTGAATTGAAAAATTTTCAGTATTCCTTATTACTATATCTCTCGTAAATAGGTGGATCCGTTTTTTGAAATATGAGCCAAAGGAAGCTATGTTGAAATTATGTCACATGCTGTAAGGGTTGAACATATTTGATCTAGGAATTGTTTATTTTCGATAATATTTTATTAATTTTGGATACGATGTTAAAATTTATTGACATCTGGGGCATTGTTAATCTAAGAGATTAGATTGGATGTAATGTAGTTCAATATTTCGTAGTCATTACTTTCTGAATTCTTGGATTTCAGCTACACAGTGAAATTCTAACTTGCCCTGTATGCTAATTGCATTATCTTCCATTCTGTCTATTAAATGTTCAGGAATGCAATGTCGAGGAAATGTCTGATGATGAAGATGGTGGTTCATCAAAGAGTTTGAAAGATAAAAAGGCTAGTAAAGCAGAGAAAGGACCCGTTCTTGTTTTCAAGATAACAAGCAGGGTTCCTTATAAGACTGTTATGAAAGGTACTAATCTTTGGAGGACTTGATTGCCTATATCTTTTTTTTTTTCTCTTTTTTGGGTTGGTTATCTACGTTTTCTTACATGACAATTTACATTGCGAAATTCTTTTTGCAGCTCACAGTGCGGTTCTGTTAAAAGCTGAGAATGTGCAAGAAAAGGTTGAATGGCTAAACAAGTTGAGAAGTGTTATCCACTCTAGAGGAGGCGATGTTAGTGTTAGGGGTGAACCTGGTCTTCACATGCGGCAAAGTCATTCTGATGGCTCACTGGTGAGTCAGTTATATGATGATCGTGTTGCTAGTCGTGTAACTTTTTGCAAAGATGGATTCGAGTCAAGCTAGCTCTAGCTTAATCGCAACCTCAGCTCGTTTAAACTCTAAACAAGTGGCTATGGGTTGAGCTCGAGCCTAAGCCGTGGGGGTGTTTGGTTTGCATATGCAGATAAAATGATATTTTGGCTAATTCAAAATGACATCATTTTGTGTTAATGATACATTATATGACTAGCTCAAAACAATGTTGTTTTGTTATATAACTTAATAAATAACGTCGTTTTACTTTAACTTTATCTAGCACAAGCTTTGTATTAGTAGTATCAAGCCCATGCAAGCCATGCTTGAACATCACCCACCATATCGAGTTCAAGTTCGAACTCAAGCTCATGTCCTTCAATACTCCTTGAGCTCGACTCGAGTCCATCCCTGACTTCGTGGCATAGCTATAGATGCGTTGACTTTGTGGCATGGCTAGATGCGTTAACTTTGTTGCTTCTTTTGATTCAATCTTGGTTTTAATTTCCTTTGGGAACATATTTGCCTTGCAATAATTGGGATTAGTTTTCATTCATGAAGTGAATTCTACTTGTTTTTTTTCTTTTTTCAATGCCATCTACAATGTATAAGAAATAGTAAATAGACGATAACTACACTTTTCTTGGGGCTCGGGAATTAGTTTAAGGCTGCGATTGAGCCAAGCTAAGCCACGTATTTTTTGGGGCGACTTGGCTCGATTGTATTTAGACAAACTTTTCAGCTTGACAAGTTAGGAAATTGCAAATTCAAGTTTGAGTTTGAGATAGGAATGACCATAACTCTAGCTCAACTCAAAAATTTAGAAATAATCCTATAATTTATATATTTGTTAATTATTCTTATATTCAAAATCAGAGAATAAGATTTTAACAGTGCAAATGCAAGATTTTAAACTTGTAAGAGGTTATTGATATTTTACTCGAGCAATATAACTTACCAGTAGACTGTATATTTGTTAAGATACATAATAGTATTTTCTTGCATTTATTTAATTATTCTACAATATCATTTTGCTAATTTTAACATCTGTAGGATACAATGGCTAGAAGACCTGCAGATCCAGAAGAAGAGCTTCGGTGGATGTCCCAAGAAGTACGGGGATATGTCGAAGCTGTTCTTAACAGCCTTGGAGCCAATGTCCCAAAGGTCAGATTTTTCGCTCAATTTCTTACTATTATTTCATCATTTTCACCAGGTAGTTATATTCATAATTGTTTGGATGAGCAGGCGGTCGTTCTTTGCCAAGTCGAGAAGGCCAAGGAGGACATGCTTAACCAGTTATACAGTTCGATTAGGTGAGCTCCGTCTTTTAATTCTTGGTGGTGTTGAATTTATGGGTGTAATTGAACCAAGCTGAGCCAAACAGTGCATGACTCCAGCTGGGCTTGATAGCATAAAAGCAAAGCTCGAGCTTGCCAAGCTGTTGAGTTCTCAGCTCAAGCTTGAGACAAAACCAGCTAACTTAAGTTTGACTCAAAAAATTATTTTAAACCTCTTAATTTTTAAACAATTACGGTTAAACCCCGTCAATTATATACATTGGTTAATTACCTTTTTATATTCAAAGTCAAATGAGTAAGATTTTAAGAATGTAAATATAATATTTGAAACTATTAGATGTTTATTTATTTATTACTTGAGTCATGAGTTCACATGCTCACCTAATCAACCAGCAGCAAGTTTGAGCCCAGCTCGACATGAGCTGAGCCACGAGCTGCTTATGAGGGACTTTGTTCGATTAACTCTCCTAGTATTGATTGACACGTAATAAAATAAATATTCTTATTAATTTCCACTTGGTTCTAACAAAACTTTATGTTTATGCATCCATGTTTAGTGCCCAAAGTTCGCAAAGGATTGAAGACCTGCTTCAGGAGGACAAAAATATGAGAAGTAAGAGGGAGCGTTGCCAGAAGCAGTCATCCCTTCTTTCAAAACTCGTGACGGTACTCAGTGTCCACGACAACCGAGCAGCTGTTACCGCCAGCTGGTCAAATGGTGGTGTCGGAGCAGGTAATTTTGGCTCAACGGTTCATAGGCCATATTTTCTCCTTGTTTGTCAGTAGATCTTTCCTCCTGTGCAACTGTTTTGACCTATCAATTGTGGCATTAAGGTGCTCTTGATTATTTTTCACTTTAAAAGAAAATGTTCTGAGCATAGTTAATAGTATTGACAATACATAACATGTATTGTATGATATGATACTATACAGGTGGAAAAAGATAGTGATCTTAGGGTATTTGAAAATTCATATGATATGGTGGTGTATCGTATGATTCGACACATATTTACCAATACAGATGGATAGATTTTAGAAATGATGATATAATAGATGTATATTTGAGAAATTTTAAAATTTTAAAGAATGTTTTATAATATCATCCAAGATATGATGATATGTCAATATTAATTTTTTATTATTTTATTATTATTTTTTTTAAAAAAATATATATCACGATTCAACTACCATGGTTTTGAAGTGTAGAGGTTCATTTGTTTGACGAGAGTTCATGTTTATATGTGATAAAGTGTCTGGTTCGTTTTTGGGAACCTTCAATTTCCTTCTGACTCCGCTAACAACTGTTCTAATTGTGTGCAGAAAGCAGCCCAAAACCACCTGCTTCAGGTGGTGATGACTGGAGGACTGCATTTGATGCTGCTGCAAATGGTCGTGCTGACTCATTCAGATCTGGATCCAATGGCCACAGTCGGAGATACAGTGATCCACCCCAGAACGGTGACGATAGGTCAAGCTCTCACTCGAGCCGCCGGACACCTACTCGATTGCCACCAGCACCACCAGCACAATCATCATCACAATACAGATATTAGGTAAGATCCAAACCCTTAAAATATTATTCATGCATTCTTGTCGAGCATTGTGGGTGTTCTGTCCAGTCCCCTCTTGCTCCGTATTGAGCTTTCCCAAAGCTCAAATTTATTTTGCTGTAGGGTTATAGATGTAGAATAGAATCGTTTGTAGATATATAATATTGCAGTAAGACCAGTCTGATTTTAATATGTAATTTCCGATATTAAGTTTTTCGTTAAATCTTTCTCTTGTTTTTATTTTCTTTGCCATGTATTTGTTTGTATTGAATCTTAATGAGCAGAGTAAATATTTTCCCAAATGTTTTGGTTGGTGATACAGTTAGTATAAATAATACTATTAGAGGATTCTAGGGTTATAATCAAATTGAGTTTGAATTTAACTCGATTGGGTATGCCAAACTTGAGCTTGAGACCTGGAGGTTTAAACTTGAAATCAGAGTTGTTTAGTTTGAATGAAATATTAGTCAAAATTTTTATTTTATATATTTATCAATTATTTTTATTCTTCAAAATGAGAGTAAAACTATAGAGATATAAACCAAAAATTTTAAATTTTGGGTTATTGATAGTAAGATAAGATTTGAATCAAACTAAATTTAAATTCGATTTGATCAATAAAGAGTTGAACTTGAGGTCTATGCTTAATAAGTTGAACTGAATTTTTACATAAACTTTGTAATGAACTATCTAACAAGTTAATTTAAAATAAATAATCAAAAAAAGTTTACTTTGATATATACTAATTAAATTGATATTATTTTAATGTATATTTATCAAAATAACAATTATTTTTATTATTAGAATAAAATTTTTTAAACTCATGAACTTATAAGCTCAAACTCGATAGTCAAGTTTGTTTCAAATTTAGCTAAATCAAATTCGAGTTTAAACAAGTCTAATTCAAGTCGAATCCTAATTGGTAGTATATTTAAATTGAGTGATAACAAATTCAAACTTGGTTTGGGAGTTGAATTCAGGTTGTTTAAGTGTGATCTTGACTCAACCATAATCGAGTTAGACTGCAGGCAACTGGCTAGTAACCAGCCTACATATCACATTCAAATTGATATTAAACGTAAAATAAAAGACCGCAAAATGTCATAACCATAAAGAAATAATATGAAATCTGAAAATTGAAAGCAATATTTTAAAACACAAATCAGGCATTAAGTTCGATCAAAGGTTCGAAATGGGTCTTTAATTAGTCCGGCTTTTCAACATAGTAACTTAGTATGACATAATATATATATATATATAATTAAAAACTGAATTAATCTAAAACAAAAACCAATTTAGGCGCGAATGCATTCCAATCATTTGAACTCGAACTTAAGTCTACAACAATTAAAAGTTTTTATTAATACTAAATTATTGGTGTTGCTCACTTGCTATGAAAAACAGAGGAGCATATGAAAATTGGTTATCATGATAATTTTTAAATCGTAATTATAGTTATGTACATGAAATAATGGTATAATTCCGCTCACTTACCCTCCTATTCCCTCCTTGAAGGGACCTGAATCATGTAAAAGCTTTATGACATGCCTAACCTGCAAATCAAAAGTATATATCATTTAAGCATATGTATCAAGCTCATACTATTATTGTATATCTTAAATTGTTAATACAAATACAAAGACATATTATTTACAATTAGAGGTGAATTCAAACCGAATTAACTCAGTTTGAAATGATGTTTGATTCGATTTAAGCTAAATTTAAGTTAGAATTTCATTTCAGTAACTCAACTTGAGTTCAACTTGAATCCTTCTCTGATGATACTCTTATTCTGTCAGCGATACTATTCATTTCCCCTCCAACTTCTGACATCATATCCAATCAATTCAAATGAGAGTTCAAACTTGAACTAATCATTTAGGATTCGAATTGAATTTGAGCAAACCTATGTTTAAACTCAATTAGACTCGAATTCAACTCTACTTACAAGTAGCAAAGCATTGTTGAAACGATGTTGAGTCAGACATGGATTTAAGTCAAACTAATTCGGACTTAAATTTATGTTTGACTCAAACAAGAGTTTCCAACTTGATTTAAGTTCAACTTGTTTATCTAGTTGACGATACTTTTCACTTTTTCAACAAATTGTTTACCTTTTCAAAAGCACTCTAGTGACAATGTCAACCAATTTAAACTATCTCAAATTCAAGTTCGAATTAGGTATTATGAATTCGAACTGAATCGAGCAAACCCTTTCCAAAGGTGCATGTTAATATTATGTATGAAAGTACCTGAGTTGCTTCGCGCGTTAGAAACTCCTCTATGGGTTTCTGGAAACTTTCATCCGCAAGATAATGGCAGCTGTAAGTTGTCACAGGCATATAACCTCGCTGAATCTTATGCTCGCCCTGAGCTCCAGCTTCAACCGTGTTCAGATCGAGCTCGATAGCTGCTTCTATTGCCTGTGAATTTAAAAAAAAAAAAAAAAAAAAAAGTCAAACTGAATCATTTTGTTTTGCATTTGTATTGCATATAATATAAAGATCCAAAAGACTAAATCTTGTAGCCATGACTTTATTTTAGTACTTCCTCTTGCTTAGGCTAGAATTTGAGCCAAACTTAATCAAACTGAAGTTTTAATCTCTTTGAACTCGACTCAACATAAGGAAACCTCAACAAGTTCTAAAGGACACTTCAAACTTGATATGAAGAGTGATGTTTGAGGTCAACTCACATGGTCTCAGCTACTATAGATACAGGCTCACAAAGAGCAAAACGACGTTGTATCAATTTTAAGTTATATAGCAAAACGACGTCATTTGTTTACATTAAGACTAGTGCAAAATGTCACTTTAAATTTATTAAAATAATATCGTTTATTTACATGTATAAATTGCTTGCAAACCTACCGAGCTAAACACTCATAATTTGAGGTCAACAATATCGCATACTTAGGGCTCAAGTTTCACCCATGATTGCCCATTTCAAAATTGAACAAGTCAAGCTAACAATTGAACTCAAACTAACTTGGTTTGAATCCACCTTTATTCTCACCATTCATTTAGGCTTAAAAACTTGAAATTATGACATGCGTAAAGATAGGATAAAAGCAACCTTGCAAGATGAATAGTTTTGTATAAATAAATTTATACCTGGTAATAACATGCTTCAAAATGCAAACTTGGATAATAGGCACGAGGATGACAACCCCATAGACGACCAAAAAGAGTATCTCCTCCGATAAGATTTAGAGCTCCCGCAACAAGTTCATCGCCTTCTTCAGCAACAACAAGTAATGCATCGTCTCCCATCTTTGATCCCATAATGTGGAAGAAATCCCTTGTCAGATAAGGACTGCCCCACCTAAGGGAAAAAAACAAACAATTTTTAAAAATTTTGACATCCCAACCACCTGAAATACTTAAAAAACATTAAAAAAAATATATAACATGTAAGACAAATAACATACTTAGAAATAAAACTTAGAAGATCAAAGTTGAATAAAAGTAAAATATAAAGAGAATAGGATATCTTAAAGTATATGATATTTTACATATTCTAACCTATAATTTTTTAAAAGTCAGGGGGATAAGCTGATGCCCCCGAATCCAACGATGTGTGTATATATATATATGGTAAATATCTACATAAAAGTGTTATCTTCATTGTATGGGAGTAAGAAACTGCTTCTCTTTTAACAGTGGCAGCACATGTCTACCTACTAGGTTTGGATATGGTTTGAGCCTGAACATGTGTTGGTTCGAATGAATAATAAAACAGTTCAAAGCTTCGTTCGAGTTGGTCAAGTTGTATAGAAGAGAAGTTTGAGCTTGGCTTGATGGGAAAATCTAAAGCTTGGCTCATAATCATTATTTGTTGATGTGACTCAGGTTTGTGGCTCGAGTTTTGAAATGTTTGAGCATCAAATAACATCATTTTCCCGTTATTAAAACAACATTGTTTTCATAATGATCAAATAATGTTGTTTTGACAACCAATTAGTTTGGTTCAATTTGAGCGACAAGCCAAGCTTGAATCATTCAAACCAAATGATTGGCTCGCAAACTATACCAAGTTGAACACTCTTCAGCTTGAGTTTTGTTTGGTTACAGTAAAGCCTAACACTCTGGCTCGTGCTGGGCTTGAGCTTGATCCATATGAACTCGTGCCAAACTGATTCTTAAGCTAGAAACCTAAATCAAATCTCTTTACTTGGATACTGAAGTAATCACGCCTTAATGTCAGGAATAAGCTCAAAATTATTTCTTTAAAAAAAATGTTGTTTAATGGGATTTTAGAGCCTTATCCACATCACGACACTACCTAAAGGTTTGTAAAATCAGCATTTCTTGGAGCAGTTCTTTCTATTTATAAATGATTTTATATTTCAAATTGTGCTGCTCCATGGGATTTGCTTTTCTAACCAAACCTTTGGAAAATGAATCTTAAATTTCTTTTCTACAATGCAAATAAGCAAAATGATAAGCAGAAAGGATTAGTGATGATCAACAAACTTGTTCTCGGTGGTGTTTCTGTAGAACTGATAGAAGGAATCCCAATGCCTAGCCTGCCATGACAACAATTCAGAAGATTACGGTAAGAACTCTCATTAAAAGAAGGGATAACAAAACTTAAAGGTATCGAACTATCACATTTTTTTTAAAATATTAAAGTGACCAAGCTTTGTTTTTTTTTTTCCTTATTGAAGGAATCAAACCTTCAAATGCTCTTATTAATGGGATTGAATTTCATATTTCTTATTACAATGACTAAACTTTCACTATTTCCTATTAAGGGTACTAAACTAATTACCTTCCAAAACAAAACGAAACAAGCAATTATAGTTGTGTTTGTTCGATATTTTAATAGGAAATACTGAAAATCTGGTTTCTTTTATAGGTAAATCTAAAAGTTCGATTTCTTCAATTGAAAATTTTGAGACGAGTCCCTTTAATAAAAAAAATAAAGTTTGATCATTTAAAAAAAAAAAATGATAGTTTTATTCCTTCAAGTGTTACTATCCCTTAAAATAACAAAAACCTTCAATAAAAAAAATAAAGTTTGATCATTTAAAAAAAAAAATGATAGTTTTATTCCTTCAAGTGTTAGTATCCCTTAAAATAACAAAAACCTATTTGCCTCACATAATTACTCTTGCACCATGCATACTTTAACCAACTTACCAACAGAAGCTTAAAGCACTTGCACTATCAAATAACTTATTAATCTTGAAATCTAAGCATTACTAAGGTAAATTTCCAATGCTAGATTTCACATGCTATAATTTTAAAACCGAGCACTCAGTTTGACCAATTCAATTGGACACTGAGAGCCAATTTGATCCGGAAATCATTAAAACTTGTTAGGAACTTTGAACCTGGTTAAACCACAGTCAAACTGACCCAAACCCATCAGTTCATAGTTCAATCAACAGATTATCCCAGTCAAACCCCTGTGCTGCCAACACAAGGGAAAAAAATAAAAAAATATACATTTGCTGAGATTTAAACCTAACACCTTATCAATTAAGGTAGCAAGTGTGTGCCATTTCATGAAGTATGAAATTGTTTTGAATATTATTTTTTAACATATATTCAAACAGTTCACTGGTCCGACCACCGATCAACCAGTTCAACAGCCACTTGACCCAGACCCCTTCACAAAGTCGACATTCGGTCCGGTTATAAAAACCATGTTTTGCACCAATCCTTACTACAGTACACTATAACTTTTTACCAGGCATTTAAGAACTTACTCATTTTGTTTCACCTTGCAAGGATTCATTCTCTTTTGTGATTTTGCAACAGATAACTCCATCCCAAGCAACGACAAAGCCAGCAAATAATACAATTTAGAAGCAAATAATATAATACTAATAAATACCTTTATTTCATAACCTCGGAGTCGTTTCATAGTCAAGTTCTGTGCAGAAATCTGCATATGAAAGAGATAATTAGGTACCTAATAGTTGAGCAAATAAACAAAGTTAACCAACTCAAGGCACAATCATAGTTTACAGTGAGGTTGCAAAAGGAACTCACTGAATAATCGTATTTTGCCAAGATAATGCTTTCTCACAACAAAATCAAGTAGCATATGATTATAACATGTTTCAGTTTGCTAAAGTGTGCCAAAAGCGCACTTCTTCCTCTCATACAAAGATCAAGAAATTGAATGAAACAAACAGGGGCGCTAGTTGTCTTCCTTTGTGCTCCCATGATCAAGTTACTCATTGAAGTCATTATAATACAATAATTTGATAGTTCTCAGTGTTTCAGCCTTGTATGCTTCAAACAAGATTTTCCTGAGTTATCTTTAATATCGAGCATTTTCTTATTTCCATCCGCCATCATGGTCAGTACAAAAATGACCATTACCAAGATTTGACCTTGTAGATAATCTTAACAGTATATACAATGGCTAATCTAACTACTCTGCATGATGAAATCAAAGTCCATCTCATTCTACTAGAAAGTGATTTATACAAAGTGTTGAATATTTTTACATTAATATAAAGTAATACTACCCAATATAATAAAATTTCCGGAAAAGATGAACCTTTTTACGCTCTTGACGAATATTTTTCCTTTTATTTTGCTTCATATCCATTAAGAACTCGTCAAAACTGAAAAAGGAAATTTAAAACATTCTTATATTGACATGAAATAGCAGAGTATAAATAAAATGAAATTAAGTACTCAAGATCAGAGAACCAGAAATCACAGATCACATAGAAAATGGTCTGCAGAAGTGGTAAATTAAACAGCCTGTGCAAGGGAGTTGCTAAAGTAGCTGATTATGATCAATTAATACCTAAACTAATGCTGATCTTTAATTGTACATGGGCTCAAGAGATTAAAGCAAAACATTATGGACCTCTAGTCATCTGTAGGAAACCTTTTCCCTGCATTTAGAAAGATAATTACAAATGAAGAAGCACATACACTCACTTTTTATAATTATGATTTTTCCAGTGGTACTGCATTCCAATCCTCTGCATGAAACCTTGTTCCCTGAATTTATGCCACTGATTTTCAGATGGGAAGGTGATGTGTAGTGATGAAACCTGGGACTGTCAAAAGAATAAACCAAATAATGCAGGCAAGATACAGCAAAAGAATACAATAAATTCTTCCTTGCTTCATGGAAAATGTTTCCCACCTGATCATTACACTTAATCAAACCCGTTTGAGAAAAAGTAAATTCTTGGAATAAATGGAAGTGTAAATTGTATTTAGTAAGGTCAGGAGTTGAACCAAAAGAGATTAAATCATGAATTCAGAAGTACCATTTATTTGATTCTTGCAATACCTTCACTGTGAGGTCCTTCAGTGCAGATATTATGACATCTAGCACTTGATCCTTGAATAAAGTGTTACGTATCAAAATCCTTGGACCAGTTACTGGAGTAAAAGGCACACAACATTGGAACTTTGGATAGTATCTTAATCCATAACTGTAGTAGGCATCTGCCCAAGCATGATCGAAAACAAATTCACCATAGGAATGGCTGCATATACAAACAAAAAGCAATGAGAATAGCATACTGGTAAGCAGTTAAACAAAAGCTCCTCAAAGAATTGTAAGAGAAACTACATGACTAGTTTGGACAGCTTAGTAGATGCTAAACCTTTTAAGATAAAGTGGAACAACACCTAGAATATTTTCAGATTCATCCTTAGCTATGATATGACATGGCATCCATCCTGTTTCCTGGAAACAATTCAAATGAAAAATTAAGACAACACTGGAAGATTCCAACCAAAAAAGAAAACAATTTGAAAACACTTGAAATATGTTCTGTATAAATTGTTTCCACAAGTAATATTACACAGATTTTTCAAGATGTTTAAGCAATCTAAGAATTATTTCTCCCACATAAGGACAAAAGATTTTAAAATTTAACAAAATTTTAAGCATATACTATGTAACTCCTTGCATGAAACAGCGGCGAAGAAATGGTTCAACAGGAACACAATACTTTCAGTGTTAGCTACAAATGCAGTCATTTAGCTACGCAAGTATTTTCAGAAGGTAGATATGGATTTATCAGCTTGAAAAAATGGCCAATAACCTTTTGGTTGCTAGGCTTGAAAGAAATTATTGTTCAACAAGAGTACATTACAAAGGGCTTTCCTTATGCCTCCTTGAATTATGGACAATGAGAAGTGTTAACTTACCTTCACAGCACAACCTGTCTCTTCTAAGCTTGAAAGAAATCCATGGTTAAGAAATGGATTGAATTTCTCAGGGCCTGTAGCATCCAGAGCACATGCATCCCAGTCATCTGCTGAAACCTCTGAGATTGAAGAAATAACTGAAAGGCATATCTTTTTAGATGCTCCCTGGTTTTTTGTGGCTCCCTATATATATATTTATACCATGCCATTAGCTGAAGGCAACAGAGATTAAGCACAAACAAAAAAAAAAAAAAAAGTGATTATCTAGATAATCACAATAGGAATATCAAAAGCAACACCTCTGGTTCTGACCCTGTTATGGTGAAATCTCCCACTGAATAGTCCAGTACTTGCTGCTCAGAAGACTTCCTAGATCCCCAAAATAGTGCATTAATTTGAGATCTCTTCACTTGATTCCTAACTGAATGTCCCCATGGTGATTTTCCCTACAATTCATAAAGCACTAATACTCATATTACCATCATCACTTTCAGATTTGTTCAACATTCTACACCAGAATACTAACCAAAAAGCCAAAGACAAAAATATTATCACACACAAATCCATACAACTCTTTAAGTCAACCACACATTAGTACACTCCTAATTTTACCAGCATAATATATACTAATTATGACTCTACGCACAATTATGTGGCAGCAATAACTTGGAGAGAAGTTGTCCGATGTGGCATCCAAATCTCCCAGCACAACTTCTTTCAAGTCAAATAGAAATCAACCGCTCTAAATCATCAACAAAACCAAGGATACTCTATTGAAACTCATTAATCTTAGCTAACTCCATCTCATTTTTTATCATTTTCCAACAAATTTTCTTTTCTCAATATATATAAAGAACCAATGCAACCTTCATAAGAATCACTTTGAGTAAAAGCTCTATTCTATAAAACCACATATAAACCAATTTTACTAAATCACCTCAACTAGACAACTACTACTTTCTAAAACTACTTTCAGTTCATTTTTTCTTTTATTTTTAATTTTAAAAGCGCTTTCTAGAAAAAAAAAAAAAAAAAAAGCAACTATCAACTGCTTCTTTCAGTTCAGTATAATACTTTTTTCTATTTAATATATTTTTTTTTCATGAAAACAACTATCCAGTCAGAACATCTTCAAAGAAACAACTCACTACTTCTTTTCAGCTCAAATTCTCAATTTTAATCTCACAAGCGCTTTACAGAAAAGTGCTTTTCGCACTGCTCTTCATTTCAATGAAAACATAAATCTACCTCTGAATATTTAAAACCAATTTAACAGCAAAACACTTCAAAATTAAAGTCATCATCCTAGATTAACATTCAATTCAAGTCGACTTAGACAATTTACAAGATAAATATCGCAGAAAAACAAAGAAAAAAAAATTATAATACATAAAATTGAGCCTAAAAAATAAATAAATAATTACAAAGAAATAAGCGAGAAAAAGTTACAGTTAAATAAGGAGAGGATCGACCAAGAAATGGCGAAGGCTTGCAGTAGCTTAGTACTGCTGCCATGGCCACCAGTACCACACACTCGGCTCAACTCAGCTCTGCTATACTGGCTCAACAACAAACACAAAAAATAAAAACAAATTCAGATATCGAAAATGAAAAACCTCCAACTCTATATGCAGCGATAGAGAGGACACGTAGCATCCAGCAAATCAGATATAATTTTTCTAAAATTCCATTTATTTCTGATTTATTGGCCTTTCTTTTACTCCAACAATTTAGTTATATACCGTAGACAAACGGGGGTGGACTGCAGAGCATCCCAAATAAAAGTCAATGAGAGCTTGAATCCTTTCGAATAATAAATAATAATATTAGTAAATAAAATATGCAATCAAAATATAAAAATAACAAAAATTACTTAGAAAAATTAAAAAAAAACATAAAAAATCACTAGCAAAGAAAATAGGAATCATCACAAATCCTTAAACTCAAATCGAATTAGAGTTTTCACTCAAATTTGAATCCATTGGTGCTTGTAAAATTCAATTGAAAAGACTTTAGCTTTAGGTTGAAATACAAATTTTTACGCCCTTGTATTAGATTGCATTGCATTTAGAGTTGAAAATTTACTTGAAAGAATTAGTATGATATTTAGTTAAAGTCAATAATCTAAATAATTTATAAAATAACATTTACACTCTTAATTTGTTATGTTTTTAACATGCAATTGTTATTTTTTAAACTATTGGATGCTCACTAAAATTTTAAAAATTTTAAAACTATTCTAATTTTATTAAATTTAAAAAACCTTTAAAATTTTTTTTAACACCTTTAAAATTTTTAAAATTTATTTTTAAACATAGAATTATATAATATTTATACTTCTAATTTAATTTATTTTGAGTGTAATTATCATTTTCAAACTATTGGAGGCATTCTAAAATTTTCAAAATTTTTAAAAACCAACCCAAACTTTTATAAATTTCAAAAACCCCTTCAAAATTTTATTGCAACCCACAAATTTTTAAAATTTATTATTTATCTCAAACATATGATTATGTGATACTTACATCCCTATTTTAATTTTTTTTTAAGGTGTAATTATCATTTTTTTAAGTATTGGGGCATACTTAAATTTAAAATATTTTTAAAACACCCCAAACTTTTTTAAATTACAAAAATCCCTAAAATTTTAAATTTTGTATAATTTACCCTCTAAACATATGATTATTTGAATTTACATTCCTAATATGTTTTTTGAGTTATAATTATTATTTTTAAAATTATTAGAAACATATTAAAAATAAGAATAATTTCACCCAAAATTTTAATAGCAAGGTGGATGTGATAGTCATATTCTCTTCTATATTTTATATGTCACATCACCATTAATAATAAAAACTTTTGGCCAAAGGACAATTTCCCACCCATAGTTTGAGGCGGGGATAAGTTTCACCCTCTAAGTTTCAAAAGCCCAGTTTCTCACCCATAAAAATAATTTAATATTAAATAAAATATAAAACAGTAACACTTAGGGGTAATATTGTCATTTAGGATTAAAATTTTATAAAAAATAAAATAAAATTTATAAAAAATATAAAATTTTAAAAAAATTAAAATATATGTTAAAAAATTTTTAAAAATTTGCAGCAGCCACCGTCGCCAATGTCGCGGCGATGGTCATCGCTGACGGAGCCAGGTGGCCGTTTCCAACCACCTGATTTTAGGGGAGGCTAGATCTAGCCTCCCCGTTTAGTGGAGGCGGTCAGTTTTGGCGATGGCGGCCAGATTTGGCCACCTCTGCCAGAAGAAGCTACCGAAAACGATCGAAAATGGCCGGCCTTGGTCCCAGCGGCCATTTTCGGCTTTTATTTTTGGCAAAGACGGCCAGATTTGACCGCCTCCTCCAAAATTGAGACGACCAGATTTGACTATCTCCACCAAACGGGGAGGCCAGATCTGGCCTCCCCTAAAACCAGATAGCCGGAAACGGCCACTTGGCCCCTTCAACAATGGCCACCGCCGCGGCACTGGCGGCGGTGGCTGCTTCAAATTTTTTAAATTTTTCAAAAATTTTTAATATATTTTTTAATTTTTTTAAAAATTTTAAATATTTTTAAAAATTATTTATATTTAAAAATTATTTTATAATTTTATTATAAATATTTATTTTTTAAAAGGGTATTTTAGTAATTTGAGTATAAAAATTATAAAAAATATTTCTATAAGTAGGAGACTGGGCTTTTGAAACTTGGAGAATGGGACTTTGTCCCCGGCTCAAACTATGGGTGGGAAATAGTCCTTAGGCCAAAACTTTTTTATTAGTTATAAGTCAAAGAAAAAAACACAAATAATAAAAGTATATTATCAAAATAATCTTTTATTTTTCTCAACTAAACACTATGTACGTGTAAAGTTTGCTTTACATGATTGCATTGATCCTACACCTAAAATTAGGGAATTGAGGAAGAAGTTTGGTTTTCTTTCATAAATCCTCTAAGGGGGTGTTTGGTTAAGGAGAATAGAAGATTACTGTGAATTCTAATAACTTGTATCACTAATGGTGACTTTTAATAATTTATCTTTTATTACTAACATTACCTTGTTTTGTTTGTTAATAATAAAAATTTTTAGTAACTTTGCATTACCAATAGTGTTGTGATAAGTAATATAGAAATTAATCTGATTAGTAACTTCACCTTAAGTATTAAAAGATTAACAACGTAATTTAAATTTTGTTATAATTTTATTCTTACTCATTAAATTTGTTGGACAAAATTACCTTCATTTTTAAAATACTTCCAATAGTTTTGAAAACAATAATTACACCCCAAAAAACAAATCAGGTAAGAGATATAAATATCATATAATCATATATTTAGGGGTAATATATAAAATTTGAAAATTTTAATGGTGTTAATAAAAATTTTAAAGGGGTTTTTAAAATTTAAAAAACTTTGGGGTGCTTTAGAAATTTTTTAATTTTAATATGACTGTCATAATTTCAAAAGTAATAATTATGCCTTAGAAAGAAAATTAAAGCGTAAATATATATGATCATATATTTGAGGATAAATTATAAATTTTAAAAATTTTAGAGGTGTTATGAAATTTTAGGAGAGTTTCAAGTTGACAAAAACTTTGGAAGTGTTTTTGAAATTTTTATAATTTTAATAATCAATAGTTTAAAAAATAAAAATTACACCTTAAAAACATATTAGAGGTATAATTATTATATAATTATATGTTGGGATAAATTATAAATTTTAAAAAATTTAGAGATACCAATGAAAATTTAAGGGGTTTTTTGAAATTAAAAAAAAAAAAGTTATCCAAACCCAACACATTATTAGATTTCCTTAAAGATTATTAGGTGTAAATTGATATTATTTATGTAAATATTTTTAAAATTTCCAAAACATCCTAATTTTTTTTTTTAAATTAAAAACTCTTTAAAATTTTTTAACACCTCTATAATTTTTAAAATTTACAATTTATTCTAAACATATAATACATAACATTTATACTTCTAATTTTTAATGTTTTTTGAGAGTATAATTATCATTTTTTAAACTATTAAGGATATACTAAGGTTTTAAAAAATTTAAAAATACCTTCAATTTTTTTTGTAAATTAAAAACCTTTTTAAAAATTTAAAATTTAAAGTTATTCCTAAATATATGATTACATGTATTTACCTCTCTAACTTAATTTATTTTATTTTTTTGATGTAATTATCATTTTTTAATTATTAGTTATATTAAAATTTAAAAATTTTAAAAAATATCTCTACAAATTTTCAAACTACAAAAAAAACTTTTAAAATTTTTTATAATTTATAATTTATCTTTAAATATATAATTATATAATATTTACACACTTTTATTTTTTTAAATAATTATTTTTTTAAAACTATTAAAGATATATTACAAATAATAATAATTTCGTTCAAAAAATTTAGTTAAGATCGTAGCAAAATTAAGATTAACTTTGATAATCCACCTAATGTGAATGTGTTAAACAAATTACTTATTATATTAATTGTCATGTTGCCTAGGAATCTCTTATTCTCCTAACCAAACACCACCTAATAATTGCAGATAAGGTTGAACATAAGGTGAATTGTCAGCTTACTTCGATCAAAGCTTAAACGAAAAAATTTAAAAAGTTTTGATTGAAAATTATTAAAACGAAAGCCTTTACAATACCGAATCAAATTGAATTTGAGTTTGATTTCGCTCAAGTTAAACCGTATTAAATTCGAACTGTCATGCTTCGAATCCAGCGCTGATCAGGGTAACGACCGGAAAGATACTAGAGCGGGCATCTCCAAATGGAATTGCTTATCCTGCAATCAGCTCCGTACCTTCCTTGCCTTTGTACGTTGCAGTGAGTTTATACTGATCCTACCAGAATATCTATGGAATTACTGGATCCATGAATCCGCTCTTCCCCTGTCTCGGCGACTCAGTGAGTGCTTTACACCTTGTTAGTATGGAGGGTTTTTGGTAAAAAATTTATTTCATTCGAGTTCAATTATTTTTTATTTCATTAGATGATTGCAAAAAACCCAAAGACACACGGGTTTAGATCAGGTGTCATTACAAGTCAAAATAATTTATGATTTCAGAATTGTTATACTTTGATTAGGGTTTAGGTGGGAAGAATTTAACATCTCAAAATTATTATTATCAGAGTAGGGTTAGGGTTTAGTCGTGAGTACAAGTGCCCGTCTCTCTCTGCCCTCCAAATCAATCCTTCACTCTCTCATTCATTCTTTTACGTACCCATCTCCAATTTTGATCCCAATTTTCTCCATTAAGTGCAACTTGTAACTTCATCTTAGATATTGGAGCAAAATAATCTTGTTTTACATAATTATATTTGTAATACTTAATCATCAAAACTAACAAAATCGACTGCCTGTTGTCGCAATACAGACGGACACCTAAGTTCACCTTTCTGCCCAACATTGCCGTCACTTTGCGCCGGAGGAATTTCTGGCGTTTTGTTCCGTAGCTGATTCTTTTATTTTTGGGTTTATCGAATTTGAGTTTTTATTTCGGGTAAGTATACATTCATTTGGTAGTGTTTATTTCATTCATTTATAATTTAAATTTAATTTTGGATTATTTTGTTTTGATGAGTAGATAGAAGATGGACGATGAGCAGGAGATGGAGAGGTTTGGAATGGAGAATGACTTTGAAGGAGGGCAGTGGATAAATGGTGAATTTTATTTCAAGAAGCGCAAGGAAAAACGTACTCAAACCAAAGACGATGTTTTATATGGTGTTTTTGCCTCTGATTCTGACTCTGATGATGGTTACTCCAAGAAGCGAAGAAAAGATCGTGATTTTGGAAGAAAAGCTGATATGACAAAGCCTGTGAATTTTGTTTCTACAGGTAAGTAATTTTTAACTAATTTAATTTGAATTTTGTGGGTCTTTTGCATTGTACTGAAAATAGTGTATGGCTACTTGTTATTAAAGGTACTGTAATGCCCAATCAGGAGATCGATAAGAATCTCAAAGAGGAAAATGATGATATTTTAGAGGAGGAGGATGACAACCACCCTGGTTTAGGTATTGGTTTTGGATCTGGAAATTCTGGTACTGGTTTAGGTTTTGGTGGAAACACTTCTAAGAAAAAGGATGATGAGGTTAAAGCTAGTGATTTGGAGGGTGAAGATGATAGTTTCTTGCCAACAGCATTTGGGAGGATGATAAAGGAGGGAGCATTGAGGAGGGAGAGGGAGAGGGAGAGGGAAAAATTCGAGAAAAAGAGTCAAGTTAGAAAAGGGAGAGAAATTGGAACTAAGGATGTAGGGGGTTTTGAGCAGCATACAAAGGGAATTGGAATGAAGTTACTGGAGAAGATGGGGTATAAAGGTGGTGGGCTTGGAAAGAATGAGCAAGGGATTGTGACACCGCTTGAAGCAAAGATGAGACCAAAGAATATGGGTATGGGTTTCAATGATTTTAAAGAAGCACCAGCTGCAAAGTTGCCTGACTTGGAAAAGTTGGAGGAAAAGAAGAGTAGGGGGCAGCAAGAACCTGCTGGGAGAGCAAAGGAGAAGCTTTGGTCGAAGCGGACAAAGGGGAGGAGAAAGGAAGAGTATATTACCATGGAGGAATTGTTAGCAAAGAAACAAGAACAAGGGTTTGAGGTGGTTCAGAAGGTGATTGATATGCGAGGGCCACAAGTTAGGGTTTTGACGAACTTGGAGAATTTGGATGCTGAGGAGAAAGCTAGGGAGAAAGATGTTCCAATGCCTGAGCTACAGTATAATCTAAAGTTGATTGTGGACTTGGCTGAGCTTGATATTCAGAAGATTGATAATAATTTGAGGAATGAAAAAGAGACTGCATTGAGCTTGCAAAACGAGAAGGAGAAGTTGCAGAAGATGGTGGATGAACAGAAGCAGCAGATGGACAATATGGAGAAAATTGTGAATGTTTTGGATCAAATTGAGAGAGAAAATTCATTAGGAACTTTAACGTTGGACTTACTGGCAAACTATTTTAGTGACTTGCACTGGAGATTTCCTCATGATTATAAACTTTGTAACTTATCAAGCATTGCCTGCTCATACGCTTTGCCTCTATTTATAAGGATGTTTCAAGGTTGGGACCCTCTTCAGAATCCATCACATAAATTGGAGATTGTGTCAATGTGGAAGAACTTGTTGCAAACAGAGGATAGTCATGATATATGGAATATATCAACACCTTATTCTCAACTGGTTTCAGAAGTTATCTTACCTGCTGTGAGAATATCTGGCATCAATACTTGGGATGCAAGAGATCCTGAGCCAATGCTTAGATTTTTGGAGTCATGGGAGAATCTGCTACCTTCTTCTGTTCTTCAGACCATGTTGGATACAATAATTTTTCCGAAATTGTCAACTGCCGTGGACTCGTGGGACCCTCGTCGAGAAACTGTTCCAATCCATGTTTGGGTGCATCCATGGCTCCCAATGTTGGGACATAAATTGGAGGGTCTGTATCATATCATACGAATAAAGTTGAGTAACGTTCTTGACGCTTGGCATCCAAGTGATGTATCTGCTTACACCATATTGTCCCCATGGAAGACTGTATTTGATTCAACAAGTTGGGAGCAGCTCATGCGTAGATATATTATTCCAAAATTGCAAGCTGCACTTCAAGAGTTCCAAATTAACCCTGCAAACCAAAAGCTTGATCAGTTCTACTGGGTTACGTCTTGGGCTTCTGCCATTCCAATTCATCTCATGGTTGATTTGATGGAGAGGTTTTTCTTTGCTAAGTGGCTGCAGGTTTTGTATCACTGGTTGAATACTTCTCCAAACTTTGAAGAGATTCATAAATGGTATATGGGATGGAAGGGACTTCTTCCACAGGAACTTTTAGCCAATGAAAATATCCGGACTCAACTAAATCTCGGTCTTGACATGATGTCTCAAGCTGCTGATGGTATGAAAGTGATACAACCTGGCTTAAGGGAGAACCTTAGTTATCTTAGGGTGTTGGAGCAGAGGCAGTTTGAGGCTCAGCAGAAAGCAGCTGCTCAAGCTGCTGCTGCTTCTCATATGGATGGTACGGATGCACAACGTGAGATGACATTGAAAGAAGTTGTTGAGGCATACGCACAGCAGCATGAATTGCTATTTAAGCCTAAACCTGGAAGGACGCATAATGGTCAGCAAATATTTGGTTTTGGCAACATAAGCATATATGTGGACTCCCTAAATCAGATGGTGTATGCCCAAAAGGAGGAGGGATGGACAGCAGTTACACTTGACACATTGCTGAGAATGCACAATAGTTCTCTTGCAAGGAGATATTAAATAGAGCTGTATCAGGGTAAAGTAACAGATGGCTGAGAGAACAAAGAGTATCAGTCTTTCTAGACTGTATGCATAAAAAGTTTCAGAGAGTCGAGAGGTTATATTTTCTTAGTTTTTTAGGCTGTATACGTCAACAGTTTTTGTAGGTTGTAAGAAATGATTTTTGATACAATTTTCCTTGTTATCATGCTTGTGCCACATGTTTCTTTCGAGGAAGCTTGTTTCACCGTATTGCGACCTATTGATATTGAGCTCTTTTGGCCTTCCGATAAGAGCAACGATTTTAGGTAACAACGACAAAATCCTCATTCAGTGTCTTTGTACCCCTCTACAAATTAACCTTTTAGTCATTACAAATTTTGCAAATTCACCAGTGCTGAAATCTCGTCACAAAAACAATCAGACCCTGAGATCTCAAAGGTTATGCTGCTAACACGCTTTCAAAACCAAATAAAGCAAGCTGTCAAGATGTTATTCCAAGTAGTTTTAGAGAAACAACATTCAAAGAATACTTGATGAACATTTTCAGCAGGTTGACTTCAGAGAACACGTTTATCATCATCATCAACAGCCATCCATTTCAGCATCTACTTTTGGTTCAAAGGCTGTTGTTTAAAGCCATCAACAAGATGTTTGAAAAACAGAAGGTGCCCTATTGATATTCGACAAAATCAGGCCAATCATTATTAAACCAAATCCTTCACACTTGTTTTTATTTCATAAGCACTTCCAACTGATGATCACTTTCGAGACAGTCAACAGTCTTAAACGACACTTAATAGTTAAACACATATAGAAGTGGATTCAAGCCAAATCAAATGCATGACACTTGACTTGGTCCTGGCAAAAAAAATTGATCCCAAAATTTCCTTCATGATTAAGCACCTCATTAAGTTAATAATTTCATAACACTTCAGCTTGCTTGAAACAGTAAATAATACCAGAACCTTCTCTCAGAATTAAAACTAGAGCAAAATTATCAGATGGGAAAGGCAATTTCAATTCCCATTTTACTGAAACAGTTCAAATATCAAAATCTATTGCATCTGTGATTCTGTGAGGTTCAATTATAGAAATGTTACAATCCAGCCGCAATTGTGTACCTCATCTTGACAAAGAAGAGAAGAAATAAGTTGAAGTAGCATGTAAATATGTATGATACATGTTTCAGTGATAGGCGACTCCTTCGCCATTCACAACCTCACCAATACGGTATGCTTTATAGGCTCCATTTGCTTCATTGAGTATTTTGTGGGAAGCCTCTTGGCTCACAACTAGAACCATCCCAATTCCCATGTTAAAAGTCCGCCTCATCTCACTATTTTCGATTTTTCCAGCCTAACCAGGAATAAAAAAATGAGAAGCAGCTTAGCCAAAGAGAAATATAACCGGTATGCAATCATTCAGCTAGGCTCTTATAGTAGGATCTTGTGTACACAGTAAGACACTTGCAAAATCATTAAATCAATCAATAAAACTATGTTTAGTGATAACTAATTTGTATACTAATGATGACATGTGTCTAGTAACATGTAAAGGACTTGCTTTCACCTGTTGGATCCATTTAAATACTGGTGGAATTTCCCAAGAGTTGTCATAGATGAGAGCACCAAGGCCTTTTGGAAAGACTCTAGGTATATTGTCCGTAAAACCACCACCAGTGATGTGCGCTATGCCTTTCACCCCTCCCCTGCTGATTATGTCCAGCACCTTTTTGACCAAAAGGAAAGGGTTCTAGCATTAACCAACATGCTAATGTGCAGTGTGATAATGTGAAACAGAGGTTGATAGCAGACCTGCTTAACATATATAACAGTCGGGGCCATCAAAGCTTCACCTAGTGTAATTGCTTCACCAGGAAGTGGGTCCTTCAGCGAAAGGCCACTTCGAGCCAAAACCCTGTAAAGTTACAATTACAGATCCCAAGGAATTTGGTATCCATCAGTTCTAAAGGAGTTAGGCAGAAAGGGAAGAAAGCTATGGACAATGAAGCCTTAATACCCGAGCAATCTCTTATAATAATGCTAACCTTCTGACAAGAGAGAAACCATTGGAATGGACTCCGCTAGATGTCAGGCCAATGAGTATGTCTCCAGCCACAATGTTTTTCCCATCAATAACAGAATCCTTTTTAACAATGCCAACCGCAAAGCCACTGAGATCATACTCTCCCTCTGCATAAAAATCTGGCATCTCTGCAGTCTGAAGGGCATATTTCTCTTTCAGCAAGCTTAATTAACAAGGTTAAAATACATTCAAACATTCATCCATATGACACTCAATTAGTTAACTTTATTACCCGGCACATTACATACCTCTCCTCCTAGAAGAGCACAGTCAGATTGTTGGCAACCATCAACTATGCCTTTTATAACCTGAACATGAAGGCCATATAATTACTAAGAACAACTTCACAATAGTGGGAAATTTTGATGGCTTTATTCCAAACATATTAAGCACTACCACACATACCTTTTCAGCAAGGTCAACATCTAGGTGGCTTGTAGCAAAGTAATCCAGGAAAAATAATGGCTTTGCTCCAGAAGTAACAATGTCATTAACACTCATTGCAACCTGAATGGAAGTGCATCAGAGAAATAAATATGAACGTGAAAATCTACAAAACAAATTTCATTGAAAATTTTACCAGATCAATCCCAATAGTGTCGTGTATTCCAGTTTCAAATGCCAGCTTAAGTTTGGTTCCCACGCCATCTGTGCCAGCAACGAGGAAAGAATCACCTGCTAACAAGGAGTTGATCAGTAAACCATAGCACACAAACTGCAAGATGTTGATTTTAAATCAATTCAATACTTCTGTTAAAAGCACCAGCAGCTTGAAGAAACTTGAAAACGTGTGTCCTGGTTTCTTCTTGTCTCAGAGCATAGACCTAAAAGGATCTCTCACAGCCAAAGCCAATAGAATCATTGCCTAACTAATTTTGTACCCAAAATACTAACACAGGAAGGTACAAAAGAAGCACTGCCTAGCTGAAAAAGACTTAAATGTTCATTTTTAAAGGGAATCCTTGGCAGGGCACTTGAGATCGTAAAGTTTTCTCCGATAAAAAAAGGAGCAATCTAAGTACGAGCTTTTAGTAAATAATTTAAACTTAACCAAAAAAGCCCAAAGAACACCATTAGTCTATCTAACTTTTAAAGATGCTCAAACGGCAAATTGAGAGCAAACATTTTATAACAATCACTAGAATAATGCCTTTTGATTTTGAAAAAAAAAAAAAATTAACAGAAAACTTGAGCAACCCAAACACCTCATTTGACATATAAACTCCAATCACAGTTGAATACTAACAAAACAGCATAATTATAAATCTTTGGGATCATAACTTTCTAAAATGAACACTGATGTTCAATCCTAGTATGAAATTTCTTTCACTTAACAAACATCACACTGAATTAAACATATAGTTCCCAAATAAGGTAAAGAATGTTCCTCTCCAACAATAAAACTGCATAGTCTAGCATCCTTCAACAATAGTCAATCCACTATTTCAGTCTTTGCTCTTGCAATTGCATATTAATTTTAACTCAATGTATAAGTGTACCAATGAGACTCAAGTTATAAGATAAAGCTTTCAATTTTTTTTTCAATAAAAATACAAAGAAATGCTCATTAATGAAAAAATTAAGCAATTAATGCCAAAGTAAGTAGATCAAGTAAATCATACCCAGAGGGAAAAGACCACCAAAGCCCCCAATCCCAGGAGCCATCTTTGCAATTCTCTTAACAAGTTCAGAACCAGCATCAATATCTACACCAGCATCCTTATATGTTAAGCCACCTGAGTTTTCAGCGGAACTACTTTTTGAAACTGCAAATATATGACCACTGTTTTCAACTCTTCTGGGCTGAACTTCAATGGAAGACACGGATAACAGAGGAAACCTACTGGAAAAGCCATTAATTTGGCCTTTCTGTAACAGGGTTTTAGCGGGGTTCGATTTGTTGTAAGAGTTTCTATTATTTGCTGCAAAAAAGCATGAAATCTCAGCACCTGCGGCAATACCGTTGGCCATGGAAGCCTGAAATGCACAGATAGAAGCTGGATAGGCACAAAAGCTGCAAAATTGATCTCAAAAATCACTTCAATATAACACTACAAGATTACCTCAAAGCACTTATATAACAAATATAACTTGAAGTTTTAACAGAATATCAAAATTGAGAGTTCCAATCTTTTAACAAGTAGAACACAAAATTTAATCATAACACCTTGTGGGAAGTGTTTACAGCACCAAAAGAGTTTTAAAGCATTGGGTAGCCGCAAAAGCTTAAAAGTCATTTATACAACTTCCCGAAAATACAAACACAAACCCACTTTTAACTTAAATGTGTTACCAAACACACTGCATAAAAGCTTAAACTTTAAGCCAAAACAGTTCACAACAGCACGAAGGCTGCAAAATTGGTTTCAAAAATCATTTTTAAAACACACACACACAAAAGCGTTTTTATACCTACAGCGTGCCATCAAACACACCATTAAAAGAAAACAAGTTGAAATTCAACAGAACATGAAAAAAAAACTTGCAAAAAGTTCCTAAAACAATTGCTAAAAATTTCAATTTTCTTAGGTTTCTTTCAGTTTAATGAATATGTAAAATAACAGTAGAAGACAAACATAGTGAAAAAATAAGCGCTTTCAGCAAAAAAAAAAAAAAAGAACTCTTCACCATTATAAAATTAATTGGAAGTGCTTTTTCAGTTAGAAAATAAGAGAATAAAGAAGTTGAAGTGAGGAGGATTGGTGCTTACTGAAACGAGAGCCGCTGCCAACGGTGGCAGTAGGTAGTGGCGCGGCGTGGAGATGCTGAAAAGTGAGTGTGGCGTTGTTTTGAGAGCAATAGAGAAGTTAATGACGTTGAAATAGGAAAAAGTAGTAGGTATACCCTTTCACCCCCTAAACTTTAGATGATTATTTTATCCTCAATCCTTCTAATAATATACATATACCTCCCTGTTACTTTCAAACGAGGAATAACAACATTTATCAAAGTACTATTTTTTTAGATTAAATAGATTGATTTTTTTTTATTAAGAGATTGTGTTCTTAGATTTTATTATCGAGAACACCAAACTTTCAAAATTTTCTATTCAGATTGAATTGAATTTCAGATTGATCCATAAACGACCTAAATTAGATTTTGTATAAGAAAGTTTAACCCACACCCATTTTTTTAATCATGTTGTATCAGATTAAAGCATCGTGTAGACTCTGGTAGACTGGACCATGACATTTTTGGTAATTCCTCACCTAAAAATGATCTTTTGCCTCCGCTTTGACAAATTTAATCTTAACAAAAATATAAGAAATGAAGTAATAATTTTTAAAAACTTTCATATTCTATTTTATATTTAACTATTAATTATTATACAACTCTAACCCTAAAGTATTTGAATCCATTCAAATATATTCAAAAATTTTTGGATAATAATTTTTATCAAGACATTGGACAAAAACCTTAATTAAGTTTGAAATTTAAAAAAAAAACTCAAACAAAAAAATCTAGTTAACCCTCGTTGGACAAGGCTATTTTTATTACTAAATGACGTTTGAAGAGATATTATAATAATAATAATAATAATAATAATAATAATAATAATAATAATATATTTATTAATGTGAGATATTGCTGAAGAGGGCTAAATATCACTTTTACTCTATATATATATAAGAATGTTTTATCATTGGCTAAATGTGAGATTAGAATAGTTTTATGGAGCACTCCAAATATATGGAAAATACTTAAATCGATTAACAATTATTTTTAATATGTGTAACAGTCTTTAAATTATGTAACCTTAAATTATAGTGAAACTTGAGTAATAATATGAAATAATCCTACAGTGAACCTCCCCATACATGTAGAGCTTAACTAGCATATCCTTTTCAACATTTAATCTAATAAACGGGCATTTGCCTGTCTATAATCAGAAAATAATATTTTTGACATCTTACTATCGTTTATCGTTTAACAAAAATTATAAGGAATAAAGTAATAATTTTTAGATACATTTATATTCAATTTTATATTTTTATTTTAAAATTTAACTATTAATGAATGTATGACTCTAACTCTAAGGTATTTAAATTCATTCAAATATATTCATAATTTTTACCTTATCAACAAGTATATTATAACATTTATGAAGACATCCGGATATATACCCTAATTGAATTTGACATTACGAAACAAAAGGCAAACAAAAATTCTAATTAAACCTAGTTAGACAAGGCTATTTTTTTCAATTAAATAAAGTTTAAAGAGTTCTTTTTAAGATTTTTTAATAGCAATAATAACAACAACAATAGTAATGATAATAATAATAATAATAAAAATAATAAAGATGTATTTAATAGCATTAATATTTAGAGATTTCCTTGAATCAAAGTAATTCTCTAAGCTAAATCTTTTTATTTCATATCAATCCGAAAATTATTCTTTATCAATTACAATAATCTACTATATATTGATTGACTTTGGTTTTACTATATTGAAAAGAAGTAATTCTTTACTTAAAAACAATTTATGCTTCATTCTTTTGTCTTCTCTTTTGGTTTTCTCTCTTTTTTTTATTTATAAATAAGATGACGTTAAATTTATGTCTTATAATAAAATATAATTTCATTGAAACTGTTTGCTGTTTGGGACGACCACTTCAAATCTATCATTTTATTTTCTTCTTCCAAGTAATTGAATTGTTTATTTGTTTATTTTATTATTACGCTAATAAGTTATTTTTTTTGTTATGATAGAAGATGGATATGTTTTACACGTTAGAATGTTCGTAAGGAAATAGTTTAGAGGGAAAGTTCTGTATTAGGGTATATTGAATTACTATAAATATAAAAGTATAAGCTTTTTAGTTTTTTAATTGCTTAAAATTTTTTCCTCTAAAATTAAATAAATAAATTACATTTTCCACCCAAGATTTGTTCTAAAAACACTTACCTTCAGTTGGCATACATAACACTTCCCCACCCAAAATCAATTTCTATTTAAAAACAACTAAAGATGCTAGGACAAAGTAAAAATTTTACTATCCATTAATTATAAAAATAAAAACAATTGCCTTACAAATCAAATCTAAATGTTTAACTAATGAAATTTAATAAAAAAAAATATAAAAACTCATAAATCAATCTCTAAAATCTTTTTAAACCTTGTATATTTAAAAATGCTATGTTTCTAATAGTTTGTAATATAATATTTGCACCTTTAGTTTGTTACATTTTATTTATTTTTTCTGAGGTATAATTATCATTATTTAAACTACTAAAGAGCATCTTAAAATTTTAAAAATTTCATAAGCACTCCAAATTTTTTTTGAATTTCAAAAAATCCCTAAAATCTTTTTAATATCCCTAATTTTTTAAAAAAATTATAATTTATTCCCAAATACACGATTATTCTTTATTAATACCCTAATCTATAAGTGAAGTCTTATATAATTTATATATTTAAAGGGTTTATTTTTTTATTTTTGTTAATTTGGTGTTATGTGATAATTTTGAAAAATAAACAGTAGGGATAAATGACAATTTCACCTCCTTAAACTATTTTTTTGGTTTGATTATGAGTGAAAAATTGTTATTTCTGCCAACTAAGGGTGGAAGAAATTTTATGGCCAAGCTTTGTGTGGAAAAATGTAATTTAGTCAAATTAAATTATATTTTTCATTTTCAATCACATACAAATATATAAATATTTCCTTCCAGAGCTATCAAAAAGTTTTCTAGAAAGACGAACCTGTTTTTTTCCCAATGAACTTTGTCACCATTCAACTTCAAAAAAGATATTTTTCTACCTTCGTTAGGTTTTGTTACTAAAATTAGTTAATTTGCAGGATCAACACAAGAAAAAGACAAAAATACCTTTTCTTACTTTTAAAATTCAATCATGGGAAATTGTCATTGAAAAAAAAGAAATGTAAAATAGCCGTTCTGCCTTTTTTTTTTTTTTTTTAAATCTAAATAATTGTCTTTAATATTTTACTTATATTTGATCAATTATTTAATTATCTATAATGTTTGTTTTTTTTTTCTTTTTTATTTTTAAGTTGTATAGGAATAAATGATTGCGGGAGAGGGAATAAGAGGATTGAGACTCAAGAGCCTGTTAGAGGTAGAGCCCGTCAGGGGCGAGGTGGAGAATATTATGAGCAGAGGCTAGAGGAGTTTCAGGCACCAGTATATGCTTAGGCACCAGAGTATGGTCAGGCGCCAGAGTCTGAGTATCAGCCAGGCCAGAGTTCTGGGGCAGGTACAGCTGGTACTAGTGGTTCAGAGAGACTGCATCCGATTTACAGTCTGCCAGGAGCCTATCAGCCACCTAGATTTACTGGTTCTAGAGATCCTGTAGTCGCAGAGGACTGGATTGAATCAGTGGAGAGTGCCATGGAGTTGTTCACCATGACAGACAGAGAAAGAGTTAGATATGCAGTTTACATGCTCAGAGGTGATACGAGGGTTTGGTGGAACCTCGTTAAGACTTCAGTAGATGTTCGCAGTATGTCTTGGGTCGATTTCAAACGACTGTTTGATGAGGAGTACCGTAGTGCAGATATGATGCACGCCAGGGCTCAGGAATTCATCGAGTTGACTCAGGGCACAGGTTCAGTTAAAGATTATGCCACCAGGTTTAATCAATTGGTGAGATTTGTGCCAGGCATGGCAGCTTCAGAGATCACTAGGGTTCAAAAATTTGTGCATGGTTTACACCCAGCGATAGCTAGAGACGTCATGACAGGATCGTCTCCTCCTCAGAGATTTAGTGACGCCTTGGGGAGAGCCTTGAGATCCGAGGTGTACCTTCAGAGGATGGGTGTGTTCAGTGGACCTGCAGAGAGGGCCCCAGATAGAGCTCCTGACAGGGGCAGTGACAAAGATAGAGGAAAGAGACCCATGCAGTCCAAGAAGTCAGGAAAAGGAAGAAAGCAGAGAATAGAGCTACCATAGTGTAGGACCTGTGGTAGGAGGCATTCGAGAGAGTGTTTAGCAGGACAGAGTGTATACTTCAGATGCAGACAGCCTGGTCATCGGGTGTCAGAGTACCCAGTTCTTAGTGGTGGTCCCCCAGCCAGAGGTTTTCTTGGTCCAGCAGGTAGAGGTGCTGGAGCAGGCAGAGGTGGTCCCGGTGTGCCTGGAGGTGGATTTGGTCCTTCGGGTGGAGGTAGAGCGAGAGTCTTTACAATCAGACGGGATCAGGCAGAGGCCGCGCCGCATGCAGTTACCGGTCAGTTGCTCTTTCTTAATACTCCTATTTATGTGTTGATTGATTGTGGTGTCACACACAGTTTCATATCTAGAGAGGTAGTGGAGAGTTTAGGGTTAATCCCTAGTGTGGCAGATAGGAGTATTTGTGTTGAGATGCCGGATGATGACATGGTTTTGGGTGACCGGGTACTGTCAGATCAGGAGATCGAGATTATGGGCAGGAAACTGAGGATAGACCTGATCATGTTAGAGTTAGCTGATTTTGATATGATCTTAGGTATGGATTTCCTGAGTGAGTATGGGGCAGAGATTGACTGTAGGAAGAAAAAGGTTAGACTGCAGTTAGGCCCTGATCAGTTCATCTTTGGAGAGGGGAGAGTAGAGACCCCGCTTATCTCCTGTTTGCAGGCAAGGAGACTCCTGAGTAAGGGTTGTGTAGGGTACTTGGCCAATGTAGTTTGCAGAGATGTAGCTGGGCCAAGTATCGAGGATGTGCCTATAGTGAGGGAGTTCTCTGATGTGTTTCCAGATGATTTGCCAGGGTTGCCTCTTGAGAGAGAGCTGGAGTTTTGCATAGAGTTGCTTCCTGTACGGCTCCTATTTCCAAGGCTCCGTATCGGATGGCTCCAGCCGAGTTGCAAGAATTGAAGAAACAGTTGCAAGAGCTTATTGATAAGAGATTTATCAGACCGAGCTGCTCGCCATAGGGTGCTCCCATCTTGTTCGTCAAGAAGAAAGACGGAAGTCTGAGGATGTGTATAGACTACAGAGAGCTGAACAAGGTAACAGTGAAGAACAAGTATCCGTTGCCCAGGATTGATGACTTGTTCGATCAGTTGAGTGGAGCTGCAGTGTTCTCCAAGATAGATTTGAGGTCTGGGTATCATCAAGTTAGAGTTGTAGAGCGAGATGTACCTAAGATAGCTTTCAGGACGAGGTATGGCTACTATGAGTTCGTGGTGATGCCTTTTGGGTTGACGAATGCTCCCGCAGTATTTATGGATTTGATGAACCGAGTTTTCTAAGACTGTCTAGATAGATTCGTTGTTGTCTTTATCGACGACATCTTGGTCTACTCGAAGAGTGTAGAGGAGCATGAGGATCATCAGAGGTTTGTCCCTCAGAGATTGAGAGATCGTCAGCTTTATGCCAAGTTCAGCAAATGTGAGTTCTGGTTGAGCAGTGTAGCCTTTCTCGGGCATGTAGTTTCAACAGCTGGTATTTCAGTAGACCCGAGTAAGATAGAGGTTATGTTGAGTTGGCCGAGACCAAGGACACCTAAGGAGGTTAGGAGTTTTCTTGGTTTAGCTGGGTATTACCGTAAATTTATAGAGGGTTTTTCCAACATAGCGAGGCCGTTGACAGCTTTGACTCGCAGAGATGTTCTTTTTGTTTGGACCGAGGTCTGTGAGGAGAGATTTCAGGAGTTAAAGCAGAGACTGACTAGCGCTCCAGTGTTGGCACTACCTCAGGAAGGTGTTGATTATGAGGTTTATTCAGATGCGTCCCACTAAGGGATTGAAGCAGTCTTGATGCAGCAAGGTAGGGTAATTGTCTATGCCTCTAGGCAATTAAAGGACTATGAGTTAAGATACCCTACGCATGATTTAGAGTTGGCTGCAGTAGTATTTGCCTTGAAGATCTGAAGACATTATCTGTACGGTGTCAGGTGCTGCATATTTTCAGATCATCAGAGTCTCAAGTATTTCTTCACTCAGAAAGAATTAAACATGAGACAGAGAAGATGGTTAGAGCTAGTTAAGGATTATGATTGCGAGATTCGCTATCATCCGGGTAAAGCTAATGTAGTAGCTGATGCCCTGAGCAGGAGAGTAGCTCTATCCATGATTTCAGTGCAGAGTCAGTTGCAGCATAAGATTGCCAGAGAGGATAGGCTTCAGATAGTGTCCACGCTCCAGGATGATATCAGAGTGGCTCAGATGTCAGATTTATGGGTTCAGAGTATAATTCAGAGGGTTTATCAGGGCATAGCGCCAGACTTTGAGATCAGAGACGGGATTCTGAGATTCTGAGACAGAGTTTGTGTGCCAGAGGGCACGGATTTGAGACAGAGAATCTTGTCAGAGGCTCACAGTACAGCTTTTTCAGCGCATCTCGGTAGTACCAAGATGTACCCAAATCTCAAGAGAGGGTTTTGGTGGTCTGGTATGAAGAAAGATATCTCAGAGTTTATAGCCAGATGTTTGACTTGTCAGCAAGTCAAAGCAGAGCATCAGAGACCTTCTGGGTTGTTACAGCCGTTGAGGATTCCTGAATGGAAATGGGAGAGTATCTCCATGGATTTCATTTCAGGACTTCCCAGAGTTCAGCGTGGGTACAACAGTATATGGGTCATAGTTGACAGATTGACCAAGTCAGCTCACTTCTTACCGATCAGAGAGGGTTTGAGCACAGATCAGTTGGGCCGTTTGTACGCCAGAGAGGTGGTCAGATTACATGGGGTTCCCAGAGATATAGTATCAGACAGAGATTCGAGATTTTTGTCCGCTTTCTGGGGTAGTCTACAGAGAGCATTAGGAACCAGGCTTCATTTCAGTTCAGCTTACCACCCGCAGTCAGATAGTCAGACTGAGAGAGTCAATCAGATCCTAGAGGATATGTTGAGAGCCTGTTGCATGGATTTTCAGACTAGTTGGGCTGATTTGCTACCGTTGATGGAGTTCGTCTACAACAATAGCTATCAGTCTACGATCCAGATGGCACCTTTCGAGGCCTTGTATGGCAGGAGGTACAGATCACCATTGTATTGGGATGAAATTGGTGACAGAGATTCCTTAGAGTCAGCAGTGGGGCCAGAGATGACTCAACTTATGATTGAGCAGATCAGAGTTATTAGACAGAGAATTCAACAGGCCCAGGATCGTCAGAAAAGCTATGCAGATCTGAGGCGTAGGGACATAGAGTTCGAGATTGGAGACCACGTGTTTCTACGAGTTGCTCCCTACAGACGTGTCCTAAGATTTGGCAGAAAAGGTAAGTTGGCTCCGAGATTCATCAGACCGTATCAGATTCTGGAGAGAGTAGGCAGAGTTGCTTATCGGTTAGCGCTTCCAGCCAGTTTAGACAGAATCCACAGTGTGTTTCATGTCTCTCAGCTGAGAAAATATGTGAGCGATCCATCTTACGTGTTAGAGATTCAAGATCTAGACTTATCAGATGATTTGAGCTACCAAGAAGTCCCAGTTTAGATTTTGGACTACAGAGTAAACAAGCTGAGAAACAGAGAGATCCTCCTAGTTAAAGTCCTGTGGAGAAGTCAGAGAATCGAGGAAGCTACATGGGAAGTTGAAGCTGATATGAGAGAAAGATTCCCTGAATTGTTTAGGTAATTCTGGGGACGGAATTTTTATTAGAGGGGAAGAATTGTAATGACCCAAGGGGTGATATTGTCATTTTAGAGAGTTTAGAGGGGTAGAAGAGTCATTTTAGAAGTCCTTTGGGGCTTAGTTGTAGTTTCTGCGCAAGGGTGGGTGGAAATGGCTATTTTCCACCGCACACACGACCGTGTGTCTTGCCTCAGCCAGCTTTATTAGTTTTATTTCTTTCCAGTTGTGCAGATTTCAGCTCCCAGCTTATTTTCAGTTTCTCTCTTCTTCTTCCTCAGCTCCAGTGAACCCTAAAGTTCCAGAGAGAGATCCCCCAGCAGCTCAGCTTCAGATTAGAGATCCAGAGGCTTCCAGAGAGAGAGATAGAGCTTCCATGGCGCGAGGTAAGTGTTTTCCTTACCTCTTTCGCTGAGTTCAGAGCCTGTTTGGCTGTTTCCAGCTTATGTGAACTTTATGTGTGCTTATTTGAGTTATTTCCAGCATGCTTGAGCTTGATTTGATGCATGATTGGATGATTGAGTGGTTTTCCATGATTTATATGCATATATACTGTTTCCAGATGATATATGCTTTATGTATGTTATATGGCGTGTTTGAGATGATGATATGATGTTTATGGGCATGTTAGTAGCAGTTTTGAGCTTGTATGTGTGTTGATTTGGAGTGTGGAAGTGTTTGTGTGGGAATTTTTGGATTTTCAGACGTATTCTGTAGTTTCTGGGTCGAGCACACGACCGTGCGTCCCTGAGGCACGCCCGTGTGTCTGCATTTCTGCATGGGACACGGTTGTGCATACCGACCGTGTGCGTCTGAAAACCCAGACACACGCCCGTGTGCCCGAGTACACACGCCCGTGTGCTTTCCCTTAATTGCACACGCCCGTGTGCGTTGAACACGAGAAGAAGAAGAAGAAGAAGACAGCCACACGCCCGTGCAGTGCAATACACGCCCGTGTGCCCCTTGTTGCACGCCCGTGTGTTGTCCCACACGCCCGTGTGCCTTGCCCAGTTTTCATGAAAATAATTCCAGAACGTTACACGCCCAGCAGCACGATGAGGACACGGTCCTGTGTGCCTTGCCACACGCCCGTGCGTCCCAGAACACACGCCCGTGCACTTAAGAAAAGCCAGAGAATGATTTTAAAAGAGAATTAAGCCACTCTAAGCAAATTCTAAGCACACAGAACCCAGTAATAAGCTAATTAATCAGCATTTCATGCATGATTATCAGCATTAGCACGACATGCCATATCAGATATTTTCAGACTGGATCTAAGGATCCAACATCATGATTTTCAGATATACATATATGATTTTTCATATATCAGATAGGGGTGGATACGAGGGGGCACCTGTGAGTTCACACACCCGCTAGAGAGGGAAACCAACGTCCGCTAGAGAGGACATGGTCACTGACCAAGCTCGTTAGAGAAAGTGCTGGTTGTGCATCAATAGATTCATTAGGACTTTGAACTCACACGACCAGGGTGCCGAATCCCTGTATTCATCAGTCTGGCCAGCACAGCAGATATTTTCAGATATTTCAGAGATTTTCAGTACTTTCTGATACAAATTTCAGATATACTATATGTATATATATTCAAGATCTTCGGATCACAATTTTATTATCAGAAAGAGTTTTCAGAAAAGACAGTTTTTCAGAAAAACAAGCCTGAGGGCAAGTTTTTACAGTTTTCAGCATACATGACATCAGCATATACATTTCATTGTCATGTACAACATCTCATGAGAAACATATGAGAAACAGATCAGTAACAGAACAGAAACAGAACATAATTCAGTAAAGAATTAAGCAGTAATGGATATACTTCGGTATATCAAGAGAATCAGAATAAGAAAACTATCTGGTAGAATTTTCTACGTGACGAGTCACGTAGTTAGTGATTGTTTGGACCTGCGAGTGTTGTGTTTGGAAACGCTTGCTGAGTGATTTTGTCACTCATTCCCTTCCCTGTTTCCTTTTGTAGGTCAGTAGTTCGAGGCTGAGTTGGAACGAGACAGCTGCGAGATTTTGGGGATGTGGCTCGGCGCAGCAGATAGCATGTTGGCTCGCATGCTTTAGTTTCTCATGTATATATATATATGTGTGTGTATTATACTCTAGTACACTGTATGATCAGTTTATTTTCCATACATGAGTAGCCTGGGATTTCCACGCTTACATTTCAGTATATTTTAATACTGAATCATGTTTACAGTTTATTTTATTAAGAAATTTTTCAGACAGCAGCAGTTCTTTTCTGTAGAGGTCCCCGTCTCAGGTATATTTTATTATTATATGTACAGTATTTCCGCAGTGCACAGTAACCTGGGCGGGGGTCGCTACAATTTACATGTTCGATTTTAGTTCGACTTCAATCTAACCCTAATTGGGTATGAGTTAATATTTTTTATTCGCATAATTTGATTTGTTTTTAACATGTACCTGCATTGACATTGAGTGTATTTGACCGGTCTGGCCTATTCATTTGTCAAGTCTACATTGAGTGTATGGGTTAAAAGGACATAAGCAAGATATGACAAAAATGAAAAATAATCCAAGGCTCTATGGTCATTGAGATCCACGATTATAGATTGAGTAAATCAGAAATTTGACTATTATTACAATTGAAACTTTGACCACCTAACTGACCCTAAACCGTACTATTATACTAAACACTTACGACCACTCACATTATTTTTGGGTGAAAGTGACCTAATAGCATTTAATAGTATAGGTGGATATACAATTCATAGGAGGAGTGACTCGTTGACATGAAAATCTAACTAAGGGTGGAAAATAAAGCTCGAACCCCTTTAACTTGAGTTTGGCTCAATTGAAAGATAGATTGGTTTTGGTTTGACTCAAGTTTATCGAACCAAAGTTAAGGATAACTTGAGTTTGACTTGAATTAAAATTGTGTAAATCAAGTTTGATTCATGCTTATAATCCGAATTTGAGGTTCAGGTTCGTTGTTCAAATTTATAGTTCATTAAGGAAAAAAAAGTCATTTTATCCAATAATAGACAAAACAACACTATTTTAACAATTGTTTGACATAATTCAAATCGAATTATAAATTAAATTTGAATCAAATTCAAGTTAAACGACTTTTGAGCCCAAACCAATTGGTTCAAGTCCAACCATAAGTTAAACCAATAGCCCATTGATCTTCTAGATGATTGGTTATGATGAATGTTAAATTGATCCTCTAATGTGTAAAGAGGAGATTGTTGGATTGTCTCAAATGAGTTGGAAAAGAGGCTAGATGTTTAGTGTATAAGTTTGATGGAAAGCCTTGTCCCTTATACTAACTTTTGAGGCGAGAGACGTCCGATAACACCAAACAATTTTGAATTACGAGAATCTATTATAATTAAGTTAACACTTCATCTTATGATTCCATCTCCCTCCTGATTATTAAAGTTCTTTACTTTAAGAATAATTCACTCTACACTTTTTGTTAACTTCTGTAGCACAAGTCATTTGTCTCTTTCTTTTCTATATAAATTACATAATCCACATTTTTGAATTTGCGCTTAGCTTCTTTCTCTTGTAAGTCAGTAGCAGGTCTGGATACCAACATCGACTCCTTTAAGTGCATCATCTGACCCAGGTAATTATTTGCAAGTTCAAATATATGTAGATTGCCCTAAAGGTATGCATAATTCAGTTCAAGAGTTCAATTAGGAACTTATGTCAGTTGCAAGTGAATCATCAATTTAGAGTTGGAAATGAATCTCTGAAAATGATGAGATCAATCTCAGAAATGATAAGAATAATGTGGAAAGAGTTAAAAATGATGATGTTGTGGCCCAAAAAGAGCTGTTGAAAAGGAGATAGATGACTAGGGTTTGTTTGGTAGCAACTAAGGTTTTTTTTTGTTTTTTTAAAATCTCTTGCTTTTCTATGTACTTCTCTAAAAAACCACTTTAGTCTTTGCATAAAATGAAAGCAACAAAATCACTTAAAAAAAAAAAAAAAAAAAGCTGATATAACATCCCAAATAGTTTAACGGTATCCGATCATTGATCCAAATGGTCGAAGCAACAATTGACTTGTATCGGGCCCTTGAGCATGTCAAAGCTTGGGTGGTATAGATATATTATTCTTCATTTCTAAAAGAAAATATCTATGAATAGCCAACTAATACATGGTAAAATTTTTGCTCTTTTTAATAAATTTTTGTTTTAGGTAAATTTATTTTTGAGAGGAAAGCTGGGATGGCACAATCTTCAGATATAGATAAAGCTTGGAATAGATGGGAAGTTGGTGCATTCATTACAGTTGGCCTTTGTTTACAAATTATCATCACCATGTTTTGTTTTCAAAGAAAATATATTGTAACAAGTTGGATAAAAGTGATTGTTTGGCTAGCATATTTAGGAGCAGAATGGATGGCAACCATTGTCCTGAGCAACCTTGGCGATTACAAAACAGGTTTGGAAGTTGATACGGGCTGTGACAAAATTTTTGTTGAAATACGTGTGGATCAAATGTAAAAGCCGAAAAATGGAAAATTATTATAAAGATAGATTACTTAGAAAATTATTGTGTATAAAATATTAATATTTTAGTAAAATCGACAAATATAAATGATTAATATATTTGATTGGCAGTGATAAATCCTCTTGTGCATAGTTAGTTTGGCATAACAACAACACTTTCTCATTTCTATATGCTTCAATTCCTAAAAAATAATCCAATTCTTGCAAATCTTCAACAAAAAACTGATTATCCAAATCAACAATCAAATTTCTTATATATGAATCTGGAGTTATCAAGAGAATAGCGTCTCTCTCTCTCGGGCATAAACTTTTAGTTATGTCCCATGTTTTAGAATGAAGAGACTAGAGTCTGTTATTGAATTGATAAAGCCTCTATCCATCAAAGCTCTTCTAAGCTTTTCAAACCAAACTCTAGTAGTTTGTTCAGTCTATACAAAGCTTTAATGAGTTTACAAACATACTCAAGATATGTTTTACTAACACATCTTTGAGGTTGTGACATGTAAACCTCTTCACGTAAGTCCTCGTTCAAGAAGACATTATTTATGTCATTTTGATGCACTTTCCATTCATAAGTCACTACTCCGAGTGTTTATTAAAAAATCCTTAGTCATCAATCTAGCTTTTAATTTTCTGAGAGAACCATCTATAATCATTTTTTTTTTTATTTCAAGACCCTCTTATGCCTTACTACATATTGGCTGCTAGATGTTAGTACAATTGTCCAAGTTTGACAATGGCAGAAGTGTTTATGGCTAATGTGTTTGACAAAAGTGTTTAAGGATTTGAATTGTGTTAGAACTGATAGTCAAGTGTTTCAGATAAAGATTGATATGTTCCACAAAGTCTCTTATCAAGTGTAGGTTACATCACCTGTGTTTGATTGCGATTTAAAGCACGAAAAAATAGATTGAGAACTGTAAAATTTGACAAAGGGAATGCTATTTTAGTATTAAATAAAATTCGAAGAGATATAATAATAATAATGGTATATTTATTAATGTGAGATATTAATGAAGCGGGCTAAATATCACTTTCCTCTATATTCAAAAGAAGTAAATTTTTTTTCTATGTATAAGAGTCTGATCTATAATGGGAGGGTTGTTAATTCTCCCAAAATTGATTCTAAACTCTCCTAATTTTATCCTTAAAATTTCAGCCCCAAACAAGTATCAAAGCCTTCAAATATATGCAATTTTCCATCCAAATCCAGCACTAATTCTTGAACAAGAAAGGTAGGGAAATGAAGTTCCAACACAACACAACTTGAAAAATACTTTGGAAGTAATTGAATTCAAACCTAAAGGTTTAACCACCAATTTGAATACAATTCAACTTACTTGATGAGAGTTGCAAGCTAAAAGTCCTCAAGCCTAAAGGATGACTGTCCACCACCTTGAGGTTGAACCAAAGATAAAGGAGACTTGAATCAAGTTTAAAGGAAGATTTTCCACCCACTCGAATCTCACTTCCACCACTTTGATTCTCCACCACCAACCTTCACTTGCAAGAAAGATTGGATAAAAGAAATATGCATTCACATGAGCCACCAAAGCATCATGGAATTCAAAGGAAAAACGCAAGGCTTATTCAAGTTTTTAATTTAACCAAAAACTGCATTTACAATGAAAATATTATCTTTTTATGGGCAAGTATATGGTTAAAGACTAACTCAAGTTAGGTTACAAGTGCTTGAATAAAATAATAATAAAAAACAAAATTCAAAACTAATTAAAGTCACATAAAAACTAATTACAAAGCTCAATTAAATATAAACATAACTAAAATGTCATAATCTTGCATGCATGTATTTTCTCTTGATTAATTGGCTTTGGATTTGAAATTTTGACTTGAGCGTTCGATCCGAATTAATTATTCGAATTTGATCTGAAGAATTATTGGTATTCGAATGCATGATGAACATCATTAGAAATCCAAGAATATCAAGATTGGAGCATTGGAAAATTTCTGAAATCAAAAAGCATGCAAATTAGCTTCAAAAGGCTGAAAACTGGAATTTGCGATAGAATGCACGCGCTGCGGCATTATGCCGCGACATAAGCATGCTGCGTGCAGGAGCGTGCGCGTTGCACACAAGTGCGCGCAACGCGTGCAGGCTTGCGTTGCAAGGCAACGCGCAACGCTTGCTTCTTGCGCGCACAGGTGTGCGCGTGACCGTGCATGCAAGGGCCCTTTTTTTTTTTTTTTGCTCGTTTATGGCCTGATTTTTATCCAATTCGATTTCTGTTTTTTCATTAGCTTCGTATGAAGTCGCTTAATAAATAATGAGGCCTTGGACTGCAAGAAACAATGTTGGTGATGCTTGAGATTTATTCGAATATATGATTCGAACCTATGCTTGTTCCTTTCATATGTTTCAATTTCTTCGAATTTGACAGGTTTGTATCGAGTCAGCCATTGCAAAAGCATGATTGGTCTTCCTTGATTGTCTTGAACTAAATGAGTGCTACTTAGATATTGATCAGAGTCAGTTTACTCTCTATTGATTAAATTTGATTATTATTATCATCTTTAATTATGATGATAAATAGTATTCAAACACACACATATAAGTATATATCAAGAATGTTTTGTTTATGCAAATCATTGGACAAATGTGAGATCAGAATGTTTTTATAAAACACCCCAAGTATATGAAAAATACTTAAATCGATTATCAACATAATTTTTAATATGTGTAACATTGGTTCTAATTAAACCTAATTTGACAAGACTATTTTATTATTAAATAAAGTTTAAAGGGTTTTTTTAAAGCACAATAATAATAACAACAATAGTGATAACAATAAATAAAAAAGATGTATTTAATAACATGGAAGATCTAGAGATTTCTTTGAATTGAAGTAATTCCAATTCTTTTATATTTTAAAAAAGTAATTCTTTACTTAAGAATAATTCATTCTTCATTCTTTTGTTTTCCCTTTTAGCTTTCTCTTTTCTATATAAATAAGATCACCTCAAATTCGTGTCTTTATAATAAACATTATATGATTGAAATTGCTTGCTGCTTTAGAGGACAACAACTCAAATCCTTCATTGTATTTTTTCTTCCAAGTGAATTATTTATCTATTTATTTAATTTATTATGCTAATAAATTAAAATTTTTTATTTATGATAGAACATGGATATTTTACATATTATAATGTTTATATAGAAGGAAATAGTTTAGAGGGAAAAGTTGTGTATTAGGGCATAGCATATAACTATAAATATAAAAGTACAAGCTTTTTAGATTCTTAATTGTCCCACCCAAGATTTGGGTCGAAGAACCCTTTTCGATCCATAGTTGACATATATTACACTATCCCACCTAAAATCAAATTCTGTTTAAAACAATTAATGACGTAATGGCAAAATGAAAATTTTACTATCTATTAATTTTGAAAAAAGAAACAATTGCCTTACAATTAGACCTAAATATTTTAATCATAACATTTAATCAATGAAAATTTTGAAAACTCACAAATTAACCCTAAAATCTTTTTAAACCTTAAATATTTTTTTTTTAAAAATACTATTATGCCTTTAATAGCTTACAATATGATATTTATACCCCTAATTTGTTGTATTACGTTTAGTTTTTTTAAGGTATAACAATTATTTTTTAAAATCCTAAAGATAACTTGAAATTTTAAAAATTTCAAAAACACTAAAATTTTTTTGAATTTCAAAAAATTCTTAAAAATTTTATTAATGCCCCTAATTTTTTAAAAAATTATAGTTTTTAACGTCGTTATCTATATGAAGAGAGGAAGAAGAGGGTGAGAGTGAAAGAAAAGAGAAATAACTGGGTTCTTATGTAATTTAGATGTCAAGGGTTAGTTCTTTTATTTTTGTTTACTTGGGATTATATAATAGGGATAAATGATAACACCTTTTTTTGGTTAATAGAGAGTTTGATTTTGGGTTTCTTATGTTTGCCAAACTAGGGGTGGAAGAGATTTTTTGGCTAAACTTTGGGTGGAAAATGGAATTTACTCAAATTAAATTGTATTTTATTTTTTTTAATCACATACAAATATACAAAATTTTTCTTTCAGCTTTGACAATTTTTCTAGGTAGGAGGACATTTCACACCTATGTTTTTTTCCAGTGAACTTTTCACTCTTCAACTTTAAAAATAATCTTTTTTTGCCTTCTGTTAGGTTTCATTACTAAAATTAGTTAATTTTTAGGATCAACACAAAGAAAAGACAAAAATAAATTTTATTATTTTTAATATATATTAAAATTAAATAACATTTTGAATCTTGAACTTCATTAAACGTATTTTCACCCCTAATTAATCTTAATTTTAGGATTAATAAATATAAAAATAAAAATTTAAATTAGTAGTTGACGATGAATGTCTCTAACAATATTTGGAATCGTATTATTATAGTGTGATTGTGGCTGTAATTTAAGTTGTAATCAGTGTAATTATAAATTTAAGATTGGTCATAGTTAGGATTAAGGTTTTTACTTTTTATTTTTTTAATTGAAAATATGAGCCCTACTGATAAATTTTAAATTGGTAGAAAAAAAAATTAACTTATTTGTTCTTTAAGGATATAAGTAATATTAATTTTATAATATTTATATGTTTTATAATGTCATAATAATAACACGATTTGACTACAAAAACGATTGTTTGAAATTTTATGTCGTTTTTTAAATTCAATAGTAGGAAATTGTCGTTGGAGAAAGAAGTGTAAAATAGCCGTTTTTTTTAATCTAAATAATTTTCATTAATTTATTAGTTATATTTTATCAATTATTTAAATATCAGGAATAAATGAGTGCAGGGGGAGGGAATAGAATTAGTGAAGAAATAAAATGTTAATTGTTCTCAAATTAAAAAGGAAATAATTTCGAGAACTACACTAAATCAACAAAATGTTAAGTTTTTTTTTTTTTTCAATGTTGCAATAAAATATTTACTCTTTTAATTAAAACACAAACTAAAGGTTAATTATGAAATTTATGAAGTAACATAAAAAAAAATTAATTTTAAGCTTGAATAGGATCTACCGTTTGGCTTGAATAAGATGAATTAAAATTAAAATTTAACTCAATAGTTTGATTAGAGTTCAAGTAGTTTATTTATTTAATGATATTATTTATTTTATTGATAATATTATTTATTCCATCAATAACCTTTTAATGATACTGTACACTCATATAAATAAACTCAAGTTCAAACTGTTTTATAGATTCGAGTTAAGCTCAAATTGGCTTAGATTCAATTTGGATGTAATTTATCCCTAATTTTAATTTTTGCAGTTAAACTCTGTGAATAATACAAGTGAAGCAATAAATTGTGGTAGGATATTCATATACTTTCTAAATTACTTTGCAGTTTGAGCCGTGAAAAAAATACAAAAGATGAACAAGGAGGTTCTTGTATATGTAATACAAGAACTTTGGGATGCATGGGAAATTCGAGTGTTGGTTATTCTTAGCCTTTCTTTGCAAATCATCCTCGTCTTATTTGGTTCAAGAAGAAAAAACACTCCAAAAATCTCGATAAAAATTCTTGTTTGGTCAGCATATCTATCAGCGGAATGGGTGGCGACGTTTGCCTTGGGCAAACTGGCTAGCACCCAAGGAAGTTCTAGGTTAAGCCAGGAACTCCAAAAATTTTGGGCACCATTCCTTCTCTTGCATCTTGGTGGCCCAGATACCATAACGGCTTACTCTTTAGAAGATAATGAGTTGTGGTTAAGACACTTTCTCCAAGTTGTTTTTCAAGTGGGCATGGCAATGTATGTCTTGGCCAAGTCTTGGAGCAGCAATGTCTTCACATTTCTTGCCATTCCAATGTTAATCAATGGAGTTATTAAATATGGAGAGAGATCTTGGGTACTTCGGTCTTCCAGCACCGAGCGATTTAGAAATTCTTTGATTTCAACTAGGGATCCTAGTCCAAGTTTGGTGAGAATGAACATGAAAGGGGATATTGAGAGGCAAGAACAAGATTCAAATGTCCTCTTTGTCGCTCATTTCTTGTTAAAAAGATTTTCATATTTGTTTGTCGGCATATTTCTATCCAAAAAAGAAGCAGAAAAGTGCCATAAAATATTGTCAAGAAAGTCGTCAGCAAAAGAAGTTTTCCATTTGTTTTCAGTTGAGCTTGGTTTAATGTACGATTTGATATTCACCAAGGCGATTACCGTTTATTCTCGAATAGGAACCATCCTCCGGTGCTTCCATTTTGTTTCCTTAATTTGTGCATTACTTGTCTTCTCCAAAGTTGTTTTCTTTCATTCATATCCATTAGCAGACGTCTGCACCACTTACTTCCTTCTACTTGGAGCAGTTTTTCTTGAGATTTACTCGTGCCTTTGTCATTTTTCCTCGGATTGGACAAAGTTGATATGTTTGATTAGGAAGTCAAAATATGCAAAGCGAAATATCTTTGATTTTATGGTTCACTGTCCATCACTTTCAACCTATCAGAAGTGGTCGATATCCATGGGACAATTCAACTTCATAAGTTTTTGCATCAAAGACATTCCCACCAAATGTAGATTTATCTATGGCATGCATGAATGGTTAGACAAGTATCAATACTCGACTTGGGAAGATGTGAACTTTGCCGATGATAATCAGTTGCTTCAAGTTATCTATAAAGGGGTTACAGATATTTTTAAAATGTTTGCAGTGGGACAATTTCCGAATATTTCAGTAAATGAAATATTGGAACGAAGAGGAGATCATGTGTATCCTAGGGAAACTGAGTTTGACAAAAGCGTTCTTGTCTGGCACATTGCTACTGAAGTTATGTACTATGCAGATTTGGAGACATATGGAGAAGACAAACTTGATTCAACAAATTGCAAAACTAGTAGATACTTATCAAATTATATGATGTATCTTCTAGTCTTTTGTCCATCGATGATTTCAAACGGGACGAGTGATTTAAGACTTCAAGATGCATGTAATGAGCTGATAGATGAGCTTAAGATTAATGTCAAGAAAACAAAGAGCCAAGTTTTGAACTGCTTCCAGAAAGCTCCATTGGATATTGAACCTGATCCAGGAAAGTCAGTGGTGGCCAATGCAAAAAGTCTTTTTTGTAAATTGCAAAATCTTGAAACGGATGAAACGCATTATGGAAAATGGGAGATTGTTTGCGAGGTGTGGGTAGAATTGCTAAGATATGCAGCGAGTCATTGTGGATGGAAAGAGCACTGCCAACAGCTAGCCAAAGGCGGAGAGCTGCTCACTTATGTTAGCCTTTTAATGGCACATCATGGTCTAAGCACACAATTTCAAGAATATGGGAGGGATTTATAAGCTAAGTTTTACTGTTACTATATATATATATATATATATTGTGTTGTTGTTGTTAATGTTTGATTTTAAGCGTTCTGTAATTTCTTTATTACCTTATAAATCCTATTCTATTTAGCTTCTTTAGTTCATAAATTTAAGATTCCTTTTTTATAAGCTTCCTTATATTATTATGATCTCTACCTGTTTACATAGGGGAAGAATATTTGCTTTGAAATTATATTGAAACAAAAGCAAAATAAAGTGACATATACATATATAGACATAGGAAATATCATTTGAGGTCCTCTTCGGTAGGTCTATTTGGTGAACATAATCACTAAAGTAGGCACTCATGTGTAAGATTAGACTATAAAAAGCAAACTTTGATAGATACAAATTATCGCGACATTTCGGTAGGATCGTGCAATACTATGATAATCCTTACACTATCACTCGTGTCCAAGATTCATAGTGATGCTAGAATTACGGACAAATTTAATACAACCACTAATGAGTGCATAGAAAAAACATGATCGGACATATGAATCCCTCATCTTGATTCTATCATATTAAGGATATGTTATACGTATCAAACAATATATAACTGAAATTGATCAATAATGGGAAGGTTTTGTTGCTCCCAAAATTGATTCTAAAATCTCCCATTTTCACTCCTAAAATTCCAACCCCATGTAATCATAAAAACCCTCAAATTCATGCAATTTTTCACCTAAATCCAACACTAATATATCACCAATAAACATAAATAAAAATGTTGCAAGAAAAACCTACTTCAAGCATAAAGGAATCTCCCACCAACTTGAGGGTGAACCAAGGATAAAGGAAATTCCACCACCAAGGTTCTTCCACCACCAAATTCCTTCTTGCAAATGGAAATTTGGATAAAGGAAATAAAAACATTCACATGAGCCACCAAAGCATCATGGAATTGAAAGAAAGCCAAGGCTTTTCAAATATTCATTTCATCAAAAGCTCCTTACAATGAATTTGGTTTACCCTTTATAGGCAATATACAACATTAGTTAAACTAACCCTAGTTAACTTAAATATAATTTAATTAAAATAAAAGAAAACATAAAAATACAAATTATAAAAGTTTCCTAAATCTAATTACAATGCATAATTTAAATACAAACATATTTTAAAATATTATAATTTTGCATGCATGCATCTTCCCTTGATTAATTGGCCTTAGATTCAAATTTTCGAATCGAATATTTGATCTGAATTGATTGCTTGAACTCGATCTGAAGAGGTGTTGGCACTCGAATCCGTGTTGAAAGTCATTAGGAACTCAAAATCTTCAAGGAGAATGCATTGGAAAGGTTCTGGAAGCCCAAACATGCAAAAAGACTTGAAAAGGCTGAAAACTGAAGTTTTGCGGTAGAATGCAGCGGCCGCGGCATCATGCCGCGGCATGAGCATGCTGCGCGCGGACAGCGTGCATGAGTGCTTAGCAGGCACTTGCTTGCGTCGCAAGGCAGCGCGCCAGGCCTGCTTCTTGCGCGCACAGGTGCTTCTTGCGGCCTTGCACGCCAGGGCCTTTTATTTCTTTGTTAATTTTCGGCCCGATCTTTGTCCGATTCGATTTCTATTTTTTTCATTGGCTTCGTATGAAGCCATTGGATGAATTTTGACTCTTTCGTGTGTCGTTTTTGAATTTTACAAGTCCCGAGCATGATTCGAAGGTCTTGGGGAAAGTTATACAAACGGATCGAAAATTTCTTGCAAATGCTCCGATTGAACCCGAATAAGCTGATTTTTCTTGTCTTGATGGCTCAAAGCGGCTTCAATTCGCTAGAGAGGTAATTTGGAGGCACCAAGGCATATATCGATGATAATGTTTCCGAAATCATAATTAAACTCGGATTTGGATACATATCAGAAATACCTGTTGTATTTATAATTCATAAGAAATACGTAAGTAAATACATAAAGTATACCCCAGACACGTGGCTATAGTCACCTACCTTAACATTAAAACACAAATTGGACATATTGGTTTAATCAATTTGATTAGACTTGTGAACAATGATGACTTTGGTTAACTGTCTAATGGCTAAAGCTTGTGAACAACGATAACTAGGTAACAGTCCAATGGCTTAACAATAGATCAATCAAGAAAACTACACCAAGTTATAGATGAATTGTAGATTTAAGGCTGGGAATGAGTCTTTGAAAATGAGGAGATCAATTTCAAAAATGATAAGATCAATGTTGGATTGGCTAAAAATAATAATTTCATTGTAAACTATCAAAAATGAGATCGACCACTAGGGTCTATTAGGCAACAATAAGGGTTTTTTTTTTTTTTTATATCTCTCATTTTTTTATATACTTATAAAAAATCAGTTTATTCCTCGCATAAAATGAAAACAACAAAATTACTCTTTAGTATATATTAATTTCACTCTTAAAAGATTTCAAACACTTTATCAATCCAATCACTGATTCAGATGGTCGAATTGACAATTGACCTGTATTGAGCCCTAGAGCAAGTCAAAGCTTGGGTCGGGTATTAAAACATTGGTATGAATATATTATCCTTTATTTCTACTAGAAATGTCTATAATAATAAGCTAACACATGGCAAAATTTGTTCTCTTTATTATAATTTTTTTTTGTTTTAGGTAATTTTATTTTGAGAGGAAAGCTAGGATGGCACAATCTTTTGAGATAGATATAGCTTGGAATAGATAGAAAGTTGGTGCTTTCATTATAGTGGCCTTTGTTTACAAATTAAAAAGGCTGCTCAGGACAACGGTTGCCATCCAATTTGCTCCTAAATATGCCATGCCAACCAAATGATGACTTTTATCCAACTTGTTACTATATATTTTCTTTGAAAACAAAACATACATGTTTTATAATAAAGAGCAAATATAAAATATCAATATATTCAGTAAAATCTACAAATATAAATAATTATTATATTTAGTTGGCAGTGATAAAGCCTCTCATGCTTAGTTAGTTTGACATAACAACAACACTTTCTCATTTTTATATGCTTTAATTAATCCCTAAAAAAATAATCCAACTCTCCCAAATTTTCAACAAAAAACTGATTATCCAAATTAGCAATCAAATTTCTTATATATTTAGAATTTGTAGTTGTCAAGAGAATATCATCCTTTTACTTATATCCCATGTTTTAGAATGAAGAGTATAGAGTTAGTTATTGAATTGATAAAATCTCTATCCAACAAAGCTCTTCTACGCTTTTCATACCAAACTCTAAAAGTGTGTTTCAACCACTACAATGCCTTAATGAGTCTACAAACATAATAAAGATACGTTTCACAAACACTTCTTTGAGGTTGTGACATGTAAACCTCTTAATCTAAGTCCTCATTCAAGAAGACATTATTTATGTTAATTTGAAGCACTTTCAATTAATAAGTCATTGCAAGTTTAAACATATAAATAATCAACTCCGAGTTTGCATTGAAAGTCTTTAGCCACCAATCTAGCTTTCAATTTTTTGAGTGAATCTATATTCTTTTTCTTTTTAAAGACCCACTTATGCCTTAATGCATGTTGGCTGCTAGATATTAGTACAATTGTTCAAGTTTGATTTTTAATCAAGGCTTCATACTCCTCTTCCATTGCTCTAAACCACCCAAGTTGAAAAATGGCCTTCTTAACACTCTTAGGCTCTCTAAGGTATGTTAATTTTTACAAATTTTTATCACTAGATAACTTCTTTGTTTTTGATCTGGTTTACATATGGTGAATGTTCTCTATACTTATAATTTCTTGGATTCCCTTTGCAACTCTGGTTTTTTTTTTTTTTTTTCTCTATAGTTATACTAGCAACTTTAGGAATCATAACTTTAAGATCCACAATGGCATACGGGTTTGGAAAATGTACAGTTTTTGAAGAAAGTTAGTTGTTATTTGATAAAGTTTCAACGGTGAATTTTTTGAGTGTTTGAAATAATATGAGCTGACTTCAGGGGTGTTTAGAGGCTTTGGTGTAGATGTATTTATGACAAAAGTGTTTATCGCTAATGTGTATGGTAGAAGTGTTTAAGGAATTTGAGTTGTGTTAGAACTAATAGTTAAATGTTTTAAATCAAGATTAAGACGTTCCACAAAGTCTCTTTTCGAGTATAAGTAATAAAATAACATCAACTATATTTGATTGTGATTTTAATACTAGAGAGCCCTTGTGAATTAAGCAATAACCTATGAAGACAATATTTTTAGTGTTAAAATTAAATTTATGTCTATTGTAAGATCCTATGAAAGGGTAGCAAGCACAATAAACAACTTTTAAACTGTTATATATAAGGATTTGATGAAAAAGAATTTGTATGATAAAGCAACCAAGGGTGATTCCATTTCAAGTTGATCCAGAAACGACCCAAATTAGATTTTATGTCAAAAATTTCAACCCAAACCCCTTTTTTTTATTTCAGGTTATATCATATTAAAGGGTCATGTAAAAAAAATGTTTGCTCTAAGATGAAGTTAAGGTATACACAATTAGAAATAAAGTAAATAATTTGATTCTCCTATCACAATTTTCTCGGAAAAAGATTATTGTATTTTAATCATTAAATGAAAATTCAGATTTCAATATATTCAAGTGATTTTGATTATCTAAGTGTTTCTCCATGAAGGACTTTGGAGAAATTGCTTACATTCTCAGCAAAAAGATCTATCATGATAAATCACTTATATAGACAAAGTACTGAAGAAATTCAACATAGAATAGTCTAAGAAGGGGTTAACACCCATAAACAGTGATGTTTATCTTTTTAAAGAAATGTGTCTTAGGACATTAAAAGAATGAGAGAAGATGATTAGGATTTCATATGCATTCGCTATTAGATCCA
>JAJEJH010000794.1:74444-87874 GCA_026122585.1 Anacardium occidentale
TTGAAAGATAGATTGGTTTTGGTTTGACTCAAGTTTATCGAACCAAAGTTAAGGATAACTTGAGTTTGACTTGAATTAAAATTGTGTAAATCAAGTTTGATTCATGCTTATAATCCGAATTTGAGGTTCAGGTTCGTTGTTCAAATTTATAGTTCATTAAGGAAAAAAAAGTCATTTTATCCAATAATAGACAAAACAACACTATTTTAACAATTGTTTGACATAATTCAAATCGAATTATAAATTAAATTTGAATCAAATTCAAGTTAAACGACTTTTGAGCCCAAACCAATTGGTTCAAGTCCAACCATAAGTTAAACCAATAGCCCATTGATCTTCTAGATGATTGGTTATGATGAATGTTAAATTGATCCTCTAATGTGTAAAGAGGAGATTGTTGGATTGTCTCAAATGAGTTGGAAAAGAGGCTAGATGTTTAGTGTATAAGTTTGATGGAAAGCCTTGTCCCTTATACTAACTTTTGAGGCGAGAGACGTCCGATAACACCAAACAATTTTGAATTACGAGAATCTATTATAATTAAGTTAACACTTCATCTTATGATTCCATCTCCCTCCTGATTATTAAAGTTCTTTACTTTAAGAATAATTCACTCTACACTTTTTGTTAACTTCTGTAGCACAAGTCATTTGTCTCTTTCTTTTCTATATAAATTACATAATCCACATTTTTGAATTTGCGCTTAGCTTCTTTCTCTTGTAAGTCAGTAGCAGGTCTGGATACCAACATCGACTCCTTTAAGTGCATCATCTGACCCAGGTAATTATTTGCAAGTTCAAATATATGTAGATTGCCCTAAAGGTATGCATAATTCAGTTCAAGAGTTCAATTAGGAACTTATGTCAGTTGCAAGTGAATCATCAATTTAGAGTTGGAAATGAATCTCTGAAAATGATGAGATCAATCTCAGAAATGATAAGAATAATGTGGAAAGAGTTAAAAATGATGATGTTGTGGCCCAAAAAGAGCTGTTGAAAAGGAGATAGATGACTAGGGTTTGTTTGGTAGCAACTAAGGTTTTTTTTTGTTTTTTTAAAATCTCTTGCTTTTCTATGTACTTCTCTAAAAAACCACTTTAGTCTTTGCATAAAATGAAAGCAACAAAATCACTTAAAAAAAAAAAAAAAAAAAGCTGATATAACATCCCAAATAGTTTAACGGTATCCGATCATTGATCCAAATGGTCGAAGCAACAATTGACTTGTATCGGGCCCTTGAGCATGTCAAAGCTTGGGTGGTATAGATATATTATTCTTCATTTCTAAAAGAAAATATCTATGAATAGCCAACTAATACATGGTAAAATTTTTGCTCTTTTTAATAAATTTTTGTTTTAGGTAAATTTATTTTTGAGAGGAAAGCTGGGATGGCACAATCTTCAGATATAGATAAAGCTTGGAATAGATGGGAAGTTGGTGCATTCATTACAGTTGGCCTTTGTTTACAAATTATCATCACCATGTTTTGTTTTCAAAGAAAATATATTGTAACAAGTTGGATAAAAGTGATTGTTTGGCTAGCATATTTAGGAGCAGAATGGATGGCAACCATTGTCCTGAGCAACCTTGGCGATTACAAAACAGGTTTGGAAGTTGATACGGGCTGTGACAAAATTTTTGTTGAAATACGTGTGGATCAAATGTAAAAGCCGAAAAATGGAAAATTATTATAAAGATAGATTACTTAGAAAATTATTGTGTATAAAATATTAATATTTTAGTAAAATCGACAAATATAAATGATTAATATATTTGATTGGCAGTGATAAATCCTCTTGTGCATAGTTAGTTTGGCATAACAACAACACTTTCTCATTTCTATATGCTTCAATTCCTAAAAAATAATCCAATTCTTGCAAATCTTCAACAAAAAACTGATTATCCAAATCAACAATCAAATTTCTTATATATGAATCTGGAGTTATCAAGAGAATAGCGTCTCTCTCTCTCGGGCATAAACTTTTAGTTATGTCCCATGTTTTAGAATGAAGAGACTAGAGTCTGTTATTGAATTGATAAAGCCTCTATCCATCAAAGCTCTTCTAAGCTTTTCAAACCAAACTCTAGTAGTTTGTTCAGTCTATACAAAGCTTTAATGAGTTTACAAACATACTCAAGATATGTTTTACTAACACATCTTTGAGGTTGTGACATGTAAACCTCTTCACGTAAGTCCTCGTTCAAGAAGACATTATTTATGTCATTTTGATGCACTTTCCATTCATAAGTCACTACTCCGAGTGTTTATTAAAAAATCCTTAGTCATCAATCTAGCTTTTAATTTTCTGAGAGAACCATCTATAATCATTTTTTTTTTTATTTCAAGACCCTCTTATGCCTTACTACATATTGGCTGCTAGATGTTAGTACAATTGTCCAAGTTTGACAATGGCAGAAGTGTTTATGGCTAATGTGTTTGACAAAAGTGTTTAAGGATTTGAATTGTGTTAGAACTGATAGTCAAGTGTTTCAGATAAAGATTGATATGTTCCACAAAGTCTCTTATCAAGTGTAGGTTACATCACCTGTGTTTGATTGCGATTTAAAGCACGAAAAAATAGATTGAGAACTGTAAAATTTGACAAAGGGAATGCTATTTTAGTATTAAATAAAATTCGAAGAGATATAATAATAATAATGGTATATTTATTAATGTGAGATATTAATGAAGCGGGCTAAATATCACTTTCCTCTATATTCAAAAGAAGTAAATTTTTTTTCTATGTATAAGAGTCTGATCTATAATGGGAGGGTTGTTAATTCTCCCAAAATTGATTCTAAACTCTCCTAATTTTATCCTTAAAATTTCAGCCCCAAACAAGTATCAAAGCCTTCAAATATATGCAATTTTCCATCCAAATCCAGCACTAATTCTTGAACAAGAAAGGTAGGGAAATGAAGTTCCAACACAACACAACTTGAAAAATACTTTGGAAGTAATTGAATTCAAACCTAAAGGTTTAACCACCAATTTGAATACAATTCAACTTACTTGATGAGAGTTGCAAGCTAAAAGTCCTCAAGCCTAAAGGATGACTGTCCACCACCTTGAGGTTGAACCAAAGATAAAGGAGACTTGAATCAAGTTTAAAGGAAGATTTTCCACCCACTCGAATCTCACTTCCACCACTTTGATTCTCCACCACCAACCTTCACTTGCAAGAAAGATTGGATAAAAGAAATATGCATTCACATGAGCCACCAAAGCATCATGGAATTCAAAGGAAAAACGCAAGGCTTATTCAAGTTTTTAATTTAACCAAAAACTGCATTTACAATGAAAATATTATCTTTTTATGGGCAAGTATATGGTTAAAGACTAACTCAAGTTAGGTTACAAGTGCTTGAATAAAATAATAATAAAAAACAAAATTCAAAACTAATTAAAGTCACATAAAAACTAATTACAAAGCTCAATTAAATATAAACATAACTAAAATGTCATAATCTTGCATGCATGTATTTTCTCTTGATTAATTGGCTTTGGATTTGAAATTTTGACTTGAGCGTTCGATCCGAATTAATTATTCGAATTTGATCTGAAGAATTATTGGTATTCGAATGCATGATGAACATCATTAGAAATCCAAGAATATCAAGATTGGAGCATTGGAAAATTTCTGAAATCAAAAAGCATGCAAATTAGCTTCAAAAGGCTGAAAACTGGAATTTGCGATAGAATGCACGCGCTGCGGCATTATGCCGCGACATAAGCATGCTGCGTGCAGGAGCGTGCGCGTTGCACACAAGTGCGCGCAACGCGTGCAGGCTTGCGTTGCAAGGCAACGCGCAACGCTTGCTTCTTGCGCGCACAGGTGTGCGCGTGACCGTGCATGCAAGGGCCCTTTTTTTTTTTTTTTGCTCGTTTATGGCCTGATTTTTATCCAATTCGATTTCTGTTTTTTCATTAGCTTCGTATGAAGTCGCTTAATAAATAATGAGGCCTTGGACTGCAAGAAACAATGTTGGTGATGCTTGAGATTTATTCGAATATATGATTCGAACCTATGCTTGTTCCTTTCATATGTTTCAATTTCTTCGAATTTGACAGGTTTGTATCGAGTCAGCCATTGCAAAAGCATGATTGGTCTTCCTTGATTGTCTTGAACTAAATGAGTGCTACTTAGATATTGATCAGAGTCAGTTTACTCTCTATTGATTAAATTTGATTATTATTATCATCTTTAATTATGATGATAAATAGTATTCAAACACACACATATAAGTATATATCAAGAATGTTTTGTTTATGCAAATCATTGGACAAATGTGAGATCAGAATGTTTTTATAAAACACCCCAAGTATATGAAAAATACTTAAATCGATTATCAACATAATTTTTAATATGTGTAACATTGGTTCTAATTAAACCTAATTTGACAAGACTATTTTATTATTAAATAAAGTTTAAAGGGTTTTTTTAAAGCACAATAATAATAACAACAATAGTGATAACAATAAATAAAAAAGATGTATTTAATAACATGGAAGATCTAGAGATTTCTTTGAATTGAAGTAATTCCAATTCTTTTATATTTTAAAAAAGTAATTCTTTACTTAAGAATAATTCATTCTTCATTCTTTTGTTTTCCCTTTTAGCTTTCTCTTTTCTATATAAATAAGATCACCTCAAATTCGTGTCTTTATAATAAACATTATATGATTGAAATTGCTTGCTGCTTTAGAGGACAACAACTCAAATCCTTCATTGTATTTTTTCTTCCAAGTGAATTATTTATCTATTTATTTAATTTATTATGCTAATAAATTAAAATTTTTTATTTATGATAGAACATGGATATTTTACATATTATAATGTTTATATAGAAGGAAATAGTTTAGAGGGAAAAGTTGTGTATTAGGGCATAGCATATAACTATAAATATAAAAGTACAAGCTTTTTAGATTCTTAATTGTCCCACCCAAGATTTGGGTCGAAGAACCCTTTTCGATCCATAGTTGACATATATTACACTATCCCACCTAAAATCAAATTCTGTTTAAAACAATTAATGACGTAATGGCAAAATGAAAATTTTACTATCTATTAATTTTGAAAAAAGAAACAATTGCCTTACAATTAGACCTAAATATTTTAATCATAACATTTAATCAATGAAAATTTTGAAAACTCACAAATTAACCCTAAAATCTTTTTAAACCTTAAATATTTTTTTTTTAAAAATACTATTATGCCTTTAATAGCTTACAATATGATATTTATACCCCTAATTTGTTGTATTACGTTTAGTTTTTTTAAGGTATAACAATTATTTTTTAAAATCCTAAAGATAACTTGAAATTTTAAAAATTTCAAAAACACTAAAATTTTTTTGAATTTCAAAAAATTCTTAAAAATTTTATTAATGCCCCTAATTTTTTAAAAAATTATAGTTTTTAACGTCGTTATCTATATGAAGAGAGGAAGAAGAGGGTGAGAGTGAAAGAAAAGAGAAATAACTGGGTTCTTAAGGGGTTTCTTATGTTTGCCAAACTAGGGGTGGAAGAGATTTTTTGGCTAAACTTTGGGTGGAAAATGGAATTTACTCAAATTAAATTGTATTTTATTTTTTTTAATCACATACAAATATACAAAATTTTTCTTTCAGCTTTGACAATTTTTCTAGGTAGGAGGACATTTCACACCTATGTTTTTTTCCAGTGAACTTTTCACTCTTCAACTTTAAAAATAATCTTTTTTTGCCTTCTGTTAGGTTTCATTACTAAAATTAGTTAATTTTTAGGATCAACACAAAGAAAAGACAAAAATAAATTTTATTATTTTTAATATATATTAAAATTAAATAACATTTTGAATCTTGAACTTCATTAAACGTATTTTCACCCCTAATTAATCTTAATTTTAGGATTAATAAATATAAAAATAAAAATTTAAATTAGTAGTTGACGATGAATGTCTCTAACAATATTTGGAATCGTATTATTATAGTGTGATTGTGGCTGTAATTTAAGTTGTAATCAGTGTAATTATAAATTTAAGATTGGTCATAGTTAGGATTAAGGTTTTTACTTTTTATTTTTTTAATTGAAAATATGAGCCCTACTGATAAATTTTAAATTGGTAGAAAAAAAAATTAACTTATTTGTTCTTTAAGGATATAAGTAATATTAATTTTATAATATTTATATGTTTTATAATGTCATAATAATAACACGATTTGACTACAAAAACGATTGTTTGAAATTTTATGTCGTTTTTTAAATTCAATAGTAGGAAATTGTCGTTGGAGAAAGAAGTGTAAAATAGCCGTTTTTTTTAATCTAAATAATTTTCATTAATTTATTAGTTATATTTTATCAATTATTTAAATATCAGGAATAAATGAGTGCAGGGGGAGGGAATAGAATTAGTGAAGAAATAAAATGTTAATTGTTCTCAAATTAAAAAGGAAATAATTTCGAGAACTACACTAAATCAACAAAATGTTAAGTTTTTTTTTTTTTTCAATGTTGCAATAAAATATTTACTCTTTTAATTAAAACACAAACTAAAGGTTAATTATGAAATTTATGAAGTAACATAAAAAAAAATTAATTTTAAGCTTGAATAGGATCTACCGTTTGGCTTGAATAAGATGAATTAAAATTAAAATTTAACTCAATAGTTTGATTAGAGTTCAAGTAGTTTATTTATTTAATGATATTATTTATTTTATTGATAATATTATTTATTCCATCAATAACCTTTTAATGATACTGTACACTCATATAAATAAACTCAAGTTCAAACTGTTTTATAGATTCGAGTTAAGCTCAAATTGGCTTAGATTCAATTTGGATGTAATTTATCCCTAATTTTAATTTTTGCAGTTAAACTCTGTGAATAATACAAGTGAAGCAATAAATTGTGGTAGGATATTCATATACTTTCTAAATTACTTTGCAGTTTGAGCCGTGAAAAAAATACAAAAGATGAACAAGGAGGTTCTTGTATATGTAATACAAGAACTTTGGGATGCATGGGAAATTCGAGTGTTGGTTATTCTTAGCCTTTCTTTGCAAATCATCCTCGTCTTATTTGGTTCAAGAAGAAAAAACACTCCAAAAATCTCGATAAAAATTCTTGTTTGGTCAGCATATCTATCAGCGGAATGGGTGGCGACGTTTGCCTTGGGCAAACTGGCTAGCACCCAAGGAAGTTCTAGGTTAAGCCAGGAACTCCAAAAATTTTGGGCACCATTCCTTCTCTTGCATCTTGGTGGCCCAGATACCATAACGGCTTACTCTTTAGAAGATAATGAGTTGTGGTTAAGACACTTTCTCCAAGTTGTTTTTCAAGTGGGCATGGCAATGTATGTCTTGGCCAAGTCTTGGAGCAGCAATGTCTTCGCATTTCTTGCCATTCCAATGTTAATCAATGGAGTTATTAAATATGGAGAGAGATCTTGGGTACTTCGGTCTTCCAGCACCGAGCGATTTAGAAATTCTTTGATTTCAACTAGGGATCCTAGTCCAAGTTTGGTGAGAATGAACATGAAAGGGGATATTGAGAGGCAAGAACAAGATTCAGATGTCCTCTTTGTCGCTCATTTCTTGTTAAAAAGATTTTCATTTTTGTTTGTCGGCATATTTCTATCCAAAAAAGAAGCAGAAAAGTGCCATAAAATATTGTTAAGAAAGTCGTCAGCAAAAGAAGTTTTCCATTTGTTTTCAGTTGAGCTTGGTTTAATGTACGATTTGATATTCACCAAGGCGATTACCGTTTATTCTCGAATAGGAACCATCCTCCGGTGCTTCCATTTTGTTTCCTTAATTTGTGCATTACTTGTCTTCTCCAAAGTTGTTTTCTTTCATTCATATCCATTAGCAGACGTCTGCACCACTTACTTCCTTCTACTTGGAGCAGTTTTTCTTGAGATTTACTCGTGCCTTTGTCATTTTTCCTCGGATTGGACAAAGTTGATATGTTTGATTAGGAAGTCAAAAAATGCAAAGCGAAATATCTTTGATTTTATGGTTCACTGTCCATCACTTTCAACCTATCAGAAGTGGAGGTCGATATCCATGGGACAATTCAACTTCATAAGTTTTTGCATCAAAGACATTCCCACCAAATGTAGATTTATCTATAGCATGCATGAATGGTTAGACAAGTATCAATACTCGACTTGGGAAGATGTGAACTTTGCCGATGATAATCAGTTGCTTCAAGTTATCTATAAAGGGGTTACAGATATTTTTAAAATGTTTGCAGTGGGACAATTTCCGAATATTTCAGTAAATGAAATATTGGAAAGAAGAGGAGATCATGTGTATCCTAGGGAAACTGAGTTTGACAAAAGCGTTCTTGTCTGGCACATTGCTACTGAAGTTATGTACTATGCAGATTTGGAGACATATGGAGAAGATAAACTTGATTCAACAAATTGCAAAACTAGTAGATACTTGTCAAATTATATGATGTATCTTCTAGTCTTTTGTCCATCGATGATTTCAAACGGGACGAGTGATTTAAGACTTAAAGATGCATGTAATGAGCTGATAGATGAGCTTAAGATTAATGTCAAGAAAACAAAGAGCCAAGTTTTGAACTGCTTCCAGAAAGCTCCATTGGATATTGAGCCTGATCCAGGAAAGTCAGTAGTGGCCAATGCAAAAAGTCTTTTTTGTAAATTGCAAAATCTTGAAACGGATGAAACGCATTATGGAAAATGGGAGATTGTTTGCGAGGTGTGGGTAGAACTGCTAAGATATGCAGCGAGTCATTGTGAATGGAAAGAGCACTGCCAACAGCTAGCCAAAGGAGGAGAGCTGCTCACTTATGTTAGCCTTTTAATGGCACATCATGGTCTAAGCACACAATTTCAAGAATATGGGAGGGATTTATAAGCTAAGTTTTACTGTTACTATATATATATATATTGTTGTTGTTGTTGTTAATGTTTGATTTTAAGCGTTCTGTAATTTCTTTATTACCTTATAAATCCTATTCTATTTAGCTTCTTTAGTTCAAAAATTTAAGATTTCTTTTTTATAAGCTTCCTTATATTATTATGATCTCTACCTGTTTACATAGGGGAAGAATATTTGCTTTGAAATTATATTGAAACAAAGGCAAAATAAAGTGACATATACATATATAAACATAGGAAATATCATATGAGGTCCTCTTCGGTAGGTCTATTTGGTGAATATGATCACTAAAGTAGGCACCCTTGTGTAAGATTAGGCTATAAGTAGCAAACCTTGATATATACAAATTATCGCGACATTTCGTAGGATTTCGCAATACTATGATAATCCTTACACTATCACTCATGCTCAAGATTCATAATGATGTTAGAATTACAGACAATTTTAATACAATCACTAATAAGTGCATTAAAAAAACAATATTGGACATATGAATCCATCATCTCGATTCTACCATATTAAGGATATATACGTATCAAATAATATATAATTGAAATATCTTTTGTATTTATAATTTATAAGAAATACATAAATAAATACATAAAGTATACAACAGATACGTGGCGATAGTCACCTACCCTAACATTAAAACACAAATTGAACATATTGGTTTAATCAATTTGATTAGACTTGTGAACAATGATGACTTTGGGTAACTATCTAATGGCTAAAGCTTGTGAACAACGATGACTAGTAATAGTCCAATGGCTTAACAACAGATCAATCAAGAAAATTACGCCAAATTATAGATGAATTGTCGATTTAAGGTTGGGAATGAGTCTTTGAAAATGATGAGATCAATCTCAAAAATGATAGGATCAATGTTGGATTGGCTAAAAATAATGATTTCATCGTAAACTATCAAAAATGAGATTGACCATTAGGGTCTGTTAGGCAACAATAAGGGTGTTTTTTTTGTTTTTTTTTTTTTTATATCTCTCATTTTTTTATATACTTATAAAAAATCAGTTTATTCCTTGCATAAAATGAAAACAACAATATTACTCTTTAGCATATATTAATTTCACCCTTAAAAGATTTCAAACAGTTTATCGATCCAATCACTAATTCAGATGGTCGAATTGACAATTGACTTGTATTGAGCCCTAGAGCAAGTCAAAGCTTGGGTCAGGTATTAAAACATTCGTATAAATATATTATCCTTTATTTCTACTAGAAAATGTCTATAATAATAAGCTAATACATGGTAAAATTTTTTCTCTTTATTATAATTTTTTTTTGTTTTAGGTAATTTTATTTTGAGAGGAAAGCTAGGATGGCACAATCTTTTGAGATAGATAAAGCTTGGAATAGATAGAAAGTTGGTGCTTTCATTATAGTGGCCTTTGTTTACAAATTAAAAAGGCTGCTCAGGACAACGGTTGCCATCCAATTTGCTCCTAAATATGCCATGCCAACCAAATGATGACTTTTATCCAACTTGTTACTATATATTTTCTTTGAAAACAAAACATACGTGTTTTATAATAAAGAGCAAATATAAAATATCAATATATTCAGTAAAATCTACAAATATAAATAATTATTATATTTAGTTGGCAGTGATAAAGCCTCTCATGCTTAGTTAGTTTGACATAACAACAACACTTTCTCATTTTTATATGCTTTAATCCCTAAAAAAATAATCCAACTCTCCCAAATTTTCAACAAAAAACTGATTATCCAAATTAGCAATCAAATTTCTTATATATTTAGAATTTGTAGTTGTCAAGAGAATATCATCCTTTTACTTATATCCCATGTTTTAGAATGAAGAGTATATAGTTAGTTATTGAATTGATAAAATCTCTATCCAACAAAGCTCTTCTACGTTTTTCATACCAAACTCTAATAGTGTGTTTCAACCACTACAATGCCTTAATGAGTCTACAAACATAATAAAGATATGTTTCACGAACACTTCTTTGAGGTTGTGACATGTAAACCTCTTAATGTAAGTCCTCATTCAAGAAGACATTATTTATGTTAATTTGAAGCACTTTCAATTAATAAGTCATTGCAAGTTTAAACATATAAATAATCAACTTCGAGTTTGTATTGAAAGTTTTTAGCCACCAATCTAGCTTTTAATTTTTTGAGTGAATCTATATTCTTTTTCTTTTTAAAGACCCACTTATGCCTTAATGCATGTTGGCTGCTAGATATTAGTACAATTGTTCAAGTTTGATTTTTAATCAAAGCTTCATACTCCTCTTCCATTGCTCTAAACCACCTAAGTTGAAAAATGGCCTTCCTAACACTCTTAGGCTCTCTAAGGTATGTTAATTTTTACAAATTTTTATCACTAGATAACTTCTTTGTTTTTGATCTAGTTTACGTATGGTGAATGTTCCCTATACTTATAATTTCTTGGATTCCCTTTGCAACTCTCGTTTTTTTTTTTTTTTTTCTCTACATTTATACTAGCAACTTTAGGAATCATAACTTTAAGATCCACAATGGCATACGTGTTTGGAAAATGTACAGTTTTTGAAGAAAGTTGTTATTTGATAAAGTTTCAACGGTGAATTTTTTGAGTGTTTGAAAGAATATGAGCTGACTTCAGGGGTGTTTAGAGGCTTTGGTGTAGATGTATTTGACAAAAGTGTTTATCGCTAATGTGTATGGTAGAAGTGTTTAAGGAATTTGAGTTGTGTTAGAACTGATAGTCAAATGTTTTAAATCAAGATTAAGACGTTCCACAAAGTCTCTTTTCGAGTATAAGTAATAAAATAACATCAACTATATTTGATTGTGATTTTAATGCTAGAAAGCCCTTGTGAATTAAGCTATAACCCATGAAGACAATATTTTTAGTGTTAAAATTAAATTTATGTCTATTGTAAGATCCTATGAAAGGGTAGCAAGCACAATAAACAACTTTTAAACTGTTATATATAAGGACTTGACGAAAAAGAATTTGTATGACAAAGCAACCAAGGGTGATTCCATTTCAAGTTGATCCAGAAACGACCCAAATTAGATTTTATGTCAAAAATTTCAACCCAAACCCTTTTTTTTTTAATTTCAGGTTATATCATATTAAAGGGTCATGTAAAAAAAATGTTTCCTCTAATATGAAGTTAAGGTAGACACAATTAGAAATAAAGTAAATAATTTGATTATCCTATCACAATTTTTTTGGAAAAAGATTATTGCATTTTAATAATTAAATGAAAATTCAGATTTCAATATATTCAAGTGATTTTGATTATCTAAGTGTTTCTCCATGAAGGACTTTGGAGTAATTGCTTACATTCTCAGCAAAAAGCTCTATCATGATAAATCACTTACATAGACAAAGTATTGAAGAAATTCAACATAGAAGAGTCTAAGAAGGGGTTAACACCCATAAACAATTATGTTTATCTTTTTAAAGAAATGTGTCTTAGGACATTAAAAGAATGAGAGAAGATGATTAGGATTTCATATGCATTCGCTATTAGATCCATCATATATATTATATTATGTACAAGGGTTGATATCTTATACGCTTTAAGTATTTGTAGTAGATATCAATTTGATCTAAACAAAGCACATTAGGCCTTTTTCAGGAACATCTTGAAGTACTTGAGGATAATAGATATGTTCTTAGTATATAAAGGTGAACCAGAGCTCACTATGAGAGAATATAGTGATGTAAGTTTTTAAACAGATCATGATGTTTTCAAATCCCAATCAAGGTTTATATTATGTCTAAATAAGGGTGCAATTAAATGGAAAAACTCTAAATAAAACATCGTTATTGATTCTACAATGGAGTTTGAGCACATTACCCTTACTGAAACAGTAAATGAGTTGTTTGGATAGAGAAGTCCATCACTAAACTTGGTATGGTGTCAAGTGTAGCTGATCCACTTGAGCTTCATCGTAATAACAATAGAGCTATAACTCAGGTGAAGGAACCATGGCCTTACCAAAGGTCTAAACACATTCTCAAAAAATTCCACCTTGTTAGAAAGATCATTCAATATGAATATATGTAAATAGTAAAGATGGATATAGAAGACAACTTGGCTACCCATTGACAAAGCCTTTGTCACAACAAAAGTATGACAAGCATGTAGCTACATATAGGATAAGACATATGCATGATTGGCTACAAGTGCAAATGGGATATTGTTTGGTTAGGTGCTATTTAACAATCAATGTACTGTATATTTTGTAATTATTTGTTAATAAATAAAGAGCATTTCTATTGTTCATTCATTTTCATGTGTAATTATGATATGTTTATAAGAAAAATATGTATTTAGGGTGGTTAATCTAAGTTAGAGAATTGAATAGACCAATCATGTTTCCTTTATGTATTTATTAAGATGGTCATTCTAAAAATCATTCATAGGCTCGACATAACCTAGATTCAAGATATTAATAGTGGTGATGAGACTATCATAGTGTTGAATAATTTTACTGAAATGTGGCAACAATTTACATGTATCAAAATTGTTATCTATAGAAATATCTTTTCAATA
>JAJEJH010000795.1:0-87828 GCA_026122585.1 Anacardium occidentale
TTAGAGTGTCTTTTAGCTTCTCTTATACTATACTTTTGTTGGAGTTTAGATAAACTCACAAGAGAGGTTTTGGGGGTTGTTCTTAGGATAGATATATAGTTTTGTTTTGCTAGCTTACTACAGTTAGTTGAGCTTTAGTTGTTATACTTTGTTTTTTTATTAATTATTACTTACCAAAGAAAAAAAAAACAACATATTAGTCATCAACATAACCAATACAAATGCTTGCATAATAGTTTAATTAATCCATATCGGCCAAAGGAATTATTCCCACCTAAGGTCTCATTTAAAAAAAAATTTCGTTTTTTAATTTTTAAAAACTTAAGTACTTATCTTTTGATCATTTTTTATTGAATTTTATTAATATTTTTGATAAAATGATTAAAATACTTTTATAGAAAAAATAAAAGTTTATAATAATAATATAAAATATAAAAATAATTAAATTGCAACAAATTAAAAAGACAATTATCGTTGTCGACAATGTTTTCGGACTGATAAAGTTAAGACCGACCATTTTTAGTTGTGTGTGTTTATAGAGGTAACCAGTTCTAGTCACCTCTTTCCAAATAAGAAACAATCAGATCTTGTCATTTTTGAAATTAAGTGATAATTGTTTGCCACTTTATTATATTATTTTTTAATTTTTAAAATTTAAATAATATTTTATATTTTTATTATTTTTATGAAATTTATTTGATTATTTTTTAAATTTTTCCTAAAATGATAAAAATATAATACTAACTATTAATATTTAAATTTAATTGTTTATTTTAATAAATAAATTAGAATTGCAATTTTTAAAAATTAATAAATAAATGTTTGCTTTTTAAAGAAACCTTGAGGGGAAATTTGCTCTTTCGCCCATGTCACTCAGTCATCAAAATAAGTGCCAACAACGTGCTGACCGTCCGATAATCCCAGTAGGCAGGGAAAAACTATCATCTTCCTCCTATTGCATCGTGTTATCCACTTTCTTAGAACGCGCGTGATATATGACACTTACAACGACCTCCCTCTTTACCTATATTAAAAAATAAAAATCGCAGTAACTTTTGTGTAATTCTCCATTGAGGAGCTTATTTCGCCAACAAAACAATTTAATCAAAAAAATATAATTCGATTCAAAACAAACTCTTCAACAGCAGCCACCGAAAATCATCTTCGCATGTTCTTGGAGCTCCGGCTCCATCGACGGAGCCCCAGCTCGGAATTACCGTATCATTTATTGTAATTTTTTTTCAATCAGATCTCATTTTCGTTTCAGATCGTCAAATGTCCAAAACCTGGGGTAAAATCGGCGCTTGGGCCGCCGATGCCGAGCAAGCCGAAGCCGAAGAACGTGAGGAAGCTGCAGCCGCTGCCGCAGCGGCTGCATCTTCGCCGAGCTTCCCTAGTTTGAAAGAAGCTCTAAGCACGAAGCCCAAGAAGAAAAAAATGACTCTCTCGGAATTCAATATGGGCGACTATCCTGCCACAGGCAGTGGAGCCATTGATTATTCCTATAACCGTTTGACCCCCGAGGAGATGCTCCGGCTACCTACGGGTCCTAAGGAACGTTCACCGGAAGAAATGCGGCAAGGTAGACTCGGTGGAGGCTTCTCGTCGTACGGACGACCCGCAAGACCGATGCGTGACCGGGATGATAGCTGGGGAGGTGGCAATAGACGACCATATGGTGGAATCGATGACGAGCAGCAGCAACGGAGAGGGCCACCTTCTAGGGTTTTGGTTTTCGAACAACCTTCCAGGGCGGATGAGGTCGATAATTGGGCAATTGCGAAGAAGGCATTCCAATCCTTACCTTCCCAGGATTCCAGTCGTTCAAATCGCTACTGCAGTTTAGGTTCAGGAGGTGGAGGGTTCTCTCGAGCTGATGAGGTGGATAATTGGGCTGCTGGAAAGAAACCCATACAAACGAGATCATCTACATTTGGTTCTGGGTTTCGTGATTCAGGTCCTGAACCTGATCGGTGGACTAGAGGAGGTGGATATCGGGATGAGCATTCCAGATTGAATTTGGATCCACCAAAAGCGGATTTGGGGATTAATGAACCAGTGGTGGTGAAGACGAATAAGCCAAATCCCTTTGGAGAAGCCAGGCCAAGGGAGCAGGTTTTGGCGGAGAAGGGAGTGGATTGGAAGAAGATGGAACTGGAGATTGAGTCCAAGAAAGCCACCAATAGTAGGCCTACTAGCTCCCACTCGAGCAGGCCTTCAAGTGCCCATTCGAGCAGGTCAGAGAGTCAGGGATCTCAAGGATTGGAGAGTGTTGGGAGGCCCAGTAGGCCGAAGGTGAATCCATTTGGAGATGCCAAGCCTAGGGAAGTTTTGTTGGAGGAGCGTGGTCAAGATTGGCGTAAGATTGATCTTCATTTGGAGCATCGACAGATTGAGAGGTATGGTGGTTCTTTTTGTATAATTAAATTGGGAATTCATTGCAATTCACTGTATTGTTATTTATCCACTGATTCTTTTGACACGCTTAGCATTTATTATCTGTTGTTTTTGGAGATTTTGTGATTGCATTTTGGTTTTTACTTCCATTACTACCTGACGTTTTAACACTATAAAGTGTGGATGGACAACAACATTAAAGCTTTTGGAGCTTCTTTAATTATGGGTGCTATGATTGTAACCTGTGACTGTGGATGATATTCCTAGTGAACTTGATCTTTTGGAAAATTCTTAAGATGTTAATGTTAACTAATTACTAAGTATTACTAGCATTATTTGTTGTGAATGTGATTTGAGCAGGTCCAGTGAATCTTATCTAGGATAAGCTGTAGAAGACTGACTATTTACGTGGTATCTCCATGTGCTTTTAGGTAGCTTTTTGTGTTGTGCATCACACATTTTATTCTGGCATACGCAAATGTAACAAAAAAAGATTTATTTTTGTGACTTATTCATGCTAGAAAATGCAAACAAAATCTATTCATGCCCTTGGAATATCCCATCAGCATGGCAGGTCATGCTTCTGGTTTTTTAACATTGCAGCTGTACGGAATTGTGGAACATCTCACTGGTAGAATGAGTGTGCCCTCTCTAGCTCTGTGAAGCTCTTGAAACCAAGTTTCTCATAAACTACCCAAAGTTTCATTCTAGTTATTGTTGTAGCAAAAGTACAATTAATGATTTCCAGATTGGCAGCATGTAAAGTGGCCATTATAAGTTGTAGACTTTTCTTGGGTTTCTTTTTTTCAATGCATTTGTAATAGTCATTTGCATTTTGTCAAATAAAGAAAGCAGAAAGAATTTATGCGATCAATGTTTAGGGTATTGATTCACTTTTCCTGGAAAATGGCTGCATATGATATTTTAAGAAAATGATTAAATATGACCAGTGTGCTTGATATATTTTTATTTTTTTTTATAAAATTGCGGTATATTTTCTTATGTTCTTAAATGTGCTATCAAGAACTTAGAACCAAAAAAATAACCCTATAGGCAGATGCTTTTATTTGTTGCACTGATTTAGGACATATCTTGATTCTAGTATTCAAAGCATTTGTTCAAAACAAGTTATGGGTGCTACTAGCTGAGTGGTGCTTGTTTCTTTGTTGTAGAAGTTACTCAAATCTGCGTGTTCTTAGTAATGCTGGGAGCAGGACTGAATTAAGGTTTTCCCAGTATGGTTGCACTTTTTCAGGAGATATTTTTAAGAAAAGGATGTTTTAATGAGAGGACTACTAAACAAAGAAATAATGTTTTCTCCATTAGAAACTATCAATGATGTCTGAAGCATGGAGGACTTTTTCTCTTGTGTATGATTGGAAGATTACTGGGATGAAAGTTATGATTATATTTTATCTATGGTTCATAAGGTGCCATGTAAGCTTTAGAGCAGTGCTAAAGTTAATCTCTTATGCGCTCAATTGGTCACTCTATTGCCTCTGTTAATAGCATGTATACAAATTTTGTTACTAAAGTTTGAGAACAAATAAGTCAACTAAAGTAGAATAAACTTTGCTCTAAATTGCAAAACTTGCCATCAAACAGTATATAATGTTCTATTTTGACATCAACAGTTCCTCAGTTTTGCACATCAGGCTAATATTTCCTCTACCATGTCGCTTTGCAAGAATTGACCCCTTATGAAAAAGAATCCATAATCAAAGACACTGAAATTGGCATTTGAACCTACATAAAAGTTGACGAGGCTTAGATGTAGAAACACCTTAGAGGAAAAGAGAAACTTGTTTCTTGTGAATATTTTAGCAAGAGATTTATATGAAGATAAAGAATTGTGAGCGGAGTGAAAATGTTGTGGTATTGTTAAAATTTGGGTTGTTACATGAATTTATGCTTTTTTGATCAATTTTTGGGATTGAGTAATTTATGAAAAGTCACAATGTTTTTCTTTTTTTAGGTAAAATCATTGTCTTTTACAGAAGGATTTTTATTTAGTGCATTTTATAAAATCAGAAAATTTTGAGAAAAAAGTGTGGGATTATGAAAAGACAGTTTGGTGCTTGAATATATGCCCTTTTCATCAAATTTATGAAAACAGTACTAATCTTTTTCTTGTCAAATTTTACTTCGTCCCAAAAAGAAATATATACTTGTTTTATGTGTTAAAAAAAAACAATAATAATTTAAGTGGCTTGTTATGACATATTTAAAATATATTATTTTCTTACTATTTGCTACTGTAATTATTAAGAATGTGGTAAGATGATTGCCATGTAGTCACTCTGTCACTTGAGCTTCTTATAAGATGTTCTGTGTGGAAATCAACAATATCATACAGCACTACTCAAATAGTGTTGTAGTGCGTACCATAGGTCTACTTTGAACTGGGCAGAACTTTATGTAAACCTTTGCTTGGTCTTCTAATTGATTGATCTTTGAGTCATGAGTCTAGATTTAGGACCAAATTCTGCAGGAGTCTTATATTTAGGACCAAATTCATTTTTGCTTAAGGTAATCTATTGTTTGTACAAAGTTCATATTCCAAGTTTTTAAACCTTGAAGGCTGTTGCACATGGGACACGAATGATGCATTAAAGTTATAAATGACATGGCAACCCATGCCATTGGTCACTTCAGTTCATATCCTTTTATTTCCTATCAGAAAAGGAATAAAATAAATGACAAAGAATCCTAAATGATGTTGCTTTATTTAGGGTATAAAACTTGGGATAGAGATTTTTATGTGTAGTGATACTCTTTTGCTTATGGATTAGTATCATGCGGCTCAGTAGAAAGATCTGTTAGTTTATGCAACATAAACTTGCATTGTGATATCTACCATGGTGGTTTACTTTATAAGCTTGTCTTTCGTCATATTTTTTATTGTTGGAATGATTGTTATCTGTGCATTTGCTCACGTGCATCATTATTAGTCAATTTTGATAGGTGGATGTACTGCTGATATATGACTTGCCAATCTCCCATGCAATTGATTGTTGAGTATTGAAACTATAATGGAGATCAAAAAAAAAAAAATATTGTTTCAGGCCTGAAAGCAAGGAGGAAAAGATATTGAAAGAAGAAATTTACCACTTGAAAAAGGAACTTGAGAAAGAATCTGCAATGAAATCAGACAGGGGATCCATGCAGGAGACTGGTGGAGAGCAATCTGGTTGGCATAATACTATACTTCATAAAGAGCAGGAATTGGAAATGCTTATCCGTGATTTGGATGACAAATTTCGGTTTCGGAAGAAATCCATTGAAAGACCTGGTTCTGGAGCAGGTAGGGCAGCTGGCTTTCCTGAGAGACCTTCTCAATCTGCATCATTTGATGAGTCAAGAAGTGTGGAGTTCATGGATAGGCCTCGTTCACGAGGCATGGGAGATGTATCGATAAGGCCTAGAGATGACAGAAGAGGATTTCAGGGTGGCCGGGAAAGGGGGTTTCTGGGTAACAAGGACATGGAAAGGTAATTTATTTGTCATATTCAGGCATATTTAATCCTCATTCTGTCTCATCACTAAAGGAAGTTGGCCTGCTTTGCCGCACTTATTTTCTGGCATATATAATCTTTGGAGAATTAAAATTTTCCCTTATCATCATAAATAGCATCAAGTTCTGATGTCAACTGATTTGCTAATTTCAGAAATAAATAAACACATTACATAAAAGAGTTTATTAATGATATTGTTGAGAGAAATTTAAAATTTATTGGGAGTTTGGTTATGAAATTTTTTTGAAGGTTTGTTTAAGTGAAATTATCTTGCATCATTGAAAAGAAAGTTATTTTCTGTCATTTATGTGAGATCAGGATGACAAGTGAACAAAGCCAAAAAGGGGTGCGAGAAACTTTGAAAAAATGGAGCTTTTAATGAAATGATTGAATCACTTTTTGCTTAAATTTTGGAAATCAATTATTTAGATCCTAGTGTAGTTTTCCTATAAGTTAATACTTGAATTGTGACGATTAGGCTATCCCAATCTTGGTGCTCTTGTGGGAACCTATATACTATTTACTGTGAAGTTTGTGGTATAAGAAATAGGAGTAATGTTCCAATCTTGGTGCTCTTGTGGGAACCTTTTTACTATTTACTGTGAAGTTTGTGGTATAAGAAATAGGAGTAATGTTTGTTATGTATTTACCAGGCAAAGGCCAAGAGAGAGATGGTGAAGAATTGCTGGGTGTAGATTCATTTATCTCCTATGCATTTGACAAGCAGAAGATAATAATATTTTGTCTCACCCTTTTTTTTTGTCTTTTTTTGCTCTAAAAAATTGTTATCTTGTTTTTACTTGCTCTGAAAATGGAGCTAGGATTATTGAGAACTGTGACTGGGAACTCTTTGCGTTTATCTTGAACTATGTAAAATTGCAAATTTTCCCCTTTTTCTTTTTGTCTGCTTGATGCATAGAGTCTGCATTGTCCTGGGGACTCACTTTTTTATTGAACGTTATGGGACTCTCTCTAGTTAAATTGTTATCATTATTACCATCATTTTTTTTTCTTTTCCTTTTGTGGCAACTGTTGAGTGGTGTACGGATATCCTGATTATATTTTCGAGGGGGATGCATTTTTTTTTTTTTTTTTTTTGTTGCACATGATATAAGGATGGTACATGTTTTTGCTTCCTCCACAAACTCTTAAATAAAGTGCAAGGCCATGTGACTATTAAATTATTAGTATGGGAAACCGTTAATGAATTTTAGATATATTTTGGATTAAAATCTCAGCATATGAAATTTATTGTCGTGATTAAATTGAGGAAACCAAATGGAAAGAGGTTTGTCTTGATTTGGAATCATTGATGCCATTATATTAAAATGCAACAGTAAGGAATAGAAAATACATTTTGTAAGTAGTTATGATATACAAGATAAGGGAGTAAAATAACAATCCAAATACAAGGAACAAGGTCCAAAGTGAAAGCACTGGGAGTTGGTGGACTCTTTGTATGTATTATCTCAAGTCTCCCGAACAACTTCAGAGTTTAAGTTATTAATGATTATATTTTGAGTGGTTATAGTAAATAATCCGTCTTTGTGGGGCTAAGCCCAATTGATCAGCAGATTATAAATTGATGAAAGGACCCTTACATAAATCCATTCTCACAAATTTTCTACTGCTTTGTGTCTATCTCAAATTTTCTACAGGTCTCAAATTCTCTGCATCATTCGGTTGTCCTAGTTTAGATTGAGAGATGGTAGTAAAATCCTTTATGTTAAATCTCAAGCTAAATGAGTGCCATTAGTACTGGAAATTTTTTTTTTTTTTTTTTTTGTGGATTAACATTAATGATAATTTTGTTTTACTGAGTAATTGAATAGTTTAATGTTAGTTTACACATAAACTTAAGTGATTAATAAAAAACAAGCCCAACACAATAGAAAGTAATAATTTGAATAGACACCATTAGTGTGGGCCTTATGGTTTATTATATTTTTGATGAATAGATTCATTAACTTACTATATATTAAATAGATCCCTTCTCTGAAATCTAATGAACATAGTTTCACCTATTGAAAACTGTCATAAAGGGAGGTTTGAAGGTAAAAGACCAATCATTTCATTGTATGTAATTTTGGCAGTATTATGATTTTAGATTGCATAGAATTTCAAGTATTCTTATAAACTTTAAATTAATACTTTATTCAGTATTTTATAATTTGTGCGTAGATCTTGTAAATTAGAATTGATTATTATTTATTTAATTCATATAAATTAAATCTTAAACATGATATCAGAGTCAAATGCATTAGGTTATAGAATTTGAATATTTGAAATTAAAATCAGAATTATTGATTTTGAATTATGAATTGAATCCAAAATTAAAATGAAAAAATTTTGAATTAGGGTTTTCAATTGAGAAATTAAACCTTAGAATTAAGGATTGATAATTCAAAATTTTATGAACTCTTGGTTTAATTTCAGTTACATGAATTTTGAATTTGTTTCTCAATAATTGTTTTAATGGCTGGAGCAGTTACCACACATAACCTAATCAACACCAAAGTTTTGAAGAAATTTGAGGAATTTGTGTCACTTTTGACTAAGGTATGTGCTCACACTAATTCTCAGTCATTTAGAAATAAATCTAGGCCCTATTAGTCATCAAAAAGCCATCGAGTGTGACACAAAGGGATGTGACTTGCGACATTATTCTGTTGCACCCTCCCGCCAATTTTTTTATGAGTAAAACATAGGAAATCATAGAAACAATTCCTTTTTGCATGGTTGGGCATCGAGAATTTGATCAGAGATGGTGCAATAAATGTCAATAGTGATATGTTAAGGCGATTAGGATTTTTTAACATCGTAGGTCAAGTGCAATCTTGACCTAGCTTAGTTAGATTAATTTGATTGATAGAAGCATGAAACCACATACGCATGCAAAGAGATCCTGGACACATGTTGTTGCATGTACATGTATGAAAACTTGAATTTGACATGCGAAAGCCTATGGCAAATTGTTTTTAGGCATAGTGTCACATGACTTAGCATGCTAGCACGTGATGAACAATAAAGGCACATACAAACAGATGGATAAAATCTTGAGGCACATGAAAGCCTCTGGTAACACATGGAGTCTTGTGAATAAAATCTTTGCTTGAATCTTATCTTGGAACAGTAAACAACTGTCTTATGTTGGTAGGCTTATGCTCATCAAAGCTATCTTGTTTAGCATCTAAGTGTTTTGGGCTTCTTATTTCTTCTTCCCTAATAAAGTTCTTAAAGAGATTGATTCTCAGCTCAGAAACTTGTTTCATAGTATTTACTAAAAAACATCTTTTAAAGTGGAGTGGAGACTAATCAAGGGAAGGCTAATATGGCTTAAGAAGAGATTTGTCATCCCTGTATAAAAGGTAGGCTTGGATTAAGAATGAGTAAGGACTGGAATAAGGCTATTGTTACTAAACACATGTGGAATCTTGTTTAACCAATAATCAATCTATTTGGGCTAATTAGGTTAAAAAGAACAAAATCAAAGGTAGGAGCATATAGGATATATAGAGTGCTAATGATAGTCCATAATAGTGGAAGAAGCTTTTTAGGATAAAAAATGACATTCATGGCAAGGTCACCAACTTAGTTAGTAATAGAGAGCATGCATTCTCTGGGTATTATAGTAATTAAGTTGGGTGAAACAATTATTTATGACTTAGGAATAGGTAGATATGCTAAGGTTAAAGAGGTTATTGAGAATGGGGAGTAGAATTGGCCTATTACCAATTTTTAAGAAATAATAAAGGTCAAGAGTGTTAATATCAACAAACCTTTAGAGGTGAAGATAGATTCATTTAGAACCATAGTTGAAAAAGAGATTTCTTTATTAGTTTTGCTTAAAATAAATTTAAAATATAATAGAAAAGTCGACTGGGCCTACCTTATATGACATAAGAAATTTATACCTTGGCATACTGTTTTTCCCTAGCTTGCCTTGAAGTAAGCATTTTGGACAAGCTACAAAGGTATGGAATCTACTCTAATTCAAGATGTGTTTTGTGTGATATGCATGATGAAAATATTGATCACTTGTTTTTCTAATGTGATTATAGTCAATACATTTAGAGTAGTGTATTAAACATAAGCAATCTAAGTTATAGAGGTTAAAGATGGGGTAGGTATTGTAAAGAGGTTATAAGGGATTGGAAAGACAACTCTTTTAGTTTTACCATAGCGAAGTTTAGTCTAAAAGTCGTTGTTTATTTCATTTAGCTTGAGAGAAACGATAGATTCTTTTTTAGACCTTCTTAATCCAAAGAGCATACTTGTGTTCTTATCAGAAGAATTATAAGGGATAAAAGGGCTTAATTGTCTAACTTTTTCAAATCAAGTCAAAATATGTCCATTGCTTTTAATTGGTCTTTTCCAAACAAAGTGTTTAAACATGTTAATGGTATTTAAGTGTTCTTTAGAGTATTTATCTTAAATAAGGAAATAGGTAGGAGGTGAGAGTGACTTTGATTGTTTTATTTTCCATCCTGAACTGTAGGATGGACTTTGAGAGTGAGAGAAAAGGAAAGTTTATTACTAACAAGTTTGATGTTTTGTAGGTCAAGTACATTTGGCTAACCATATTCTTCCTTGAGTTTTGTCTCCTTCCTAGGCAATCTTGAACTCAAATCTTGATACATTGGAAGCCAAGTTTTCTCACATGTGGATGCTTATTTTGGGTTATGACTTGCTTGGAAGACAACTTATTAAAGCATGGTTATGCATGCGCTCTCTTCTTACTGTGTATTTTTAATTACTAAAGCAAGTCAAGTGTAGCAAAAGGATGTTAAGATGTTACGCAATAGACTACACTTATGGAAACCCGTTTGTCAAGACTTAGACCATCAAAGAGTTGTCTTTTTCTTCAATTTGTATGAGAAATCCTATATTTACTATTCACAGGGTACTATACCATAAACATTAAATTTTGAATTTTCTTTAGATTTATGGCTACTTTTTATTACCTATTGAGATAAGGGATCAAGCTAGCTGTTTATCTTGATTTTCATTTGAGTTTTATTATATAGGTTTTATGCATGGAAGAGGAAGAAAAAGCTGCTAAATAATGGTGTTTTCCAAGCTATTTTGAGTTGCTCAATTAGGCTTGCTACTACTAAAATATTTAGTGCGACAGGCTAAAACTGCTTGTTTTGGAGGCTTTACTGTGTGCATATTTTTTTGGAGCATCTATGGGGTAATTGCTATGATTTTTTTCCTCGACACGTAAATTTCATTTAAAGATCATTTCTTATAGAGGTGAGCTACTATATTGATTTATTCTTAGCAAGATAAGAAGTATAATCGTAAGATGTATTGGTAGACTAGCTACGATTTTGGTGTTGATTATTGGGGCGTGTTAGATTAAATTTTGTGCATCTAGAATTAGTGAAGTATTAAGGAATTTGACAAAGATATGGGGAGACTAAGGCCAAAAACAAACACAAAAAATATATGGGCATCGTTTTAAGTCTTTTAGGTACTTGGTTAATAGCTTTGCCAAGTATTATATAGATTTTTCTCTGGGGTAGATAATGTTTAGTTTAAAAGAAATCTACCTAGAAAAGATTTTTTATGGTTTGTTTTCAGTTGTATTTTGGAAATTGTGTAGAACCAACCAACGCTCTAACTTGTTGTATAGAGTAGGTTTTTGGCCTTTCTCGCATTTTATCTTTGCTAGGGCTTAGATAGGCTTGCAAAGGGTTTTAAGGTTTTTCTTTTATTTTCTAGCTAATCATGGTTAGTTGAGCTTAGGTTGTTCTTGTTGTTGTTTTTTTATATAGTCATTATTTACGAAGACTCTAAAGTATCAACCTTAAGTTGTTCTTGTTATGGTTCTTTTATATAGTCTTTATTTACAAAAAACTCTAAAGCATCAACCATAACAATCATAATCAACCAATATATTTGGAATCAGTGTTAATTGACTTAACCTTTCAATGTTATAATTTTTATGTAATCAAATCTTTTTATGATTTAATATCTCATTAAGGTTGAGGTATAAAAGTAATGTTTACCTCTGTTATCTTGAGTTTTGACTTGACCTCTAAGATGACGATCAAGGTTGATCAGATTCAAATTATGATCTAAATCTATATTATGGCCATAAATTTCATTAGTCGTGGTCATTGGTAAATTGGCACTAATAAGATATCTTCTTCTCATATCCGATAGTGATAAATCCTTTTTTGAACCACTATTTTGGTAACCCTAAAAGGGTTATATCATGTACGTGTCGAACTATATCAATTAGTGTACAAAACATTTTAATGATCTCAGGTCTAAAGATACATACACCGTCATCTATTAGAGAATATACTTAACACACATTAGACCATCTATGCACAATTATCTTGTATGGTTAATCTGGTATATATGCTTCTAAGATTAACTGATGTGTTATATAAGGTTGTCATCTATAACCTTGACTCTTGAGTTTTGTAATTACCCTTTGGTAAGGTCATTCAACACTATAATAGTCATACTATATTATTTATATCCTTGGTTAAGATAATATTGAGGCTATAAATGTTTTTAAACCAACCACTTAATATGATCATAAAGTTCTCACAATCAACCAACCTATTCATCCTTTATCATAGTTCTACTAATCTAAGGACTTTATCTAAGCATACATGTAAACATATGCAACAATAGATAAAGAGTGCCACTAGAGTATTCTAATATAACTTCTCATTGATTTATATTGTAAAGAAGATTAGATTTTGAGAACCTACTCCAATAATATTCCACTTGCACTATAGCTAAACATTTATGTAAATCATAGAGAATGATTGTATATGCCCACTAATACTTTTATTATGATAAAAAATTAATGATATAACCTAATTATAAGTATCTTTAGGTTGACAAACCTTTCAATTGTTTAAAACTTTTTTGATCAAATTGAATCGTTTGAGTATGTAATTAGATCATATGGTGAGACCTTGACTTTCTAATCAAAGCCAAAACCTCAATTATTACATTGTATCAACCATGCTTAAAGTTGTAATATGTTTTAGATTAAACTTCACAATCTAACACATCTTAAAAGGACTTTTATTCTCAAGGCCTCATAATTGGATTCTAATGCCCCAATGCCATTTATATTCATAAACATTATCAATGTTTGTTTTGTAACCTGAATATTAACATCATTGTTTCCTCAAGCAATGATCTTATGCTCTTTATAAACTAAGAAATTATCCATATTCGTTATAGGAATACAAGGATATTTTCTTTGCTCTAGTCAAAAGATGTTAATTTAAACTTGATTGATAAATATTTTATACTCATTAATGTCGCATCCCAGGATTATAAATGCCTTTTAGGGTAGAATTTGGGATTAGATGTGAGATTTAGCAATAGATTAGGAGTTAGAAGAGTTTAGGGGTGAGATAGTAAGTTTTCAGAGCTTGTGTGGTCTGCGCATGATTCTCCTTGGGAGGTTTCTTTCATGCATAGCATGGGAAATGAAGAGTTTTCATTTTTCCTTGTGCACTCCCGTGCACCTTTGGTTGCACTCCCGTGCAAGTGTGTTGGAGGAGAGAGATGAGAGTTTAAGTGTTTTCTCACCTAGCTTTTCTCCTATTTTCAGTCAAGTTTTCCTTTTGTTTTCAGAGAATCCTCATCCTAGGGTTGAGATTCAGCAGCCAGTAGCTCCCAATCTAGCTAGAAAAGAAAGAAATTAGTTAGAAAGTGATTCCAGCAACCATGACAAGAGGTAAGTGCTTCCTTGCTTCTTCCTTAAGTTTCCCAGCTTGTGTTTAATGGCTTGATATGGTTTGGTTGCGTTTCTAGCATGCTTATGATTTATGTGAAATGTTTATGTGTTGATATGATGAAAATAAATGGCTTGAGATGATGTTTTCCACCGAAGAAACATGTTTGTGTATGTATGTGCATGAATATGTGAGAGAATGGACATTTTAATGGTGGATTGTGATGGAATTGGAGCTTGTTGTGTGTTTATTGAAGTACTAGAAATGCATGTTTGTGATTAATTTTAGATTAGTTGAAGTTTAGTATGGATTGTTGCAAGTTTTAGGCAAGCTTTGTTGAAGCAAAGCAAGACACACGACCGTGTGCCCACAAGTGCACGCTTGTGTGCCCACAGGTGCACACCTGTGTGTCTTGCATTTGTAGGATACATACATGTGTGCATGAAGTGTGCACGACTTCATGCAGAGGAGACACGCCCGTGTGCCTGAAGGACACAGTCGTGTGCTTGTCTTTCCAATGAAATGCATCGAAATTCCAAAAGCTTACACGGTCGACTGTATGGCCAATACACAGCCCCGTGTGTCTCCATACATGCCTATGTGCCTTTGCCTTACACGCCCGTGTGTTTGTCTTGCACGCCCATGTGTCTTAGTCCACACACCTGTGCTTAAGCTAATTTTTTAGGAAATTGTTTAAAATGAAGCATAATGCATGGGAAACCTTATCAATGGCCATAAAGTAGTGTATAAGCATAAAATGAGATAAAATAATGTTGCATAAATATTACATAGCATGACATGCCAAGGCATCAGTATAAAAAAGATCGAGGGATCTGAATACATTAGTCATTCAGTATTCAGAACCTAAAATCTGGGTTATAGTTTTGGGTGAACTCGAGGGGGTATCTGTGGGATTCCAACATTCTGACTGCGGTCAGATCGTCCAGTTTTAGCTTATTAGTCCAAGGACTAATATGTTATATTTAGTTTTCTAGCTTTTTGCTAGACTGTTCAGCCCACTTGTCTAAGATGCCAAAATCTCTATGTTCATCAGCCTGATCAGCACAACAGGTATCTTTAGATACGTAGAGATTTAGATGCATGCATATTCAGATGTATTCAGCATGACATGATGTCATGACGTTCATTTCATTGCATTACTCATTAATGCGAACAAGAAAACAGATTAATTAATATTCAGTATGAACAAGCGTTATGTATGAATGTTTAGCCCAAGGTCAAGTATGGATTAACTTTGTTTGCTTGCTTGGGTTGAGGGAAGTAAGGATCGCTTATTAGGTGATTTTATCACTCACTCATTTCCTTCCTTACTTTCTTGTAGGTATTGGTGCTGGTGAGGAGTGGGTGGATCGTAGTTGACGGGAAAGGGCTTCGATTAGTTTCAGTTGGCCTGGTGGGATAAATTGTAAATAAATGTGCACAGTGTAATGTACAGAAACATATGTATCTATAGAAAGTTTGTTTTGGCCACCATTGTACTTTACAGTTTTTAGCTTCTGCATGTGTATTTAATTCAATAGCAGCTTTTATTTTTATAGGATTCCTGTCGCGTATACCAAGATTTTCAGTATATTAATAAAAGTAAAGAAATTATTCAGCGGTAGTGGTATACGTGGCAACGGGCCTTACAATTAAGGCATGATATAGTATACATGACATCTCTAATAAAAAATGCTAATAAAGTTCAAGTTATCTTGTCTCTTTTTAAAAAAAATCTCATACAATCTTAAATAGTGACATACATCATGTGACGTAAATAATCCTTTTAGATTCTTTCATGTTAAGGTCCTTAAGCATCTTTCCTTTATCCATTAGGTTAAGAAGTGTCTCACTACTCCCATATTTTTCATCAATACCAATAGAAAGCTTGAAGGTTTCTTCAAAAGCTCTAGAGGCCTTATGTAAGATGATCTTATCTTTCTTTATCTTTTTATGATTGTCATGGAAATCTTCCCCAGAATTATTAAGCAGGAAATTGGTTGAAGAGAGTTTGAGTATTATTAGAAATACAAGGACAATAAGATGACCCGCCTTTGTTTTATTAATGACCTTATTCCTTTTTGTAAGGTTGAGGATAAGTTGTTGAGGACTTTCAAACATGCTTTTGAAGAATTTTAGAAATGGTTTGGATTATTGGCTAATATGACAAAAAGTAATATCTTCTAATTTAGACTGTTTAAGAATGAGAACAGAAAGCTTGTTAAAATCCTTAACTTTAAGATTGGATCTATCCCATTTAGTTTCTTGAGTTTTGCTAGTTTCTTCCAAGCTTACTAAAGAGGATTGTAAACACCTTGTTAGAAAAATCCTTGCACTTATTTTATCATGAAAGAGTAAACACCTTTCTTACACTAGTAAGCTTATGCTTATTAAATATATCTTGTTCAACATCTAAGTGTTTTAGAAGTCTTGTTTCTTCCTTTCTAGCAATGTCTTCAAGGAGATTAAGTTTAAGCATAAGAATTTTTTTTTTTTTTTTAAGTAGTGGAGTCTAATGGAAGGAAAGCTAAAATTGCTTAGAAAGAAGTTTATCGATCTTATGATAAAGGTGTGCTAAGATAATAGTGAGTTCACCCATATATGGTGGCATTATTAGCATCCTTTTGGTACTCTTTTAGTTAAATTTGGTGAAAGGATCATCTATAACTTGAGAATAGGCAAATATGCTCAGGTTAAAGAGATCATTAAGAATAAAGAGTGCAAATGACCTACTACCAATTCTAGGGAAATAATGAAGGCCAAAAGTGTTAGTATAAACAAACCTTTAGGGGGTAAAGGTAAGGTCATTTGAATTCTAAGGAATAAAAGTGATTTCTCCATTAGCACTACTTGGATTGAGTTTAAGAATAAAAGAGAAGTTATTGACTAGGCTCATCTTATATGGCATAAAAAATTTATAGCTTAGTATGCTATCATTCTCTAGCTTACCATGAAGAAATAGATAAGCATCTTGGACAAACTATAAGGGTATGGTCTCTACTTTAGCTTTAAATGTTGTTTTATGATATGCATAACAAAAATATTGGTCATTTATTTTCTAATACAATTTTAGTCACCATATATAGAATAATTTGTTAAATTTGTACAACCTAGGTTATAGAGATCAAGAGAGAGAAAGGTATAGTCAGAAGATTGTAAAGGAGTGGAAAAATATTAACTTATAGCATGAAAATGTTAGTGGTCACTATAGTATTTTTTTCTCTCATTCTTTTCAAAATGAGTCCCTTTTTAACTACTACTGTTTGTGCTACTCCCAGTGCTTAAACTTTCACTTCTTTTGGTACTAAGCTCTTTCTTTGATTTCATTTGATTGGTTAGCCTCTAGTTTGGCTCTCTTTTCTTTCTGTTTTAATTATCAGTGGGTGTGCATTCTTTAGCTTGTTCTATGTGTGTGTTTAGTTTATAAAGTTGTACACATCTTTAGTACTTTTTGCTCTCCTTTCTTGTGCCTTGATGTCTAGTTGGTCCCTCTTGTCTCCTCTTTTCTTCTCCTACTTTGCTTAAATTAGGTTGCTCTAGTTGTTTTAAGCTTCAGTGACTTAGGTTTTCCATTTATGGTTGCATGTGTGGTTTGTTTGCTATTTGTGTGTAAGGTTTTTGGTTGCTTATGGTTTTTTTGAAACTGTCATGGTGTGATAATCTGCAAATGTACTAGAAAATAATAATTAGTTAATTTTTTTAATCATTTAATCAAGTTTTTATTAAATACGTCCATTATTTTTCTTAAGTTAATAACTTTCACTATTATACTCAAAAAGTCTTGATGGACTTTTTAATAGATCAAGATTTCATCGAATTGACTTAACCTTCATTTTGATGAATAAGTTAAGGTAATTTGAATAGGTAGCCATTAAGCCAATCAGCAAAAGCCCATGATCTCAACCTAGCTTTTACCCTAACAAATCATGCAAGCGTCGATTGTAATTTTTGGTATTAGTAGGTCAACTACTATATATCACCAAATATACCCTCACTCAGTCTCTAAAAGATTTCACTTTTTTTTTGATGAGCAAGCTAATCTCTATTAGTTAAGTCTAACCCAAAATAGCCAACAACCAATCTTTCACCTAGTAATAGGGTATCCCTCACTTTGGCAAACAAAGTGTTAAAGTTTCCACAGTCGCTAAAAAGGTGGTCAAGTAGTAGAATTAAACATAATCATATAAAGTATCACGAAGATGGCTATAGGATGCAAATTTTTTGATTTTTTAAAAGACATATTATAAACATAAACCTTCAAGTGTTCATCAAAACAAATATCTCAATTCTTACAAAAAAAGTACATACCTTGATTGAAGCTTTACAAAGTTTTCATATGGTAAAAAACCTTCAGATATGAGTTTTACTCCATTAGAAAGGTCGACAACACTTGTGATCGTCCATACAAAGCAAGAACAAGGTTAATTCAATGCTTGTAGATTGAAGGTCATAGACTTGAGTATGTGTATATAAGTTTTGAGGGTATGAGAATGCAAGAACTTTTAAGAAAAAAATTCATTGTGTTCCTTATACAAAAAGCTAGTTACAGGTGTGACCATAAAGCATATACGCCTACAATAACCATGTATGCTTGTACATAAAGGGCCATGACCTATACATACATGTTTATTAACCGTTATTGTTTTATGCATGCTATGCATAATCTATAATGTTCATTCGATCCAATAATTATTCAAATAACTCCATATGTACCCATACATAAGGCATGTGCACTTGTGAGTTATCAGGTTATTTGAATTTCAAATTAGATGAATTAATTCCATCTAAACAGGTCAATACTCGGTCAACCATTAAGATGCATGCCTATAGCCCATAAACATGTGTGATCATACATCAAGGCAAATCATTAACCTTAACTTATCAACCTGATCCAAATGAATAAATTTGACAAGTCCAATGTAATATCATACCATGATATCCTCGTTAAGACAACAACCCTACACTTTAGTCTATCAACTGTACAGTGTATGACCAGTAAGCAACCTATTATCTCAGAAGTATATAGATTCAAATTAAATCTAAACATAGACCATAAGTGACCTCTAGTAAGACATCAAACTCGAATAATAAAATGTCAGCAAACAACTCAAGGTTTGATTAACTTGATAATTAACATACAATACTATGTTTTTATCATCATGTCTCATGAGATTAAGATATAGATATGAGTCTATCTTAGGTATCCTTGTATATGGCATACGTACAATATTGATTCATCCAATTATGGCCATAGACTCATGGTGTCAGATAACTCAACTGAAACACTCATCCCTTGCTCAAGATTGACAAATCCTATGTCGATTGATCATAACCTCCATGCTAATCATGATATAGTTAATTGCACACCTTTATAATACTTTAGTTACGATAGTGAATTAATGACGTTAAACGATCCTATTCCTAGTATAAGATGGTCTGATAAAACAAAGGATCACATATACCCATCAAATCATAAGAATTAATCTATAGACATAGGTAACACCATTTATATGTGAGTCTCACCATTGAGTCTATTAAATAAACTTGACCACCAAATGGTGCACTCATATATGTGACTAGGCTACAAACAACAACTTTGGTATATGAAAAAAGCTAGCACCTTTTAATAGAATCATGCACACTATGATAATTCCTACACCATCACTCATGTCCTAATTTTATAATGATATTAGGGTTACAGACCGATTCTAGTATAGCTATTATTAGATGTATGAAAAACACGATCAGTTATTTGAATCTATCATCATAGTTTTACCATACTAAGGATATAATAGATGTTTAAAAAAATAATATATTTGAAAATACTTTGTATTATTAATATCATAAAATTTATAAATACAAAGATATATATAACAATAATAGACAAATGAATACAACATAAATACAATGGACTTGTGGCTAAAAGGCATAGACCCTAACGATCTTCTACTTGTACTATTACTAATAAGATATTGGTAAAATCCCATAAACAGTTACATGTCTATCATGCTTCTGCTATGATAAAGGCTTAGTTAGTGAATTAGTCAGGTTCTTATCTATATATACTTTCTCAATTTGTACGTCTCCATGTTAGACGATCTCTCACACATTGTTTAAGAATGTGCTTAGATTTTTAATGAGATCACGATTTTTAAACCTATACTATGTCCTTATTGTTGTCATAATAAGAGTCTAGAGGATTAGCAATATTAAAATCCACTCCAAGTTTAGTAATGAACTTATTAATCTAAATTACTTTCTTTGTCACCTCAACAAGAGTTAGATATTCAGACTATATAGTGGAATCAAGCATAACACTTTGTTTATAACTTTTCCAGCTAATGACACCGCCACTTTAATAAAACACAAAGCTCGATTGGGATTTGAAATCATAGAGTTTATTTGAAAACTCGTATCACTGTAACCAGACACAATGAGATCATCCTTTCCTCCATGAACCAAGAATGCATCATTTGTCCTTCTTAGGTATTTAAGGATATTCTCGATTGCATTTTAGTGTTTCTTGCTTTGATCAAATTGATGACTACTATAAATTCTCAAAGCAAACAAGAAATCAATCTTCGTACATAATATCATATACATGATGATCTAATTATCAAAACATATGGAATATAACTTTCCTTCCTTCTTTGTTCATGTGTTTTAGGACACATGTCCTTAAAAAGATATATACCATGAGCTTTGGGCGACAGACCTTTTTTTGACTCATAGATTATGAATCTCTTCAAAATTTATATATATGTTCTAACTTAGATCTAGTGATCTATGAGATCTATCACAATAGATCATAATATTGAAAATGTAGTTGTTTCTCTTAAGTCTTTTGTGGACAAGCATTTAGATAACCAAGTCTTAATGATCTGTAATTATGGTATATCATTCTCGATAACCAAGATGCCACAAGAACATTACTGTATTCCCACTAACTATCTTATACACACATGGCTTATTTTTGTTTTTGATGAATTCAAACTCTTAAACAACTCTATCAAAATGAATATTCTAACTTCTAGAAGCTTACTTTAGTCCATAAATGGATCTTTGCAACTTGTATACTTTATTTGCTCTATCAAGAATGAAACCATCAAGCTTTGTCAAATGTATATCCTTTACAAGGTTCTTATTCAGGAAAATAGTCTCAACATCCATCTACCAAATATTGAAAGCTTAATCTGGATGAACTTAAACATCATAATCGATGAAAAGGTTTTATCATAGTCAATACCATGCTTTTGATTGAAACCTTTAGTAACCATACATGCTTTATAGATATGCACATTACCATCTATATCGATTTTCTTTTTAAAAAACCATTTGCACCCTATAAGTTTTATCCTTTTAAGTGTATGCATCAAAATGCAAACTTAGTTCTGATACAAGAAGTCTATCTTTGACTTTATGACTTTAAGCCATTTCTCAAAGTCTGAATCTACAATAGTGTTAATGTAAGTTTTAGGCTTCTCATCAAAGTGACCAATACATCACTGTATTGAGTCAAGAGAAATCCATATCTTTTAGGCTTATGACATACTTTATCTAACCGATGTAACTAAAGTGTAACATACTTAACCATATTATATAACACATAGTCTTGTCTAATATTTATAGACATTTATGGTTTAAGAGTTTCATCAAACTTTACATTCTTCCAATTAATCTTTTTAGAAAAGAATTCCCTTTCAAAAAAGATAGTTGATTGAGCAATACAAATATTTTACTTATCTAGGTGGTAGAAATAATAACTTTTAGTTTCCTTTACGAAACCTATAAATATATATTTGTTAGCTTTATTACTTAACTTATTTGAAGTCAATTTCTTGATTACAACCCTAAACCTTGATGTAAATCTACAATTCATAAAGAGTTGTCTCTATAGATTTATACGAGATAGTGTTAAGTGTATACACTATAGTCTCTAAGACATAGCCCTAGAATGACATCAGTAATATACTAAAACTCATCATGGACCTAGCCATAATCACCAAGGTTTGGGTTTTTCACTTAGATACATAGTTATTCTATGGTGTACTAGAAGGTATGAGTTGTAAAACTATACCATGTTCTTTTAGGTAATCACTAAATTTAAAACACAAATACTCCCCTCCATAATCATTATAAAGGATCTTAAAGCATTCTAATTTGTGTCTTATAAAACACATATATCCATACCTATTGAAATCATCAGTAAAGGTCATGAAGTAAAGTTTCCCATGTATATTTTGTACTATTATGAGTCCATACACATCACCATGTATAATCTTTAACAATTTAGTTGCCCTTTCCTATGACTAGTAAAAGGTTATTTTCTAATCTTACATTTAAGACCAGATTCATCTTTCTCATTATATTGAAAGTTAAATAATCACAAAACCCTAATAGACTAGAGTTTTAAAACACATTTCAGGCCTATATGCCCTAGCCTGTTGTGGCACCAGTTTTTGCTACGTCGAGCGAGGACAAACTTGCTACTCTTATTTAACCACCCTAAACATGGTCAAGAGAAGCATATAACGGGTTTGTGGTCCGTTACGAAGTCTATGGAGTCACCACCCAAGAATTACCTCGAGAATATACACATCCGTGAGGACAGACGATTTATGGATCTCTTGCAAAAGACCCAACCACTCCTCAGCTGCCCAATGGGTTGGGTTTGGAGAGTCAGGTTCGACGATGGGAAGGTGTTAGGTACCCATGCCGCCTAGCTTAAAAGTCGACTTCAACTTTTGTGGTTTATTCGTTAAACGCGTTACCGAGTTTAATTAAATTATATTCTATCACGCGATGCATTATTAATATTAATCATACATATACAATAAATTATATTCATCCATGAAAATAACATAATATGAAAAAGAAAACAAAAATTAAAAAATTACAACCCTTTTTCCATACACGTTTATACATTTCATCTAACCCTAAACAAGCCTAAAAAAATAAATAAATTAATAATGAACAAATCAATAAATCCTGCAAAAACAAATTTTTTAGTTAATCCAATAAAATAAACAAATATGTTAAATAAATAAATCCTGCAAAACAAAATTTAATTAAAACAAATTATACTTATAAAAAAAAAAATGAGCACTTCAATTAATACTCTATCCCAAGTAAAAGCAGCCCATCTAAGGAAATAAACAAAATGCAGCCCAAAAGGATGAATAACAACATATGGCCCAATAGAATAAATAAGTAAAATATAAAAAAGGCAGCTTCTCCCTCACAGGACTCGAACCCGGGCGCTAATGACTAAATCTCCTGCCTGTTGCCACCAATGCAACCAACAGTGTTAGCTCCATTTGCATATAGAATAAACCCGGACGCACACAAGATATAAAATTCACTTTTACAGAAGGTTTATACAGTTTATTTATATTTTTATACTGAATAATACTCATGCAATATATATAGTTTATATACATAGCCCAATATACATACAATGCACACAACTGATGTACACAACATGGCGTACATACAATATATACATTATATAATAAAGTTTAAGCATGTTATAACATATATACAAAATATTATAATACATGTTTTTGTATACAGTAGCCAGAAAAATAAAATGAATATGTAAAATAAAAATAAAAATAAAAATAATGCAATTAAGGGAAAAACAACAATAATAAAAAGAATAATAATAACAAAAAAAATAAAAAGGGGCATTGTTTGAACCTAGGAGGGGGGAATAACATCGCCCACCTTTTCCCATCAAGGTGGCCAATCTCGTCCATTAAATAAGAGTGCAAAAATGTATATATCTAATAGACACGAATGCATACAGAATCCGAAGTATACTTTTACAGAATACTTATTATACATGTGCATACAGTAAAATATAATACACATACGAACAGAATTTAAAATATTGAATATGAATACAGTAAACTACAGAATACATATAAAAAAGTATCAATATATAAAACAAATCGAATACATAATATAGACAAAATGACACTTAAAATACGAAACACAAACATAATAAAATACATAATATATGAAAAAGTACTAATATACGAAATAAATCAAATACGAAGTATGAACAAAATTACAACACAAAAAAAAGTACAAAATATATAAAATATAAATACAAAATAACGAAAATGAAATATACATACAGAATAGTTACATACGCACGAAAATACAACTAAAAAAAAATTAATACAAAATATTAATAGATTTATGTACAAAATAAAAATGCAACGCACAAATTATTCATACAGAATATTTTTAACACATAAACAGTCTTTTATTGTAATACAACTTATATATATATATGAAATAATAAATAATAAAAAATATATATTATTTACAGAAAAATCCCCCTCAAGGGCGTTCCTGAAAATTGTTGATTGCGAAATTTATCTATGTTGAACCGAAAATCGTAAAGGACACAAATTGATTTTCGAATATATTAAAATTTTTTCTATTTGTTTTGAAAAATGAAAAATCCTTCCTGGAAAATTTTTTGTTTTTCTGGAACTTTCAACCCCCACACCCACACCCACACCCCTCATGATTTTCCAAACAAATGCTCTTTTATAGCCCTTTGGAAAAAGCCAAAAGATTGACAGTCGGCCCAAGGGGAAGCGTGCAAGAAAGGAAAAAGCAAGCCTCGCGCACGCACAGTCAAAATGCTGCGCGCTGGCCTGGACAGGAGAGAGAGCGGGAGAGCACGCCCGCTGGCAGCAGGCATGCAACAACTCAGTGCACGTGTGCATGACACGGGCGACCTATGCCTGCTGCCAGTGCTTTATCCAACTCGGCACGCGCGCACTACAGGCCAAGTCTTGGGACTTGCGTATTGGGCTTCCTCTTTTTTCTCTTCTTTTTTTTTTTAAATAAAATAAAATAAAAATTTTTTTAACTCATCCATCCTCGACTCAACATCTCAAAAATTTTAAGTCAACATCCAAATTTTTCATCATCAGAGGATGACTTTGTTGGGTCCAAAATGGGGTATCTGCACCTACAATGCTACAGATATGTAATGTTTAGTTCATTAGTCTTAATACGTTTACTTGTATTAATATTAAAAATTTCGTTATTATCTAAGTTTAGAATACACAATCCATTTACTATGCACATTGTTCCATAAAAAATACTATTTAAGCTTATAGTTAAAGTACTATCAACAATGGAGAAATAATAAATTTTTTATCTAAAACAAATATAGAAATTAAATTTCTAGAAACATTAGGTACATAGTAACAAATACATAAATTAAATGATCGCTGTAAAGAATCTTAATACCCTTCTCTACTTTGTTTTTAAATTTTTTGAAATTGTTAAAGCATTATAATTTAGGTATTATAAAACACACATATTCATACCTACTAAAATCATTAGTAAAGGTCATGAAGTAAAGTTCTCCATGTCTATTTTACACTATCATGGGTCCATAAGCATCATTATGTATAATTCCTAATAGGTCAATCATCTTTTCATTGTGACTAGTAAAAGGTAACAAGCCATTTTGCTTGTAAGATAAGATTTATATTCATCATAAGATTGAAAATCAAATGATCATAAAACCCCAGTAGACTGGAACTTTAAAATATGTTTCGAGCCTTTATACCCTAACCCACAATGCCACAAATGTGTAGGATTTAGTTTATTAGTCTTAACATATTTACTTGTATTAATATTGAGAATTTCATTATTATCTAAGTTTAGAACATACAATCCATTTACCTTATTGTTCCATAAAGAATACCATTCAAGTTAGTAGTTACAATACTATCAAAAATTGAGAAACAATACTTCTCCTTATATAAAACAAACATAGAAATTAAATTTCTAGAAACATTATGTACATAGTAACAGTTTTTAAGTTCCAAGCAAAGCCCAACATGCTAATATAGATAATAAGATCTTACTGCTAAATATATAATCCTTACTCCGTTCCCAACATGTAGGTCTACTTTTTCTTGGCTAAGCAATCTATTCTACCTTTGTCCTATATATCAGAAGCGATATGAGTACCATATCTTGTCTCTATAACCTAAGATGAATTAGGAGTAAGATTAATCTTAATAACAAAAGTACCTAAAGTAGAAGTAGTTGACCTATTCTTCTTGTGCTTAAGGAAGACCTTGCAATATTTCCTCTGCTACCCTAATCTACCATATAACAAGTAAACCACCTATTCTTTTCCTACACTACCAATTGGCTTGGGTCTAGAATTAACCCTTAGGCTTGGCCTTAACCTTGCCTTTGGCTTTATGTCATACACCAACCACAAGCACCTTCTTCTTCTTCCCCTTAACCATATCTTGCTTTGTAGTCTTAATCAATCCCAGTAAGTTAGGTAGAGATACCTTCTTCTTAGTAAATTTAAAGTTTATGATGAATTATGACCATGAAAAAGGAAGGGAATACAACATTAGGTTGATGGCTAACTCGTTGTCCATAATAAACCTCAAGTTGGCTAGCTTCTTATTATAACTAATTATCTTGGTTGCACGAGTGCCTACTTATGCACTCTCACTTATCTTGGAACCATATAAGGCTGCACTTACCCTAATATTTTTCATATCTGAGCTCCAAACATCTCACGTAAATAAAGAATAATGAACTCAACATTCATATCTTCATGTTACATCTGTAGCTTAGGTGGCATAGAAGCTAGCATGAGACACTAAAAGGGTTTTTCCCTTTCAAAAACATATAACCTTTCTTTTTGATGTAGTACAATCCAAAGATTTCTATGTCAGTCAAGAAAATTGGCACCATCTAGCTTTTTATATTTCTCAAGTATTGGACATGTGACATTACTATAAATTTATTTATTTACTTATTTTTTTATATATATTATTTAATATATAATAGTATCATAAGCATACTTACTTAAAGATACATACTTTGTAGAAGCTTTAAACCTAAAAACATAATAAATTGAAATAACATCATATATTATTTATTCATAATCATGTCTAAAACATAAAGTATACTATACAAAGTATACATATAAACTGTACATATCATGTGAGCAAAATATTCTACTATGTCATAATATCTATACACTGATAACCTAATAAAAAATATATCCTATCCACATCTATCTTATAGCCCATCTCAACAGCACAAACATGACCTGTGAGGAAAGGAAATTGAGAAATAGGTAATGAGTCACTCAGTAAACATTTCTTAACTTTACAAATATGTATAAATCTATCCTTTAACATTAATGTTTTATCACACTTTTTATCTTATTTCTTGTTATGTAACATTGCCTTGTTTTATACTTATAATATCATTTTTTGTATGTCATGATATAAAGTATGTTGAATTTCATGACTTAGCCTAAAGGCTTGCTTTCTAAAAACATTTTCTTAAAAATCTTATATTCAATCTAAAGATCGTTTCATAAAACATAACATAGATGATCCAAAGATCTCCTCATAAAACTAGTCTTACAATCTTTCTTTTGCATAAATCATACATAAAAATCCTTTTTTAAAATATTTGTACTAATCAGATTGATGAATATGGGAATTCGCACCCAAGCTATATGAGTTCAGCTAATGCACGACTAATATTTTATTTAACGAGCTTGGTCTATCTTCATATTATCTTTTACATATGCTACTTTTCTCTGTAACGAGCTTGTGAACTTACAGGTGCCCTCTCTTGTATCCACCCTAAAAAGAAAATATCCCAAACATCGAGTTTTATACATTAAAACTTATGCATGTAAATCTTTTGATTTTTTCAAACTTTACTTTGACATGTCATTTCATGTGATGCTTATCTTACATAAAAGTTCTTTATTGTTTTTACCTTTTATTAAGTTCATAGTTCATTCTCTTTAGATTTTGTATAAATCTTTTCATAATTTTCTTAGAAACTTACTTAGGTTACACATAGAATTAATTAGTTTCTAATTAATTGTTTTGTAAGTTATATGTTGCACGATCATGCATCTTAAGGTTGTACAGTCGTACACTGCACATAATTATGACCTAGCATTATATGGTCCTATAAAAATAATAAATGTACACGATTGTGACCTAAAATCACACAGTTGTATCACTAGAAAGGCAACATCAGCATTGAACCAGTCATGCATGCAAAACATACACAACCATGATGCTGTAGAAGATGACCACATGATTATGCACCTTATCAAATGCAAAGTCGTTCATCGAGTTCTGCTTCTGTAAAATCCTGGCCAATAACCAAGGATCCATGCATAACTCTACTTAAACACCATCAAACTCATTCAGTCAGTAGTGTATGATCAAAATAATCTCTTTACATATGGTAGCTTTATTTATTAACATCAATTTCATCATCATTCTAATTAAAAACCCTTAAATCATTAACTAAAGACATATACATCCCAAACATATTTCTAGTCAACATAATTTCATTTGGTATTTGATTACCACATTAACTCATCATATTCCTATTTTATTGAATCATAAAAACATACTTCAACATCATCACATTACAAGAACAAAGATTCACATGCTTAAGAAAAATAGGGGAAAATGGTAAGAAACACTTACCTCAAGGATTATAGATACTCAATCTCTCTTTAAGTTATACTTTCTCTCTAGCTCAAGTTCTAGCTCATAGATTCTCTCTCAAAACTCTTTAGTGAGGATTCTTTAGATAAATATGAAAATTAGGGGGAAGAAATATCTAGAAAGTCAACTAAATAATGTTTGATATAGCTATACCAAAACTATATGCATACATGGTCGTATGTCCTAACATTGCACAGTCATGCGTGAAAAAAATTCCAAATTTTTGCATCTTTTGTACATATGCTAGCCCTCAAAGTGACACATGTACATGCCACACAAAGCCCCTAAATGACTGTTTTACCGTTAGACACTCTCAACTCAATTTCTCATCATAAAAACTAACTTTTCTAATTGATTTTCAATCTAAAATGAATGTTCAAACCTCGAGTTATTACCCTTTGCCCCTCTTATAAAAATTTTATCCTTAAAATTACCTAAATAACTTTGGGAACCTTTATTGGAACTTTAACTCTACCCTTCAAGTAGTCTTCTCATACCTCTAATTTTTCCATAACATCTTAACTAATCATATCTTCTTATTTCTTAGAGTCTTAACCTACGATCCAAAATCTAAACTAACTTTTCCTAATAACTTAGATGTTTAATTGAATCCAAATTTGAACCTCTAAAACATGAGACTCATCACTTATATACTTCTCAAAAGATATATATAGAAGACACTATAGATCCAATCCATACTAGTAAGCAAGGTTAACTTAAAGGCAACACCACCAACTCTCTCTAATATCTCAAATGGATTAATGAAATTGAAGGCTACCTTACCCTTTTTTACCAAACTCAATACATGCCTAAGTGAGCAACTCTCAAGAATACCATATCTCCCACCTAAAACTCAATCTTCTTTCAACTCTTATTAGTGTAACTTTTTTGTCAATCCTAAGCTTGCCTTATTCATTGTCTAATTAATCAAATCCAATCAATCATCCTTTGAGTCATCTTAGAACCTATGACAACTTTTAAAAACTCTCTCTCACCAATCTCATCCCAATAAAATAGAGACCTACACCTCTTACCATATAAAGCCTTAAATAGAGTCATATTAATAGCTGACAAGTAATTATTATTATATGTAAACTCTATCAAAGGTAGCAACTCAACCCAAATCGTTCGATGATTCATGCAATAGGCTTTCAACATAGCCTCTAGAATTCGATTAACTCTCTTAGTTTGTATAAGGAAACTCTTCACCTTCTTGGTCATCCTCAGCCTTTATTAACTTAATATAACCTCTACATTACTCAGATTTATTGAAATGCCCTTAACTGACACCAAATGTCTTAGGAAGTTCACATTTTCCAACCAAAACTCATATTTAGAAAACTTGGCATACCACTATTGATCTCTTAATCTCTATAATAAAATTCTTAAATAATTTTCATACTTTTCTCTACTCCTCGAATAAACTAATATATCATCGATAAACATAGCCATAAACTTATTAAGACAATCTTGAAATACCTTATTTATCATATCCATAAATATTACAAGAGCATTATTCAATCTAAATAGCATCACTATAACTTATAGTGGCGATATCTTATCTTGAAAGTTGTCTTGGGTATATCCTTATCAGCCACTCTAACCTAATGATATCCATACCTCAAATCAGTCTTGAAAAAAACTACTATCTCTCTTTACCGATCAAACAAATCATCAATCTTAGGCAACAGGTGCTTATTTTTCATAGTTACCTTTTTAACTTTTTATAGTCTATACATATCCTTATTGACCCATCATTTTTCTTAACAAAGAGAATGAAAGCACTCCAAAGTGAACAAGTAGGCCTACTGAACTTTTTATCTACCAACTTTTACCATTACTTTTTTAACTCCTAAAACTCTATTAGAGTCATTTGATATAAAGACTTAGAGAGAGGAGTTATATTAGAAACCAACTCAATAATAAAATCTAACTCTCTCTTAGGAGGTAACCCAAGTAAATCTTTTAGAAAAACATCAACAAACTCTCTCACAATAGACATCTTATCCTAACCTAGATTTATTCCTACATATTATATTAGCAAAGTAGCCTATATAACCCGTACTCAGCATCATCTTTGCCCTAACATATGAAATCATCCTACTTTGAATCTTATCCTTTCCAAACATAAATTGATTATCACCTAATTGGAATCTTGATTATCACCTAGTTGGAATCTACCTTTTATGTTCTTACAATTAATCTCTACTCCATATTTACTTAAGAAATCCATATATATGATTACATCAAAATTCACCAACTTCATAATAATCAAATTTATCCTCATAATTCTACCCTACACCATTACCTCTTAATTTACCAATATCCTATCACTCACCACTATACCACCGTTAGGTAACTTTATACAGATACTTTGATATACCTATTAGGAATCAAACCTAGTCTATTCATAACTTCTGTAGCAATTAAACAATGTGTGGCACCACAATCAACTGGCATAAATAAAAGAGTATCATGAAAAGATAACTGACTAGTTATTATAAGTGGATTAGCCTTAGCCTACTCTTCGCACGTTGTATGCACTTAGGTTTTACCTCTCTTAGACATACAAGGTCACATCTAGTAAGACACTCTAAAATTCAATGACCTGTCTAATGCCACTTGAAACGTACATTCTATCCAACTAAGCACTCACTCAAATATCTCTTGCCATACTTAACATAAGTTGACAACTTCATTCTCTATTTCATACCTCCCTTTAATAACTTATTATGCTACACATGTCTCTTGCCTTTATATCTGCCTCTATCTAGTCTAAAAAACATACCCATATTCTTCAAACAACCGTCCAATCTCAAAAATCTTTCTAGAGCCTCACTATATTGCTAAAGAGGAACAATTGTTGTCATCATATCTCTTGTAATCGCAAGATGCAAACTATGCATAAACTTTTGTACCTTACCCATCTTTGTTCTAGCCAATCTTGATAAATACCTCATCAAAGCATTGAATCTAGTAGCATACTCCTTGATTGAACTAGTCCTTTAAGTTAACTCAATAAACTTTTAGGCTCTTGTATACATTATGTCAATAGATGATACTTACCATCAAACATATACTTAAACTCTTTCCAGCTCAATCTCTTCTTGTCAACTAACATCCTTATAAGGTTTCACTATACTTTTGCATTAATTATCAACATGTAAACCACATAAGTAATTATTTTTATTAGATATACTGAATAGCCTTATGACATTTTCAACTGTCTTTATGCACTCTTTAACAATAGTTGGTCTCTAAAACTATAAAATCTTGAAGACTGATGGACTCTTGATAAATTATAGATAGGATGTAATATTTCTCTATCTCTAACATCTTTACTTTCTGCCTTAAAACTTGATCTTAAATATCAATCTAACACTTGCTCTTGATAACTATCTCTCATCGACTTCTAGTTACCACCACTTACTGGCTCTTAAAAACCATTCTTCATGGCCTTCTAAATCATCTCTCTCTCATCCTTCACTGTCAGAGTCACTCAACTATCTTGTGACCCTCTTATACCATTCATAGGTATAGTTAAAACACTACTCTCAACTTCTATAAATCTAGGCAAATTAGTCCCCATATCTATTGTTTCATAAACCAAAGGTTAAAAAATTAAAATTTTATTGAATTAAATACTAATATACTTATAATAAAGGATACCACAAGCACTATCTATTAGGATATGCTAACTCTAGACTTATGCAATTTTCAAAAATAGTGAACTTTAAAAAACTTGGAAAATTATTTTTTCTAGACTCTTTTAAAAAATACAACCCAATTTTTATTCTGATACTAAGAAATTGTGACACACACACTCTCTCTCTCTCTCTATATATATATATATGTATATATGTATGTAGGTATGTATGTATTATATATATATATATATATATAATTTAATATATGATAGTACCAAAAACATACCTACTTATTTATACATACTTTGCAAAAGCTTTAAACATAAAACATAATAAATTGAAATATTAACATAATTATTTATTCATAATAGTGTATGACACATAAAGTATATTGTACAAAGTATACATATAAATTGTACATATCATATGAGCAAAATATGACATTATGTCATGATATCTATAGAGGTGATAACTTGACCAAGAGTATATGTTATCCACAGTTGTCGTATAGCCCATCTTAGCAACACAAACATGATTTGCAAGGAAAATAAATTAGAGAATGAGTGATAAGTCACTTAATAAGCATTTCTTAACCTTACAAGCCTACATATTTCTATCCTTCAGCATTAGTGTTTTTTCAAACTTCTTATTTTATCTCTTGTCATGTAATCTTGACTTGTCTTATACTTATCCTATCATATATTCTTTTGTTCATGACATGTCATGTATGTCATTATGATATAAAACATCCTAAATTTCATGACTTAGCCTACAAGCTTGCTTTCGTAAAACATTTTCTTGTGAATCTCTTTTTAATTGGTACAAGAACTTACAAATAGTCCTATGTCCTCAAGGGTTAGAATCCCTTTGAACCTAGTCTTGATTCCACTTTGAAATCATTAATGCTAATCACAAGTATCAAAAGAACTGTGTAGAAATCTAGTCCTTAAGTTGCATTCATGTTACTCGAGCTGTAGATGTAGTATGAAGATATGAATGTTAAGTCCATTCTTTTTTACTTGTGTGAGATGTATGTAATTTGAAAGAGGTATGAACAATATTAGGTGACATTTGTGTCATTCAGTTGTTGGATGAGCGATAGTGTACAGGTAAACACTTATGTAGCCAAATTGATTGTCTATATTAAAAGGTTAGCCTACCTCGAGTTCTTAAAGGATAATAAGGTGGCTATTGACCTTATATTAATCTCACTTACTTCTTCTTCATCAAATTTCATTATGAACTTTAATTTGAATGGGAAAGAGTACTTATTGGCTGAGTTGCTCAAGTTGATTAGGACTACCAAGTAAAATATCGAGAAGAAGAAAGGAAATGATATATTTATGGTTAATACCAAGCATAAAGCTAAAGACAAGGCTAAGCCTAAACCAAAGGCTCATGCCCAGACCTGAGCCCTATTTACTCTTTAGCCCACTAGTGGAGTAGGGAAAGGACATGTTGTTTGCTTTTTCTATAGTAGATCAAACCACTAAAGAAAATAGTTTAAAGTCTTCCTTAAGTATAAGAAAAAGAAATCCACTTTTTTCTGCTTCAGGTATGTATGTTCTTGAGATTAACCTTACTCTTGATTATCTTTGGTTGTAAACATAGGATGTGGTACTCATATCACTTTTATATATAGAGACTAAACCTTACTCCTGAACTTTGGGAATAAAGCAAGGATCATAACTTTAATTATAAGATTATATTATTTGTATTTGCCTATTGATCATTGTTTAGAATTGAAAAATTGTTACTATCTAACAACCATGTCTAGAAATATAATTTTTGTATCTATTTTAGATCAAAAAGGGTACTCTTTCGTGATTACTAATTGTACTATAACTATTAGTTTGAATAATATTCTTTATAAGACAATTGTATGGTAAACTGATTATACATTCTAAACTTGGATCATAATAATATTCTCAATTTTAATAGAAGTAAACATTTTAAGATTGATGAATTGAATTCCATATATTTGTGGCATTATACGTTGGGGCACATAAGCTTAAAGTGTATTTCAAAGCTCTAGTTCACCAAGGTTTTACAATTGTTTGACTTTTAGTCTTATGATGAATACAAATCATGTCTTATGGGCAAGAAGGCTAAGCCTCTGTTCATTAATTACAGTGAAAAGGCAATTGAACTATTAAGGATTATACATAGTGATATGTGCAGACCCATGACAATACAAAGCAAACATGAGGAAATTTACTTTGTAATAAATACCAATAGGTATAACAATCCTAGGTACCAAAACAAGCTTAATAATGAGCTTTTTAATCCAAATTGTTTCCTTGGTTAGCTTAGCCAATACGATGTAATCAAACTTCGTTATAGAATCAACAATACTTGAAGCTTTTTCAACTTACAACACTATTATTCAAACAAAACACAAAACTCGATTGAAATTGAAGTCATCATAATCTATTTGGAAATTGGCACTACTATATCCTCAAACAGTAAACTCATTCTCTCTTCTATAAACTAAGAATATGTCTATATTTATTCTTTGGTACTTAAGGATGTTATTTACATCAATTAAGTATTTTTCACTTAAATCAAATTTATACCTATTACATATACTTAAAGTATATAAAACATCAATTTGCATACATAACATGACATACATGATAGATCCAATTGTTGAAACATATGGTATCCTACTCATTTTCTCTTTATCTTTAAATGTCTTCGGACATATCTCTTTAGAGAGATATACATTATGAGTCATGGATAATGATCCTTTGTTTGACTCCATCATATTGAATCTCTTCAATATATTATTTATATACATTCTCTGACTTAGTCCAAGCATCTTATATGACCTATCATTGTAAATCTTGATATTAAGAATATTAGCCACTTCGATTTGAATCTAGACACTAATCATGAATGGACTCTACTAAACCATCATGACCATTTGAATAGTAGAATGTCAACAAATACTTGTAAACTTGATCAACTTAGTAGGTAACAAACAATATGATCTTTTTGTCACTATGTATCATGAGGCTAAAATATAAATATGTGTTTATCTCTAATACCCCTTGCATATGCGAATGTCCAAATTGAAATATTGGTATAACATCTATCAATCTAGCTGTAGATATAGTCTTAATGGTTATGAACAACTCAACTAAGATATTGCTCTCATGTTGATAAATCTTATATTGATTTATCATAATTTTTATACTAATCATGATGTGATCAATCGTTTATTTTTATAGCACCTCAAGTATAGTAGTACATTTGATAACATCATATGACATCACTTCTAACATAAGACTATCCGACAATGTTAAGTTGAAAAACCATATATACCCATAAAGTAAATAGGACAATTACATACACCATCTATATGGAGTCCTCTGTAATGGGCTAATCCAATGAACATGATTATCAAATCATGCACGCATATGTAAGACCAGGTTATAGGCTATATACCTTGATACATGTAAATTGTCATCACCTTTCAATGAGATCACTCACATTATGATAATCCTTACACTATCATTTGTGTTTAAGATTTATAACGATATTGGGATTATGAACAATTTTAGTAAAACCATAATAAACTCATATAGAAAGCACAATTAACCATCTGATTTTATTGTCTCAATTTCACTATATTAAAGACATGTTATATGTATCAAACAACAATATAATTGAATATCTCATCTTATTAATAATCATAATGTATTTACAAATTTTATAAATATACAAGTAAATACATATAAATACATCAACAAATACACGGGTGTAAGGCACTACCTGGCATACATCTTCTTTAGTATGTAAAGGTACATGTGATCTTTTAACGTAGGGATTATCAAATTGCTCTGTGCAAGGAATAATAATTTGACTCTATCTAAAGTATCATCATAATAAGGGTGCCATAACAGTGTTAATTGGTTATATCAGGATCTATATATGGCTAAGGTGATTCATCATAGGATTCATAATTTCTAACAATGAAAGGTCTTTATCTTTGTTGGGCTTATGCTAACAACCCAAATTTGTGATCATACTAGGATCTAGTTGTAAGCTGATCCTTGGTATCGATCCTTTGATTGTTAGTCAGTTGATTCAAATAATAGGGGACAACTAAAGTAGACATTAGATCTATTCCTTAGCATCAAGAGATATAAGATGACAAAAGGATTTGTTTTGTATAAGTTACCATATATTATTGAACTGTGAATTGACATTGACATTGACACTGACACTTTAGTGGATGGGTGCCATGATGCATTGCTAACCTTTCATGGACTTTGTACAGTGGGATGCCAAGCTTGGTAGAAATGATTTAACATGAGACAACACACTATAGGGTCACTAGAGAGCTTGTAGGTTATATGCATATAACGGTTGAATGGTTTGAGCAATTGGATCTAGAATGAATCAGGTCCTTAATTGGGTTGATGATTTGGTATTTTAACTAGTGTTTTAATTCAACATGAGGAAAGAGAGATATATAGAAATGGCAAGAAAAGCCTTTTAAGGACTTATTGAATCCATTTGGATGAGTTTAACGGTCGATTAGACATTTATGCCTACATACATTTGTTTAATGAAATAGGTCGTTCGTTATCCAATGGTTTATCGAGTTTGATCAAATTAGATTATGGTAAGGTTGTAAGTGTGGGTTTTGGCCTACACATGATCGTGTGCGAAGAACACACGATCATACATCTAGGTGGATAAAGCCATGCTCCTTATCAAACTGTTCTCTCTATATGCATAAGAAGCATAGATCTTAATGAATAGAGAGCACAATCATAATTGTGCTTGATGCACACCCATGCATTTTTTCCAAAAGAGACACATGACTGTGCGTGTGCCATGCACGACTATGTGTTAGAAAGTATAAAAGGAAATGATTTCTTTCTAATTTCAAATGCACACTTTTTTTCTTCATTTCCCAACCCAATTTTTTTGTAAAGAGTGAGATGTTTTCTTTAGGTTTCTACCTAGGATCTCTTATCTCTTCTCCACTTAAAGTTTTGTACCACGTTGGTAGCTCTTGTCCCACCTAGATCACCACTAATGCCTCCCTTGTTTGGGAAGAGAACATATTTGGATAATGGTAGAGGAGCTTGTCTTATGTCATGCAAGCCAGTGAAGATAGGTATGTTCAAAACCTTGTATGATTTCACACACACACGCACACACACACACACTCACAAACACATACATACATACATACATATATATAGATATGTGTATATATATATATATATACATGTGTATATAGATATATGTATGTATGTATAATGATCTTGGATAGGAAAATTGTTCATTTATGTATATTATGTGTTGTGTATGCATATGAATGAAATGTAAGTATGTGGTTGTGTGTCATATGAGCATGGAAGAAAATTTTTGTTATACATTCTACTATGCCTTGCTTGTATAATGCACTTAGACCAATCATATCCCGTCTTTCTTGACAAAAACCTTACGTAAACTCAACAAGTCTCTTTATGGTCTCAAACAAACATCAATAAATCGGTTTTCCACCTTTTCATACCCTATTAAGAAGGCTAGTTATTTGCAATCAAAGGTCAATTATTCATTTTTCTCCAAATATCAAGGTACTACTCTAATTGTGATACTTATTTATGTTGATGATATACTCCTCATGCAATGATCTTCAAGAAATAAAATGTCTCAAAGGTTCCTCCTCAAACACTTTTGCATGAAAGATTTTGGTGATTTAAAATATTTTCTAGGAATTGAATTTTCTTGATTAAACAAAGAAATTTTTTCAAGAAATAAAAAGTTTAGATTAGTGTTGAAAGATCCAATAAAATATAAAAGATTGGTGCGTCGATTGATCTATCAGCTTGTGGTCACGAGATGATATACTCTCATACATTGATTCTACAAACAACCTTGCTCTCAAAGCATACTATGATTCTATCTCATGGAAATCCAAGAAGCACACTTTGTGACAATCATACAACTTTATAGCTAGCTAAAATATTAGTGAAATTGCAATTCGGGTTGATTCATCGTTCTTACATGCTTGCACGCTTGCAATTGACGAATGTATTCACAAAAGCTTTACATAGCAAATTGGGCTTCATGATATTCATTTGAGTGAAGACTGTTATATTTAGTTTCAAGTTTACTTCAAGATACTCACTCTTCAACTGAAGGGGAGTATTAACACTGTTTTATTTAGTTTCCATTCTTTGAATATCCTGTATATGAATTTTCCAGAAAATTTTTCGTTTTCTATGCACTCTTAAGAAATAGCAAGACTGATGTGTAGTTTGTTGTTTTTGAAAGCCAAATTGGATTGCATATGGTTAGTATTTTTGAAATTCGAAATTGATTGGATATGGCTTCTTTTAGATTTAGTTGGTTCATGACAAATAAGAATACTACTTCAGAACTTAATTAATTATTTCCAAACTAAAGTATGCATGCAAACAAGGAAATTCTATCTAGCTGGGCATACACAGAAACGATAAATAGCTCGCTTGCTCAATCCATTCTGTGGCAAGCCATATCCAAAGGAGTGGGAGGATCCGAATAATCTCCACTAACAATATTGTCGTAAATAAATTTGTTAGCTGCTTCAGTGAAGTGTACGCCATCCCAAACAACGTATTCTCCTGGTTTTTCACATGCCTTTCCCAGCATCACTTGTGTCCCATTCACCATTTCCGTTGATCCACAACCCTGTTTCAAGTTGAAATTATACCTTCCTCCGAAACCGCAGCAATTCTTTATCGTTTCCGAGAATCCTGCATTATTCAGTGAATATTTCCTCAATATGATAATTCATGAAAACAATTAACTGTTTGGAACAAACTGAAATATGGCCTAACCGTGCTTGGCTCCATCGTGAAACATTTTGTATTTTAATTTGTAAATATCAACATATGTAAAGGCGCCCAACGGTAATTCAGTCCTCAATTGCGCCACTGCTTCTTTCAATTTGCTGTTGAAATATTGAGCCACATCATTGAATGGGGTGGCACATCCAGCCTCGTCAATCTCTGAAGCTAAAACCGGAATACGTTCCAACACATACGGCAAACAGCCGACCGGACCTGTATTGTGAATCCAAAAGCTTCTTCCTCCTTGCCAGTATATCCACTGTTACCAAATTACATCAACAAAATTATAACTACCACTCAGTTAATGATATATAAATGAAAGAAGTGTTTGGCTCTGTGTTATGTATGACTAACGCTGATGATGTCTTTCAGCTTATTAACAACTTCGGGCACATATTCTCGAACTTCGTCGGTAGTCTTGTTTAGGAAGTAACCAGCAGTGAGATCGTTTTGACCAATATCGAATGTGTACAAGCCATTGTTGAAGACGTCAATGGGGGGCAGTATATCCCTGTAAGCTGCTTTGTTCTTGGGCAATAGCTTCTTGTAAACTCCACTATGGGCACGAACAACTTGGGATCTGTTATGAAAATCATAGAACTCATTCCACTGGACATCCAGGGAAATGGGACTGAAACCGGTGTCATGAAAAGTTGTGTTCTGGGGTCTGATTGTTGATCCTGCTGTGGCGAAGTTAGCTCCATAGTTTAAGTCGCTGCCCACCGCACTCAGATATGGACTAATGTATGGTAATCCGAAGTGCTCAGCTGAAAATCGACATCAGAATATTCAGTGTCAATAATTTCAATGCTAATTGCCACATATCTATTTTTTCAGAGTAAAAAACAAGCAGTCTCTATCCACCATCTGCAATAATTGGACGTAGAACACGCGCACTGATAGAATAATCCAGGACACATTACGCATGTGATACGTTGGAAGTTGCATAGTGGGACCACAAGTCCATAGATTTTGTCTTTTAGACACACAGTGGGACTTTTTTTGCTTTATACTTCATTTTCCATTTCACATGCTAAGCATAATTATGGTGCGATATAATCGATAGAAGCGACCTGGTTAATCATCTTTAAGCAATCCATCCAGGGGGTCTATCATTATCAGTGACTTACATGATTCAATGACAAGAAACCAGTTGGAGGATAAAGGAGTTGACGGATACTATGAACATGAATGAGATGAGTTCAACAGAGAGATCAAGTTGAAAGTTAATTACCAATGAAGTCAACAATGACACGGCCATCACAGTAGCGGCCAGCGGGACCGCCGAAGAATGTCATGCCATGAGGGGGAGGAGCCTGACCGAACACTGCTGATAATCCACCAGTATCGGAATTTGAGTCACCAAAGTTGAATATTGCTGGGAAGCAACACTTTTCTTTACCACTTGTTGCAGGGTGTCTAGCAAACACAAGCCATGGGCTCAAGCTCAGTGATGAAAACACAAGGAAGGTCAAGACGGATGAAAAGAAACGAGAATCCATTAGAGATTGTGAGGGAGCAGTGAGAAGACAAGACTTGGATGGTGCTGCATGCACGGGTACTCATATAAAGGATTGCAAGGGGCAATTTCGCCAACTCAGAAACTAATATTGATCTTATCCCAACAGTTTTGGGGGAAAATATTATGCAGTTAAATTGGCTAGACACCTAAGGATTTTTTATAGAAAAAAAAAAAACAAAATCTGAAGGGATTATTACTCTAGACTATTTTCAAATATGTTTGTTAAGTTTCAAAAAATGAATCGTAAGTTCGGATTGCGGATGAAGATCTCACAAGGCATCTTAATAGCAGGAGAAGTACAAAGTAATTATTTCAAAATTTATTTATCTTGTTCATTCAAATCGATCCATGATAATCAGTAATTACCAAAATGGAAAACTAATTACTACCCTCCATAAATTTTTACTATATCTTTCCCGAGATGAATTTGAACTTCTTGATTTAATCAGAATTTTTTATTTGAAATTTTAAAATTTGTGCTGGAGATGGCTAATCATCTTCATGGCCGGATAAGGCGCTTCTCTATCAAACTTATCAATTGACCGAAGCTGTTTAACTTAGAATCTGAGTTTGAATAGTCAGTTCGAGGTAAGAATTGAGTTCAGCTTTCAGCCAAACGATATATTTTCATTTAAGGGTTTTTTAAATGGCACAGCTAAATACACACCCAAAATGCAGCTAAATAAAATAAAATTCATCTGGGCAAAGGATATAAAGAAAATTTGTCTTCAAACTTGGGTGACAAATTGCAATTTACTATTTTTATTCATTCGAATTTTAAAATTCGAACATCTTTCATTGCCACAAAAACACTTCCTACCCTCCATTCTCTCTCCTCTAACAATCCAATCTCCTTATCTGCACTAAAGAAGGAACGTGAGAAAGGAACTCAGAAGGCATTTGTCTACCAAATCTTGGAATTTTCATTTAATTGGTGTAGATCTCAAAATCTTTTATGTTGTGCAATTCTATTTTGAGAAAACAGTTTTCAAAAACCCTTCTCTCTATATTTCTACACTTTCATCTCCTGTCACAAAAGCTCAGTCTCCAGTTTTTGCTGTCAAATTTTGATTTAAAAAACAGTTTTTTTTTTTTAACCATGCTTCCTCATCTAAAACAAACCACTCTGTAGCTTATATTTCAAATCCTATTTCCATTAAACGGTTTTTTGAAGCCTTTCCTCTTTTAACTACTACTTCAATTTTTCAATGCAAATGAAAGCCAAAAAAACAAAACAAAAACGCTGATTGCTTTTGAAAACCTTGTTTCAATCAACTTAGAATAAATATAAAATTAAATTGTTTTTAAGTTAAATTTGAATCTTAACTCATTAATCATAGTCAATCTTAAACTAATCTTTTTTAAAATTGAATTAATTTGAATATTATTTAAATTCAATTTGAATTTAATTTGATCTTTAGTAGAGTTTGACTTCATGTTTTTATTTTGACGCTGCTATTTTTTTTTTTTAATTCTTTTCCTGTACAACCCTTGCTTGTCAAATTATTTTTTAATCCTGTGCTACGCTCATGGATTTGTAACTAATACAACCACAAACATTTGACCTTTTAGTTTCCTAAACTAACCATAGAAAATTGTCAAGCAATCATTTCGCAATGACATGATACATATTTTTTATTCCTATACCATCCCTACTGGTTCTTATACCTATTGATTTCAAACGATCATGGAAGGACTCTTATTCCTACATCATTTAGCCCTCGAATGATCAGTCCTATAGACGATAAACTTTTTCCCGCTTGAAACACACATAAATATAGTATATTTTTTGGTACCCTATATCTTTCTAAACTCGTTCATTAGGAAAAATTTTAGTAGAATTATTTCATGTAACACTCTTGAAAACTAAATATATTTCAAGGAGTATGCTCAATGTTTGCCTCTTCATCAACTCTTGCATAGTTGAATTTTTAACGCATGATCTTAGATCTAATAATGCATGATCTTAGATCAAATGGATGTTTCACTTGAAGAGGATTATGTTGCCCTTTTTATGACAAAATATGTTCAGGTGTTGTTGCCCTTTTTTATGTCGAGCTATTAGTCATTACAAAAGTGTCTTCTTAACACTCTTTCGAAAATTCATTGACCTATAAGTTAGCCCTAATCTAAATCCTTGATCCTAGCATATGAAATTCCCTGAAAAATAACTTAAACAAATTCAAGCCAACGTTGAAATATGGTTAAGTTTACTGTGTTGTTTTGCTTAAGAACATATATATTTGACAAATAAGATGTCAACATGAGTAAAAATTGGAAGTGAGAATTGTAACCTTAGTTGGAGAACTTTATCTTTAAATTGCTAGTTAAATTCTCGTTCATAGTGAGATTTAATACAACCATTATAATAACAAATAACCAAAAGTAGACTTCTTATTGACTAGAAATCCAACAAAGTCTCAATCCATGTATGGACTACCTCTAATTGATTGGATTTTTTATATGTGAGCATCTAAATTTTTTTTTCCATGTAGATACTTCAAAACTTTCTTTGCAACCTTTTGTAGATACTTCAAAACTTTCTTTGTAATCTTCTAGTGATCAATTCTAAAAGTAATTTGAAATCTACTCAACATTCTAACTACAAAGCTTCTATCTAACCAGGTGTAGGTACATAGATACATTAAAATTCTAACAACCGAGAAATAATGAATGGATTCCATTTCCTTTCGTTCTAGTTCATCCTCTAGACAAATGAGACTAAAATTTACTCATAGTGAAGTTCTTGAGAATTTTATTAGTATACACTTTTTTATATAGACATATGATTCATATGACCTCATTTTGAAATATTTCTATTTTGATCACATAAGAAGTTTCTCATCTATCTTTCATATAAAATTTTTTTGAGAGGAAATCAATAATCTCATATAATATGTTCAATAGCCACAAGTGTTTACTGAGCCTATTTTAATATTTTTGTGTTATATATGGATCTAAATAAGTACGCATGTAAGTTGATGAATATTGTATTTAAGTTAAATTATAGGAGAAAAGAAAGGTTAAATGACCAATCTATAAGTTGAAATGCCTATTTCATATTGGTTAGATAAAATGACTAAAGTAAGAACTATCTAAGTTCACTTATTCTGTTCTTTATCATGTTAGAAAATATATGAAATAAGACCATTATCTAAGTATTAGCAAAATCCCAAATTATCTCTCATAATACGAACAACCCTAACCTTAATATATCTCACAACAACCCTTTAAAGGATCAATTTATAGTAGATTTAAGGCCAAAGATTGAGTTCTTCATTGAATTCAAGGTAACTAGGATGCTTGTGTCATGTCTTTGATTTCATATATTGACAATAAACTTTATGAGTTAATATGTTGGCTTAAGATATCAAAATTTTTATGGATATTAAATATATGGAAGCCTGATTATTTAATTATCAATCGTAGTTTAAGTATTATAAATCATTGGGACAATGTTAATGTTGATGGTGGTTTGCATGCATAATATGCATAATGAGGATAATCATTTTGATCTAGTTTCACTATAAGAAATTAACATTTAGCATATAAGTAAATAGTTGTTGAAAATTCTAATTTAGTTACAAATTATGTTCATTGTCTATTATAAATTAGTTGCACGTTTGTTGCAGATTAACTGTCAAGGAAAGATATACAACTAATCTCAAATAGTTATTGAAAATTGTTTTTAACAACTAATAAAGTAGTTACTAATTATATTTAACTTAGTTACAAGTCATTTATGTTAGACACAAATGAATTTCTCTTCTCAATTCCCTCATCTTGTATGTGACATGAGGTTTCTAAATTTACAATGTAAAATTTAGAATATGAGTTACTTGGAAATTTCTTAAAAATATGTAACTAAGGGGCAAAACTTTGTAAATTACTTGAAGACTTGAAGGAAATAAGGAGTAACATACTTAGAGTCTCAATATTGAAGAACTAAACCTAGGTTGTTGGTTCCCTTGGCTCAAGGCCCAATTTTAGTTTGATACTCGTATACCAGCATGTTTCATAGAATGTAAGTTTTAGGTTTTATTTTACAAACTATCACCGCACATGTAGACTAAAATCTGATGAGACCTAATAATAAAACCTTCAATAAATACTATATCTTGTGAAACTTTTCAATATAACACTAATAGGATACATCCCTATTTGTTGAAACTTTGTTTGCCAAAGCAAAAGGTATATTTCTACCAGGTGAAAGACTAGTTAATGGTTATAATTAGGCTTGATTTAACTAATATAATTCCACTTGTTTACCAAAATGAAGGTAGAATTTATTAGAGGTTGAGTAGGGATGTATTTTTTATGCATAATTATATATAGTATCCAATCTATTGATACTAGGAATCATATTGAGGACTTCATGATTTGTTAGGGTAACTCTTAATTTGAGATCATAGACTTTTGATTATTGATTTGATTTATTTACCTATTCAGGTCGGTTTGACTTGTTCATCAAAGCAAAGGTTGAGTCAACTTGATGAGATTTTGACCAACTAAGAAGTTTATCAAGACTTACAAGTACAATAATAATGACTATTAACTTGAATAAAATCGTGAGAGCATTTAATAAATATATGAATAAACGAGTTATTAATAATCAAACTAATAAACCCTTATTTGCACATATAGAATCAAAACCACTATGGCAACAACTTCACTACGTATCATTTTGGAAAAGAAAAACAAACTTAAGAGTGCTAACTTTCTTGATTGGTATAGGAACTTATCAGCAGTTTTGCATTAGGAAGAAAGGGTATATACCTTTTAAAGGGAAAAATCTCAAGAACCTAGTCCTAACTCTACTGATGTTAAAAAAAGATACTTATAAAAGGTATCTAAAAGACTGTGTAGAAGTCCAATGCCTAATATTGGCTTTTATAATACTCGAGCTACAAATATAGTATGAAGAAATGGATACACAATCTATTTTTCAACATTTATGGGAAATATATGATACTTGAAAGAGAATTGAATGTTATTAGTTGAGTTTGACGTTGTTTAGTTGTAAAATGCAAGATGGTGCATAGGCTACCACTTATGTAGCCAAAATTATAGGCTACATTGAGAGAGCAGCTAATTTAGGGTTCATCATGGACAATAAGCTAGCAATAGACCTGATGTTAAACTCTCTTTCTTCTTCATGGTTAAGTTTCATAATAAATTTCAACCTTACAAATAAGAAGACAACTTTCGCTGAATTGTTGGGTTTCATTCGAATTACTACGCAAGATATGAATAAGGGGAAAGGAAAAGACATGTTTATGGTTGTTGCCAAAACTAAAGCTAGAGGAAAAGGCAAGGTTAAGGCCAAGCCTAAACCCAAAGTCTAAGTCCAAACTTAGATCTCTATTGCTCTTTAGTCTATGGGTGGCATGAAAAAGGAATAGCTTGTTTGCTTCTTCTATGATAGACCAAGACACTAGAGGAAACATTTTAAGGCCTTTCTTGAAAAGAAGAAAAAGTCGGCCGCTTCTTCCTCAAATATAATCTATATTAAGATTAACCTTACTCTTAATCTATCTTAGGTCTTTGACTAGAGATTGGTACTCATATCACTTCTGATATGTAGGGATTAAGGTAGAGCTAATTGTTCAACCAAAGAAAGATAGACTTACAAGTTAGGAATAGAGTAAGGATCGCTTCTCTAGTTATAGGATCTTATACGTTGTATCTGCCCTTTAGGCTAATTTTTTAATTGAAAATTTATTATTATGTACCATCTATTTTTAAAAATTTAATTTTTGTATCTATTGTGGATAAAAAGGGTTTTTTCATTCTTGATTGCTAATGGTGCTCTAACTATTAGCTTGAATGAAATATTCTCTAGAACAACACATTTGATTAATGGTTTATAGGTTCTAAATATGGATAAAAAAGTTCTTAATATAAGTAACAATTGCATCAAAACCAATAAATTAAATCCTACATATTTGTGGTATTGTAGGCTAGGGCACATAGGCCTAAAGCATATTTCAAAACCCTAATCTGTTAGAATTTTGTAATCATTTGACTTTTAATATTATGATGAATATGAATTATGCCGAATATGCAAAATAACCAAGCCACCTTTTTCTAGTCCTAATAAAAGGGCAATTGAACTATTGGGGATCATACACAGCGATGTATATGAACCTATGATAGTGTATGATAGACATGAAAAACTTTACTTCGTGACATTTACTAAGGATTTCAATAGATATGGCTATTTGTTTCTCATGAGACACAAGTCTAAATGCTTTAACAAGTTCAAGGTATTCAAAAATGAAATAAAGAAATAACTTGACAAAAGTATTAAGATCCTTTGAAATGATAAAAAAAAAAAAAAAAAATACTGGAGTACTGAATTTAGTAGATACCTAAGAGAGTAGGGTATAGTTTCATAGATCACACCTTTTAGTATGCCACAACATAATAGTATATTTGAATAAAGAAATCGAACCTTAATAGATACAATCAAGTTGATGATGAGTTTCAATGAACTATTTATGTCTTTTTGGGGTTATGCCCAGAAGATGGCAATGTACACATTGAACTGGGTTCTATCTAAATCTGTGGAATTAAATCCATACAAGTTATATACTAGGTGAAAGCCCAATCTAGAATACATAAGGATTTGGAATTGTGAAACTTATGTAAAGAAATTAACTTTAAACATGCTAAACTTTAAAGCTAAAAAATGTAAATTTATTAAGGGTTATTAATTTTATCATCTAGATGAGTAGAAAATTTTTATTGCTCATACTAATGTCTTTCTTGAAAGGGAATACCTTTCCAGAAGGATTAGTGGGAGGAAAGTAAAGCTTGATAAGGATCTTAAACCATAAATGACCACATATATTAGACAAGATGATATACCATCCTTAGGTAACTAAACATGGTACACAACAACTGTGATATTTAACACGACACTTTTAACCATCAAATTGGCTAAAATAGCATTCAAAATTTAAACATGCAAATTAGTCTAATCATTTCTAATATTTAACATGACACTTCTAACCATCATCAAACATCTCAAACTACTCATTTTCATCACCAAATCATTCAATGAACTAATACGACTTTAAGATTAAACAAAACTGTGAGCATTCACTATGAGTTCTACAAGTTTAATTAGGCAATTTTTCCATGTAACACATACAATACTTACTAGATTAGCGAAATCATACATTAAGCATAAAATCAAAGCCACCAACTTAGAAATCGACCCCCAAACTTTTGGTTAAAGCTTGCATAAAGAAAGAACAATTCAATTCAAAAGACAAACTTAATAACCAAAATAATAGACATTTTTTTTCATATTCAGCAAAACTTGTTTTTACAACACTTTCATTCTTTTTATATGGTCTTCTTAAAGGCATAGTCAAATTTCTATATATTCAAATACAAGTACATGAATTGATATTACAAAATAACACAAAATTTCTAAGACATTGAAATGAGAAATTATCTCATGCTTTATTAATTATAAGTCATCTCACTTTTCCTCGCATCATAAAACATAACATAAGCGATCTAAATATCTCCTCATAAAATTGGTCTTACAGTATTTATTTCACGTAAAGCACACATAAAAATCATTTCTTTAAACATTTGTGCTATTGAATTGATGCATGACTAGGCCATGTGAGTTTAACTATGCATGACCAGTACTTTCTCTAACGAGCTTGGTCTATGACTATGTCCTCCCTAAGAAATATTGGTTTCCTCTCTAATAAGCATGCAAACTCACAAGTGCTCCCTTGTATCTATTCTAAAAAATATATATCTTGAATATCAACCTTTATACTTAGAAACTTTTACATGTAAATCTTTTGATCTTTTCAAACTTTACTTTAGCATGCCATGTCATGTGATGCTTATCATACATAAGAGCTCTTTATTATTTTTTACCTCTTAATAACTTTATAATTCATTTCCTTTTGATTCTATATAAATCTTTTCATAGTTTTCTAACTTAGAAACTTGCTTAGGTTACTCATAAAATTAATTAGTTTATAATTAATTGTTTTGTAAGTTATATGCTACACCGTCATGCATCTTAAAGTCTTATGGTCATGCACTAAACACAAACATGACCCAATGTCGTACGATCCTAATAAACTAACACATGTACATGACCATGACTTAACAATGCACAATCGTGTCACCAATAATGCAATGTCAACACTGCACTAGTCATGCATGCATAACATGCGTGATTGTTATGCTATAAAAGACAACCACATGATCATGCACTTTATCAAACGCATGGTTGTGCATCGAGTTCTACCTTTGTAAAATCCTAGCCAATAACTAAGGATCCATACGTAACTCTACTCAAACACTATTAAACTCGTTTGTTTAGTAGTATATGATCAAAATAATCTCTTTACATATAGTAGCTTCATCCGTTAACATTCGTTTCATCATCAATCTTATTAAAAACCCTCAAATCATTAACTCAAAACATAAACATCCTAAACATGTTTCTAATCAATATAACTTCATTCAATCTTTGATTACCATATTAATTCATCATATTCCCATGTTATTCAATTATAAAAACATGTTTCCATGTTATCACATCACAAGAACAGAGATTCACATGCTCAAGAAAAATAGGTGGAAAAGGTAAGAAATACTTACCTCGAATCTTATGGATACTTAACTTTCTCTAGCTTATACTTTCTCCTTAGCTTAAGTTCTAGCTCTTGAATTATCTCTCTCAACTCTTTAGTGTGAAAACAGGGTGAAAAAATATTTAATGTAGGACCCGTTGCCACGCATACCGCTAGTGCTGAATTAAGTCTTTTCTTTTATTAATATATTGAAGATCTCGGTATACGTGACAAAAATCCTACGAAAAGAAAAGTTGCTATTGAAATAAATACACATGCAGAAGCTGAAATTTAAATATACAATGGTGGCCCAAAACAAACTTTATATAAATACATGTTTCTGTACATACATACATCTGAGTATACAAAATTTACAATTAAACCCCACCAGGCCAACTGAAGTCTAGAATGAAGCTCTCTCCCGTCAACCCTGGTTCACCTACTCCTCGCCAATACCAAACATACCTAAAAAGAAAGGAAGAAGGAAAGGAATAAGTGATAAAAATCACCTAGTAAGCGATCCTTACTTCCCTCAACCCAAGCAAGCAAAACAAACAATATACATACCTAGCCTTGGCCCTAACATTCATACATTCGCTTGCTCATTCAATAAACTGGTTATTGCTTAATCTATTTTTGCAATTTCATTAATAATTCATGTCATGAAATGTGTATCATGTCATGCTAAATATAAACTGAATATGCATGTATCTGAATCTATACGTATCCGAAGATACCTATTGTGCTAATCAGGCTGATGAACACAAGGATTTGGCATCTTAGCCAAGTGGGTTGAAAAGTCTAGCGAAAAGCTAACAAGTTGAATATACATATTAGTCCTCGGACTAATAAATTGAAACTAGACGATCTGACCATAATCAAAAGGCTGGAATCCCACAAATGCCCCCTTAAGTTCACCTAAAACTCTAACCTGGATATCAAGTTCTGAATGTTGAATGCTAATGCTTTCGGATCTTTTGATCCCTTTTCATGTTGATGCCTTGGCATGTCATGCTATATAATGCTTATGCAGCATTGTTTTATCTTATTTTATCATTATATACAGTTTTATGGCTATTAGAAATGTTTCACATACAGTCTGTTTCATTTTAAACTTATTTCCTAGAAATTATGCTTGTGCATGGGTGTGTGGACAAGACACACGGGTATGCAAGGAACACACACGACCGTGCATGGCAAAGGCACACGAACGTGTGTAGAAACGCACGGGGCAGTGCGTTGGCCATGCAATTAGTCGTGCAAGCTTTTGGAATTTTTACGTATTTCACTAGAAAGACAAGCACACGGTCGTGTCCCTCAGGCACACGGGCATGTCCTTTTACAATCAGGTCATGCACACTTCGTGCACATGAGTGTGTCCTGTAAAAGCAAAGGCACACAGGTGTCCACCTACGGGCACACAAGCGTGTGCCCTGCTCTACATCGACAACAGCCATCTAGAACTTGCAAGATTTCACACAAATCTTCAACCAATCTGAAATTAATCAAAAAAATGAATTTCTAATACTTCAATATGCATACAACAAGCTTCAATTTCATCTATAACAAGTCACAACACAATCCACCATTAAAACACCTATTCTCTCACATATTCATACACATATAGACACAAGCATGATTCTTGGGTAGAAATCATCATCATAAACCATGTCTTTTCACCATATCAACACATAAACTCATTCATATAACTCAGAAGCATACTAGAAACACAATCATATACTCATAAGAATCAAACACAAGCTGGAAAACTCATGGAAGAAGTAAGGAAGCACTTACCTCTTGCCATGGCTGCTGGAAACACTTTCTAACTAATTTCTTTCTCCTCTAGCTAGATTGGGAGTTGCTGGATGTTGAATCTCAACTCTAGGGTAAGGATTCTCTAAAAAAAAAGTGAAACTTTATTGAAAATGGATAAAAGCCAGGTGAGAAAGCCTAAAAAGTAACTTTTCTCTCTCAACTCTAAGGGTGCACGGGAGTGCAGCCAAAGTGCACGGGAGTGCACAAGAGAAAATGAATAAACTTTATTTCTCGCACTACACATGAAAGAAACGTCACAAGGAGAATCATGTGCAAGCCACACAAGCTCTGGAAACTTACTATCTCACCTCTAACTCTTCTAACTCCTAATCTATTTCTATTTCTATTTCTCACATCTAACCTCCAAATTCTACCCTAAAGGGCATTTCTAATCCTGGGATGCTACATTTAAAAAGTTAACTAAATTATGTTATATATAGTGGCGCCAAAACTATGCATATGCACGATTATGTGTCCTAAGGACACATGGTTATGCAAGATGGAAACTTCAAATTTTTGCTCCTTCTTGCATTGTACATGTACCAACCCTCGAGGTGAAATATGTACATATTACACAAAGCCCCTAAATTATTGTTTTACCCCTAGACACTTTAAACTTAATTTCTCCTCATAAAAACTCACTTTTCTCATTGATTTTCAACTTAAAATAAATGTTTTAACCTTAGGATGTTACAAGATACAATGAATTTAAGTTTTTCACAGTGAATGATCTATACATGTATAGAAATTTTAATTAGTTGCTTCATTTTAATACGTTTAATCAATATTTTCTTAAATGCTCTCACTATTTTTCTCAAGCTAACAACCCTTATTGTTGAACTTAGGAAGTCTTGTTGGATTTCTTAGTAGATCGGGATCTTATCAAATTAACCTAACTTTTATTTTAGCAAACAAACTAAGTTGACCTTAATAAGTAGGTCATTAAACCAATCAACAAAAGCCTATGATCTCAAGCTATGTTTGCCTCTAATAAACCATGTAAGTCTTAATTGTGATTCTCAATATCAACGGGTTGGATACTAAACATCACACATGTTAACTAATATATCCCCACTCAACCACTAATGGATTTCACTTTCTTTTGACAAACAAAATACTTTTTATTAGTTAATTCTAATATAATATAGCCAACAACTAGTCTTTTAATTGGTAATAGGCTACCTTTTGCTTTGATGAAAAAAGTTCTCATGAAAAAGAGTGTACTAACAGTGCTATACTATAAGGCTTCTTATTATCGACTTAATATTTATTGAGGGGTTTTTAATTACATCTTATCAATTTTATTTCACATCTAAGGTGATATTATAATAAAAATAAAACCTGGCACGCATATTGGCATAAAAGTAAACGTGCTAGCATACGAGTTTTTAACTAATGTTGGGCCTTTAAGCCAAGGGAATCGACTAATCAACCTAGAACCTATTTTTTCAAATCTTTGAGACTTTAAGCATGCTTTCACTTCACTTCTTCGAGTTTCAACTAATTACATCGCTTTTTATGTTAGTTACATAATTTCTATAAAATCAAACAAGTAACTATCTATTCTAAATTTTATATAAAAATTCAGAAACCTCGAGTTACATTTGAAAGGATGAAGATGAGAAAATAATTACCTCAAGAAAACATAAGAGAAAGTAAGACTCATAGGTCTTATTTTAAATGTTTACAAGCATACATTCTCAAAAATCTGAAAAACATACATAAACAAGTCTGTACTTATATATCAGGCACCATGTATATATATCAACCAAACATATATGAATACAATCAAAATTAATTAAAAATTTAATTTTAATTAGCCATGTGAAAAATACACTTTAATCTTTGTAATTTTGCAAAATTGAAAGACTTTAAAACTTTGTAAATATTACAACTTGACCCAAAACAGTCAACCCAAACTCAACTTAGTATTTACATCAATATTAGGTGTAAGCAATAACTTCATGACCATGACCAAGAAGCTCATGATTGTGATTACTCTATGCACGACTATGACAATGATAAACTATAGAATTAATGCAAACTTTAGAAGCTAGCACAAATAGTATCATAAGATATGCAAAAGCAAATATACAGGCATATTTAACTTTATATACATGCATGACCATCACATGCATTACTATACATCAAGTCATGGGCTTAATTTATAGGCTTGACTAGATTTTGATTACTCCATAAGAGATTTGGATGATTTTGCCACCCAGGATTGCATGTACTTAGATATAGGTTATTTTGTTAAGGCATGTGAAAATATCCTATATAATTAACATTTACAGATGATTCTATGAATGGATTACCTACTTGGCAAGCAATGCTTGCATAACCCCTTCCACATGGATCAAAATCTATGTTTTTCATTTGCATGACCACCATAATATCTATATTCTTATTCAATGCCTCTATTTAGATGGTCAATGCATTAAACGACTTTATTCCATATACTCCCATAACTTTGCTTTGTGTTATCACTTTGTTATTGGTAATTGTTAAAAGTCATCTCATCAACCAAATCAAATACTTCCTCTAGTGTTTTTCTCATGAAGTTACCTCCTGTAGCTACATCACCCAAGGTACAACTAATAGGTATTAAACCATTATAAAAAGTTTGTAGCTGAAACTAAATAGGTATATCAGCCCGAGTTTAGAATGATCTGTTTCGGCCTTGAATCAGGGTTAGAAGAGAGATTTCTCAGTTAGAAATCTGTTTCAGTGAGATAGGAGGGTAGAATGGTCGTTTGTTGGCTTTATATGTAGCTTATGGAAGGAGCACGACCGTGCATTCTTGTGCGTACACCCGTGCATCCTTTTCTTTCCATGCACGCCTGTGTAGGTTTACTGTACGCCCGTGCATGCCTGCTGGTATATAAACGAATGTTTTTTTCCTCAGCCCGTTTCAGTCAGCTTTTTCCTTTTCTTTTCTCTCCAGAAAACCCTAGCTTTTTGAGGGAGAGATTTGTCAGCTTTAGCAGCCATTCCAGCCAAGATTCAGTCAAGGATAGAGAGATAGAAGATCTTAGCAGCTCCAGGTAAGTATTCCCTTACCTTTTCCCATTTTCCTTAGGTTTGTGGTTTCTTCGTTGGATGTTTTCAGTGATTGATGCATGTTTTTAGCTTATTAGCAGTGTATGTTGTATGCTAGTATGTTTGATTAGAAATGTGATGAGTTTTGGGTTGATTTTGGTGTGATCTTGCAGATTTCAACCGTGGGTGTAGAAAGGGGGCTGGATGCACAACCGTACGTTTGTGTACGCACGCCCGTGCATTCTACTTTTGGGTAAGGTCACGGTCGTGTATGCGATGCATGCATGACCAGCTTTTGAGAGGGAGTCACGCCCGTGCGCCTGAGGGTCACGGCTGTGCGTGAGCCAAGTGTGAGATTTTAGCCAGAATTTCCAGAAGCTTGCATGGTTGGGTTGCACAATCGGCTCACAGCCCGTGCACTTGCATGCACGCCCGTGCGTCTGATTCTGCATGCCCTACGCCTTAGTAAAATGAGAAAAAGAAAGAAGTACGCAGAATTTCAATAACAAGAAAAGAAAGAAAAGAAGAAAAAGAATAAGATATTTTTCCAGAATCACACTTTAATCTCACAATAGAACAAGAAACTCGTCATCAGACTTAAGCAATGTAATCTAGTGATAGGTTATGTTTAGAAAACAGAAATAAAGACAAGAACAGGAATAGAACAGAAATAAAAACAGAATAAAAACAAAAATAGAAACAAAAAACAGAAACAGAATAGAAACAGTATAATAGTAAGATAAATAGTAAACAGAAAGAAAAGAGAATAGAAAAGATAACATGCATGAATAGCACCACTCAGCATAACATGTTAAACAGTATTTTCAGAAAAAGGGTTCAAGTAATCCATTTACATCAGTTTTCAGCATTCAGGGCTCGATATCCAAGTCAACTAGTTAGGGTGAATTCGAAGGGGCATCTATGGGATTTCAGCTTTCTGACTTCGATCAGATTGGTTAGATTTCAGCTTACTAGTCCAAGGACTGGTATGATAGGACATTTCGACTTACTGGTACTTCGTTGGTATGGTTTAACTCACATGGCCAGGATGTCGAATCCCTGTTTTCATCAGTCTGATCAGTATAGTAGGTATCTTCGGATATAATGATTTTAGAAACAGTTTTACTCAGCTTTTCAGTATTTTGGATCTTTAGATCCTAACAACAGTTTTCAGAAATTCAGCTAATCCTAACAGAACATAGAATTATTAAGAAAAGAAAAAGGATTAGAAGAAGCTTTTAGGCTATCAAGAACTTAGTTAAGTTCGCCTCGATAGTAGTTAGTTAGCTGCGTCAGCTTAGTCTAGAGCCTACCCAAGGGTAGAGGTAGGAGATGCTTACTAAGTGACTTGTCACTCATTCCCCGTGGTTTCCTTTTTTACAGGTTGGTGTTTCGGGGAGCTGAGCTGAGCTGGTGTGTGGGATATGGCTTGAGCGGGTTTTCACCCGAGTTTTCAGATATATATGTATGTATATATGTTCAGTTTTAGCAGATAACATGTTTGTGGCTCGCATGCTTTAGATTGCTCATGCATTCAGATTGTACAGTATCGTTTATGTACATGAATTTTTATTCAGGATACTGTACAGTGGGTTTTAGTTTCCCATCACAGATGTTTAAACTAGCTTCCGCATATTTTCAGTAAGCAGTCAGAGTAGTACCTACTGCTATATATTAGAGATATATATATTTATAGAAAAAAAAAAAAAGTCTACAGTAATATATAGCAGGCGGGGTATTACAATAGATAAGTCATGGTATAGGCATTTTCAGAGTAATTCTTTGTATCTTTCTCATGCTTCATATTGTGACTCCATATTGTATTGCATGAATGTGGTTATATCATTACATAGTTTGTCAGTCTTTGATTAAGGGAAAAACTTGGCTAAGAATCGTGTGCCATATTATCCCAAATAGTGACTAATCCAATAAGCAATGAGTTCAACTAACTTTTTGTTTTGTCCCTTAGCGAAAAAGGGAATAGTCTCAGTCTTGTGGCATCATCTATAACCCTATTCTACTTAAACGTATCACAAATCTCCAAAAGCTTGGCAATATATAAGTTTAAATCACCATTGGGCAATCTATTGAATTGAATTTATGTCTGAATTATTTGGATTATACCTAATTTGATCTCAAATTTATTCACTAGTATTGTTGGTATTCTTATGCTTGACACAGTTCCCTTAACTACAGGAATCATATAATCAATTAAGGATCGTTGATTTATTGCTCAGTTCAGTTGCTCTAAAACTGGAGGTGTCATTCATTGATTGTCTGCCATTACTCTTTACTATCTCATCAACTAAAGGAAAGTCCTTTCTATCTCAGGAAAGGCTCAGTTATTGGATTATTAGTGCATGTCATACACTAAACCAAAATTTGCAAGACAAATAAGATCAAGTAACATCGTAAAATAAAAATAAAAATAAATAAAAACTAAGATAATAGTAAAATAAATGTTTAAACTAAAATTAAAAGCAGTAAATCTTGATATTGTCTAAAACACAATCCCCAACAATAGTACTAAAAACTTGATACATTAAGTTTAAACCCTAACTTCCTAGCAAGTGTACTAGAAATAATACAAGAAATATTATGAGTTATCGAATCCATGAGATTGCATAAGTACCGAAATAGCATCACTACTAACTTTATCTAAACTAACAAATATAAATCAAAAGCAAATCTAAAACTAAATTCAAAACAAAAAACAAAGCAATTAATAACTGAGCCTAAGTAATTCAACTGGATAAATAACATGCAAGAGGACACTAAGACTTTGAGTTCACTAATCCACTTCAAGGTAGGCTCTTTATGTGATTAAAAATATTATTTTTTTCATGTGACAACGAAATTTCTTAAATTAATCAATATTCTTTCTCAAGCAATATCAATCCTATTCCACAATCTAATAATCTAGATATCTTTATATAAGTTTAATTAGATGAAAATATATTAACGCTCTAGGGAATCCACTAACTTTTAACACAAGTCTATTATGTCTATGACTATTATATGTATCAATTCATATATCTCTATATTCAATTGATTTACGGTTTGTATTCTCATAGCTTTTATGCAATATCACCTCTCAGTCTCAATCATACAGTAGAAATCCTATTAAAAATTAATCAAATTTTTAATAAACATTAAGTTTAGAGCACAAACTCATCATGAAATAGTATACTCATCAATCAAAATCAAGAAAAATTATAAATCTATAAATTAGTTTGTCTTAGTCTTAGTCTTAGCAAAGAAGATTTAGTTCATTATCAAACAAAAAAAAGCATTCAGATTCAAGAAAAAAAATAATCAAGATTAAAAATAAAATCCAATGAATCCTTGAATGTTTATTGAAATCTTCTAAAAATCTTCTTATAATTACAATCATTGTTGTTTAATTGATTTAATCTTCAAACAAAATCAAGAACGTCTCAAAATAATATGAAAAAATCTCTCTAGAATTGTCCTAACGTGATTCTTCTCCTTCAAATTGGATTACAATTAGTATATCTAGTCTAGAGTTAGGAAAGAGTTTTGAAAAACTTGAAACCCTGCCAAATGTCATTATACCATGACACAATGTTGTAGTGCCAAGCTCTTATCGAGCTTTTAGAATTTTAGTATACATGGCATTATGGTGTTATGCTATAGCATTAAACTATAGACACCACATTTTAGACCTAACATGGTAATCTCCGATGATGAAAAACTTGAATGTTGATTTTGAATTTTTTGAAATGTTGAGCTGTGGTTAAAGAAGCAAAAAAATATGATTTCATTTAAAAACCAATTTAAAAAAAAAAGTTATTTTATTTTATTTTTGAAAAAAAAGAAAAAAAAATCATATGATCCTTACCCATAAAACCCATAACCCAAGCCCATTTAGCCTATTTTAGAAAACTTCAGCAGCAGGCATGTAACATCCCAGGGTTAGTTTGGTCTTTTAGGCTTCTAATCTAGGGTTAGAAATGAGATTTATGAGAATTCTAAGGTTGTGAGTAAGTTTTAGGGGTGAAACGAGTGTTTTTCCAGAGTTTGGTGGCTTGTGCATGGATTCGTTTGAGTGGATTTGCATGCGAGCGCAAGAAAATGGTATTTTTGTAATTTTCTCGGGATGCACGACCGTGCATGATAGGTGCATCCCAGGGTTATTTTTGGAATGGGTTGGATGCTTGAGCATGAGAAATTGTGTTATTGGCTGCAATAACATATGTATATGAAGTGTTTTGCATATGGAAAATGTTAATTTGAGTTTGAGATGAGATTTGGCTGGGAATCGAGTTGATTCCAAGAGGTCATGGAAGTGCAAAGCAGTGTGCACGCCCGTGCAACTGCCTTTTCTACATGGTCACGGTCGTGTTCACGTAGCCATGCATGACCTAATTTGTAGGGTCACGACCGTGCATATTGATACACGCCTGTGCACCAACAGAAAATAAGAAATATGCATGAAAAATCACAAAACCGCGCACGACCACATGCACGACTTGCTCACGGTCCTATGCAAGCTTATGCATGCCCGTGCACTTGACACGTACTCTCGTGCGTCAGGCAGAAAAGAGAAATTAAGCTTTAAATAAGAAATGTGCATAGTAAAAGCTATCCAAGTGATATAAAACAGTAAAATGAGCTCAAATAAGAATACATGATGCACCATATACACAGCATAGCATGGCATGCCATACAGAGTTTTCAGAAATGGGTCCAAGGATCCGAATTCATATTTTCAGTTGAAAAACATATATTTCAGGGATGAATATGAGGGGGCACCTGTGAGTTTCAGCACACCCGTTGCATCAGGAGCTATATGCTCATTACTAGCCCAATGTATTGGCAATTACTAGGGTGCTCAATTAGTAGATGATAAGTTTCCTGATCCCAGGATCAGATGCAGTATAGCGCGAGACGCTCAGTTCAGTTCAGTTCAGTATTCAGGCCAAGGCCTAAGCATGAGATTCAAAGGCATCACGTGACCCATACAGTTTATGGCACCTGTTTGCGAGGAAACTCACATAGCCAGGGTACCGAATCCTTGTATTCATCAGTCTACGCAACATAGTTTTCAGTAAGCATAGTATCACAGAGTACACAGTTTTCAGCATAGCTTTCAGATAAAGGTTTTATATGAGATTTTCAGATATGGGATCCCAGAATCCAACAACATAGTTTTCAATGAATAGTTTTCAGAAAACTATTTTCAGTATACAGGCTCAGGCCTAGTTATGTTTTCAGTATATTACATAGCATGTCATTATTATATGACATATCAACATATCATTCAGAGAATGATAAGACAGTAAGAAACAGTAAATAAACAGAATATGAAACACCGTGTAAAAGACACGAACAGCAGAATATCAGAACATGAAAAGCCACGTTATGACATGTGAATTACCGAAAGCAAGTAACAGAGCAGAACAGTAAAGATAAGGGCTATCAGTAAGAGAGATTAGTGAGTCGAGTTTGACCGTTCAGATTTCTCTTCATTCTAGGTTGTTTACGTATACCCATATACGTATTTTACGACCTGGCATGAGGTAGTATCCAGTCAGTAAAGATAGGAATGGCAGAATAAGTCTGTTCTGTATGAGATGATGTGGCAATCCTTCGAAGAGGATTGGTTTAGGGTCAGGGATAGGAGGCGCTTATTGGGTGAATATATCACTCACTCTCTACTTTCCTTTCTCTTGCAGGTCAGTATGTTGGGGGCTGGGAGGAGGAGTTGGCTGCCATTTGGGATCCAGTTGCTTTTGTATTGCAGCATGCTTCGGTTTGCATGCTTGTACAGTTTTATTTGCATGTTTATGTACATGTTTTATCACACATATTTTTCGTGAATATTTTAATATAATCAAGTTTTTATTTAGGGTATGTATATGTATGTATACAGTTGCACCACAGGTTTTTCTGCTGCGATATATCTGTTCAGTTTAGGCATTTCGGTTGGGTATTATTGACCTTATTTTCTTTACTTATTTATTATTATATTATATAAAGCAGCGAACAGTAATACCCATCTGGGGTGTCCTGCAAGGCATGCTGGCCCGGTTGGAGGGGAAGGCCCAAGGGAGGGCCTACAATGCGCCATACTGAGGTAGCAGTGCATGCTTGCTTCCTTTTTCTCTTTTACGCACGTAATTTCTCTCTCCTGCTCCTGCCAGGCCGCGTGTTGCGCGCTGTGTAGCTGGACAGTTGGCTGCCTTTTTCATCCAAATCGTCTATAAACGGGGGAGGATTTTTCGAAGAAACAAAAAATTTCAGAGGGGCTAAGAAATTGGGAGGGGGAGAGAAAAACTTTTTGGGAGGTGGGATTTTCCAAAAACGAAAAAAAGAAAGGGGAAAACAAAAAAAAAATTAGAAAATTTTGTGGAGAATTAACACATTTTAAAAATCGATCTACATGCTGTTTTGATTATGCATTTGATCAAATTTTAAACAACAGTTTTCAGGTTAGCCCATGAGGAGAATTTTTTATAAATAAAATTCTTATATTACTTTATTTCATTTTGTATATATGATTGAAATATTGTATTTTATAGTTTGTATTAATATGTTATTTATTCTATATATAAAGGTATTAATATTCTGTATGTATATTTCATCTATTTTTAATCTTGTATTTTTATATATATATATATACATATATTTTATTATTATATATTATTTTCTATATTTTGTATTTGATTTGATCTTCTATATCTGTATTTTTTTTGTGCTGTACTTTTGTTTATTATGTATTCTGTATTTTGTATTTTCAATCCTGTATATACATGTGTGTGTATTATAATATACTGTATATATCCATAATAAATATTCTACAAAGTAAACCTCATATCTTGTGTGTATTTGTATGCATTATGTATCCAAATGAAGCATGTGAAGTTGATTATCTTGTGGTTATGAGACATATTGAGGTTTTAGGCATCCTGAGTTTAAACTGCGGAAAGTAGATTTGTTGGGTTATATATGTGCGTTCGTGTATATTGTATATATCATATTCTAAATGAGAGGTGGGCGAGTGTGGCTGGTGGTCCGGGAGGTGAAAGGCGGAAGACTTAGCTACCTTGGCACCTGCGTTCAAGTCTTATGAGGGAGAAGCTGCATTTGTTTTATTTTATTTGTTTATTTAATTATTTATTCTATTGGGCCATATGTTGTTATTCATCTTTTTGGGCTGGTTGGGCTGCACTATGTTTATATCTTTAGGTGGGCTGCATTATGTTTATTTCCTTAGGTAGGCCGCTTTATTTGGGCTAGACTTTCAATAATTGTCCTTTATTTTATAAGTATGATTTGGCCTAATCAAATTTTATCTTGTAGGATTTATTTATTGGATTAACTAACGAATTTGGTTTGCAGGATTTATTTATTTACTATTTTTAGGTTTGTTTAGGGTTAGATATAATGTATAGGAATGTATAGAAAAAAGGTTGTAATTTTTAATTTTTAATTTTTAATTTTTTTTCGTATCTTATTATATATGTGGATGAATGTAATTTATTGTATATGTATGATTAATATTGATGATGCATCATGTGATAATATAAAACTTAATTAAACTTGATAACACGTTTAACGAACAAACCACAAAAGTGGAGGCTGGCTTTCAACCCGGGCGACATGGGTGTCTAACATCTTCCCATTGTTGTACCTGACTCTCCAAACCCGACCTATTGGGTAGGTGAGGAATAGTTGGGTCCTTTGCAAGGAATTCATAAATCGTTCATCCTCATCAATTGTATATTTTCTTGAGGTAACTCTTGGGTGGCGACTCCATAGACTCCGTAACGGGTCATAAACTCGTTATGCGCTCCTCTTGACCACGTTTAGAGTGGTTAAATAAGGGTGGTAAGCTATCATCGTTTGGCGCAACAAAAACCAACGCCATAGGCACCTCTGAAATTTGAATTTTCAATCCTTATAAAAGTTATAGCTCTAGATATCTAGTTTCATTTGTCTTTTGAATCACTTTATTTAGACTTCGAAATCCCAAATTATGACTATTTTAATCTTCAGTAGTCAAACACAAAATTTCATTAAGAAGACCTAAACTTATCGCAATGGTTGAAGACCCAAAAAACTTAGATTTTTCCCCATAATAGTTTTCTGAAAGGTTGAGATGTCTATTATAACTTTTTTGAAGACTACTTTTTCATTATAACGCTCAAAATTAGTGAAAATCCTTATTTTCTTACTATGGTACACAATATTCTCCTTCTCGTTTTGTGTTTTGGTCTCATATTCTTACTTAAACTAAATTTGAATTATCGGCCAAGCTTTCATAAGTGTCCTTTTGGCTTGATTTCCATTGAATTCATATCGAAACCAATATTTTTGTACAAAATCAAATATGAAAACTCATGATCTCGAAATATGTATATAATAAGAGTAAAATGGTTAAATTGCCCCCTAAAACTTTATAAATTGACCATAGAGTTATACATGAAATTGACATTATCATTTACCTCAAATTTAAATTTAAATTTTAAATTTTAAATTAAAAATAATTATAATTATTTTTTACTTTGATTTTTAAATTTAAATTTGATATTAATTTAATTTTTTTAATTTTAAATTGAAAATAATTATAATTATCATTTAATTTGATTTTGAATTTATTTTTTTAATTTTTAAATTAAAAATAATTGTACTTATCTTTTAGTTTGATTTTGAATTAAATTTAATCTTGAATAATAAGATTTTAATTTAAAATTCAAATTTAAATAAGATTCAAATTTAAGATGTATTTTTATTTAAATTCAGTTTTAAATTTACACTTCAAGTTTAATTAAGATTGAAATTTAGGATAGATTTTTATTTAAATTCAATTTTAAATTTAGAGTTAGAAAAATTCAAGTTTAAATATAAATTTAGAATAAGATTTAAATTTAATTTTTAATTTAAATTTAAAATTAGATTTAAGGTAAAACTTTTATTTAAATTTAACTTTTACTTTAGGTTTAGGATAAAATTAAAATTTTGATGTTTGTGGTCAACATAACGCTAGATTTTGTTTATATTCCTTTTGATCTAACCTTTGTTTTGTAGAATTTATACACATTATTTAAATTTTTTTTGTTTGGTCTTAGGAATATAATTATTTAAGTTATTTATTCTAACATAATTTTAATTGTTTATGTATCATTTTATTGCTTTCTGAGTGTTTTAAATTGTTGCATAGTATATGTTTAGAAAGATAGTTTGAAAACACCAAATCTGATTAAAATAAGTCACTTGGTATAGGTCAGCTTTTGGGTTAGGCAACATGGGTGTCAATATGTTCCCACGTCGTACCTAAGTCTCCAAACACATCTATTGAGTAAACAAGAATGATATATGTCGTTCACAAGGGATCTAGTGAGTTGTCTATCCTTGTTGCACTTTTCTTTAGTGCTACTTGGGTAATGACTCCAGAATCACTCTATAATGGGTCACAATCCCATTCACATGCTCTTTTTGATCATATTTATGTTGGCTAAATAAGAGTGATAAATTTGTTCTCGTGTGACATAACAAAAACCTGTTACAATAACCTTTTTTGTTGTACTCAGGAAGTCCTATGGTAGATCTTCCTAGTGGACCTTCAACCTTCATAGAGGCGATCAAGCCAAATCAACCTAATTAGGTAGGGCAACACAATCCTCATAGTATCAAGTTGAATGTTATCCTAACAAACCATGTGGATAAAAAATCTAATTAGTGAATAAAGTGGAAACTTATGGCAATAATAAAACATAGATTAAACTTAAGGAAGAAAAAATTCTGCTTACGTTTAACTTAACCAACCAACTTTGCAGCTTCGATCTTTGAGAACAGAATATACTCTAGCTATGGCAAACCTCTCTCAAGGATCCTTTCATGCCATCCTTAACTTTTGAAGATAAATTTCTAAATAAAAAAATGAACCACTTTATATATAGACAACCATTCTAACACACACGACCGTGACACCATGGTACACTAAGAGTACATCTGACCTCTCATCCAAAAACCTACTTTTTCTTTCTTAACATGTGGTCTAATAGCATCTAGACATGTGCACTTGCTAAAAACCTCTAATTTTACCTTTTTTGCCTTCTAAATCCATTTGAAAGCCCAAAAAACAACCTAAGGCTATGAAAATGACTTGAACACCCTTATCCAATTTTTAGGATGTTACAGTTAGTTATTTCCAGGATTTCTCAAGATTAAAAATGCTCAAAATACTTTTTTTTTAGAAAGTCATCATCAAACTATGACAATATGACCCAAGGACCATACCACACTTTGATGACGATCTCACTTAATATAATAACGTTTCATGAAAGTGAATTCATGTAACAACACAAAACCAACCATCAATCAATCCAAACCAAACTGTGTTTTCACCATAAAAAACATCTATTCAAACAATCCAACCATAAAAAAATCTGAAAATCCAAAAATGCATACATTCAACAATATGCTTATATTCTCAATAATGTCAAATTAATAGCATCAATAAATCAGTCAATCACTATTTACATTTTCAATGTTATTGTATTCAAAATAAACAGGCAAATATGATTAGTCATTCAATAACACAAATATAATGTAATTCTAATATTAAATTAGCTTTGATACCATTGTCAAGAAATATAAGGTATAAGTGGTCCAAGTACATCTTATAGGTATAACATAACAGAAATACAACAAAAATTTTCTTTCATTATAAATAATTATACACACATATACACACACACACACACACACACACATATAAATGAAACCATACAAGGTTTTAAGTGTACCTTCTATTTGTTGACTCTTTTAGTCTTCACATGGTATGAGACAAGCTTCTTTGCCATTACCTAAAAATGTTCTCCTCCTAAAGTAAGGAGGCACGAATGGTGATCCACTCAGGGAAAGAGTTAAGAAATGACCTTATGCCATAAGAAGTTATTAACTATATGGTATAGAGCCTTAGGTAGAAAAGAGATGAGAGATCTTGAGGAGTAAGCCAAGCAAAACAACTCTCTATTTATAGAGAAAATGGGAAATGAAAAAGAAGAATAAGAGTGTACATTATGAAATGAGAAAGAACTCATTTCATTTTACATTCTTTGATGCACAATCACACATGGTAGACATATGATCATGTGTTAGTCCTTTTGGAAAGACACATAGGTGTGTGTCAAGTAAACATATGACTATGCTCTTTATTCATCAAGATCTATGCTTTTGATGCATGAGTATAGTCTAATAAGGCACATGGCTTTATCCATTTGGACATACTATCATGCATTTTTCACACATGATTGTATATAGGCCAAAAATTGCACTTACAACCTTATCTTAATTTGATTTGATCAAACTTGGTAAACTATTTAGACAATAAATAACCTAATTTAATGTGCAAATGTACCTAGACATGAATGTTTAATTGACTATCAGCCTTATCAGAATGAATTAGGCAAGTCCCCAAAAGAATTTTCTTATATCTCTCTTTTTTCATAAGTCCAAATCAATTAAGATATCAACCCATGTTGAATCCAATACTATTTAAGATGCCAAATCATCAATTCCAATCAAGGACCTTATTTATTTCAAATCTAATTACTCCTCAGATCATTCAACCCTTATATATATAACATGTGAGCTTTCCAATGACCCTATAATGTATAGTCCTATACCAAATCATTTCTACCAAGCTTGGCATCCAATGATATAAAGTTTATAAGAGGCTAGAAATATATTATATCACCCATCCATTAAAGTATTAACATCAATTCATAACTTAATAGCATACAATTACTCATATAATACAAATCTTTTTGTCCTGTTATATCTCTCAAGGCTAAGGCATAGATCTAATGTTTACCTTAATTGCTCCTAATTATTAGAATCAATTAAAAAACAACCACAAGATCGATACCAAGTATCAAGCTATAGTTAAATCCTACAATGATCATAGATTTGGGGCACCAATATGAATTAGTGTAGGCCTAACAAAGATAAGGTATTTTATTGCCAAAAATTATTAACCCTATATTAAATTACCTTATCCCATGGATAGATCTGATGTATCCAATCATCACTATTAAGGCATCTTGTTACAATAGTAAGTTAGATAGAGTTAAATTATATTATTTCTTGCAAAAAGTAATTCATGATTCTTAAGTCAAAGGATCATATATATCCTTTTTTGTATACTCTGACTTAGTCTAAATAACTTATATGATCTATCACGATTGATCTTGATACTAAGAATATCAATTATTTCTCTTAATTCTTTCATGGAGAAGTGTTTGGATAACCAAGTATTTATAATCTATAAGTGTGAAATATCATTTTCAATAATGAAGATGTCTTTGATATAAAATACTAGAAATGTAACCACACACTTACTGGATCGCTTGTACATACATGGTTTATCTTTGTTTTTAATAAAACTAAATTCTTTGATGGTTTCATCAAAATGAATATTTTAGCTCCTCGAAGCTTCTTTTAGTCCATAAATGGACTTTTGTAACTTATATACTTTATTTACTTATTCTTCAAGAATAAAACCATCAAATTATGTCATAAACACATCTTTCTTAAGGTTGCTATTCAGCAAAGCAGTTTTAACATCCATTTACTAAATCACATAATCATAGTATACAATAATCACAAGCATTATCTAAATAAGCTTAAACATTGCAACTGATAGAAAGGTTTCATCATAATCTATACCATGTTTTTGAGTGAAATCTTTAGTAATCATCTATGCCTTATAGGTATACATGTTACCATCCATGTTAATTTTCTTTTTGGAAACCTATATTCACCCTATGGGTTTTTTACTCTTTCAAATTAATCCAATAGAGTCTACACATAGTTCTAGTATATAGAGTCTACCTCAAATTTTATGGTTTCAAGTTATTTAGTAAAGTTTAAAGTTACTATAACCTCTATGTAAGTTTTTGGTTTTTCATTTGAGACGACCAGTACATCATTATATTGAGTCACAAGATAACTAAATCTCTTAGGTTTATGTCATACTTTAACAGACCTATATGGTTGCTATATACGATGTCAACCACTTGGATTAGCATATCATCTTATCATACATCTATGATTATTTATAGTTTAAGAGCTTTATGAAACTCTATTTTTCTCTTATTAATATTTCTATAAAGATATTTTCTTTCAAGAAAGACACCAATATATGTAATAAAGGTTTTCTACTCGTTTAGATGATAAAAATAGTAACCCTTAGTTTCATTTACGTATCTTACAAACATACATTTGTCAACTTGGAGCTTAGCTTGTTTAAAGTCAATTTCTCAACATAAGTCTCACAACTCCAAATCTTTATGTATTCATGATTATGATTAGACTTTTGCCTAGTCTAAAACTTGTATAAAGTTGAATCTATAGATTTAGGCAAAATTTGGTTTAATGTGTGCATTTTTGTTTCTAAGGCATAGTCCCAAAAAGACATGGATAGTTCACTAAAACTCATTACTAGCCTTACCATATCCATCAAGGTTTGATTTCTTTGTTTAGGTACATTATTGCATTATGGCATACCAAGAGGTATGAATTATGAAACTATACTCTACTCTTTCAAGTATCCACTAAATACAACACTTAAGTATTCCCTATTCAATTTGTTCAAAGGATTTTAATACTTTTATCGAGTTACATTTTATTTTGCTTTTGAATACTTTAGACTTGTTAAAGCATTCAAACTTGTGTCTAATGAGAAACATATAGCCATATTTACTAAAATCATCAGTAAATTTCATAAAGTAAAATTTCCCATGTCTATCATACACTGTCATTGGTCCATTAACATCATTGTGTATAATCTTGCGTAGTTCAGTCCTTTTATTATGATCAAATAAGGGTGACTTGGTCATTTTATCTATTAGGCATGATTTACATTCATCATAATACTTGAAGTCAAATAATTACAAAATTTTTGTAGACTAGAGTTTTGAAATATGTTATAGGCCTATCTGCCCTAACCTATAATACCATAAATATATGGGATTCAGTTTATTAATTTTGATATGTTTGTTACATATATTAAGAACTTGATTATTATCCATCTTTAGAACATAGAAACCATTAATCAAATGTGTTGTTTCATAGAGTATACCATTCAATCTAAAATGGATACAAAAATTAAATTTCTAGAAACAAATGGCATATAATAACAGTATTTTAGTTCCAAAATTAGCTTTGAAGGCGAATACAACATATAAGATCCTACAACTAGAGTGGTGATCCTTGCTCTATACCTAACTCATAAGTCTACCTCTTATTAGCTAAGTAATCTATTATATCTTAGTCCTTATATATCATAAATGATACAAGTATCACATTTTGAGTTAATGACCTAAGATGAATTAAGAGTGAGGTTAATCTTAATGTATAACATACCTAAGGAAGAAGCAGTTAACTTCTTATTTTGCAAGGAAGGTCTTGCAATATTTCCTCTAAAAACCTAATCTACCTCAAAAGAAGCAAACAACCTATTTTTTTTTCATACCACTTATGGTTTGAAGAGTAACGGGGTCAAAGTTTAGACTTGAGCCTTAAGAATAGGCTTGGTTTTAACCTTACCCTTTCTCTCGACTTTAACTTTAGTAACAATTATAAGTATGTCCTTTCCCTTACCATTATATATATCTTACTTGACAATCTAAATAATACCTAATAATTTGGCCTAAAACGTCTCCTTATCTCTAAGGTTAAAGTTTATTATGAAACTTAATCATAAAGAAGGAAAGACGTTTAAAACTAGGTCTATTGTGAGCTTTTTATCCATGATGAACCCTAAGCTAGCTAACCATTTAATGTAGGCTATCACTTTGGCTACATGATTGCCAGCTTTTACACCCTCTAGTAATTTACAATTGAATAAGGTCAAACTTACCCAATAATGTTTGATTCTCTTTTAAGTACTATACATTTCCTATAAGTATTAAAGAATGGCTTATATATCTATTTCCTCATGTTGCATTTACAATTTGAGTACCATAGAAGTCAATATTAGACATAAAAGTTTTATGTAGTTTTTCACATGCTTTTACAAGTATTCTTTTTTACATCAGTAGCATTGAGACTAAATTCTTGAGGTTTTTTCTCTTTAAGGATGTACAACCTTTCTTCCTAAGATAAGACTATTTGTAAATTCTTGTACCAAATAAGGAAACTGACACCCTCAAGTTTATTTTCCTTTTCCAAATTGATACACAGTGAAATTATTGCTATGGTAGTTATTTATTTTACATGTGTAGATAAAAGTTTATTAGTTTGATTATCAATAATTCGTTTAATCAGGTTTTTCATTAAATATTCCTACTATTTTTCTCAAGTTAAAACTCTTCATCATTACACTTAGAAAGTCTCAATAGACTTTTTAGTAAACCAAGGTCCCATTAAGTTGACTTAAACTTCACTTTGACAAATAAGCCAAACCAACTTGAATAGATAGGTTAATCAAACCAATCATTAAAAGCTTATGATCTCAAGGCAGAAGCTACCCCAAAAATCATGATGACCTCAATTTAGATTTTTGGTTTTAGTGGGTCGAATATTATATATTATCATGTATCAATATATACACCTACTCAGCCTTTAATATATTCTACCTTCACTTCGGCAAAAAGGTGCAATTATAGTAGTTAAGTCAAACATAATTATAACCATTAACTAGTTTTCTATCTAGTAAAAGCTTACCTTTCCCTTTGGCAAACAAGGTTCCAACTAAAGGGGGTATGTCCTATTAGTGTTACATTGGAAGGCTTCGCATGACTTAATATTTGTTAAAGGTTTTATTATTAGGTCTCATCAAAACTTAGTCCACATGTGAGGTGATATGTTGCAAAAATAAACCTAAAACATGCATACTAAAAGGCATAAAATAAACATATCGATGTATGAGTATCAAACTAAAGTTAGACCTTGAGCCAAAGGAACCAACAACTTAGGTTTAGTTCTTCAATTCTAAGACTTCAAGTATGTTGCTCCTCCTCTCCTTCAAATCTTCAAGTAATTTACAAAGCTTTGCCCCCTAGTTACATATTTTTAAGAAATTTCCAAGTAACTCCTATTCTAAATTTTATATAGTAAATTCAAAAACCTCATGTTACACATAAAAGAAGAGATCTAAGAAGAGAAGTTACATTTAAAAGTTATAAGAGAAGGAGGACTCGTAGGTCCTGTTTTAAATTTATAACATATATTCCTAAAAATTTTCAATATACATAGGCTAGTCAAACTTGTATATCAAACACCATACATATATAACAAAAATCATATATACATTCAATAAAAAATTAAATCACATTAATTTTAATCAATTTAATAATGTGTCAAATTTATTTTAGCTCCTATAACTATACAAAATTATAAACAAAACCCCTAAGTGATGTGAAAATTATGTTTCAGACCTCGAGGCAGCCAACTAAGTCCAAACATAAAAATCACGTCATGCACAATCATAAGTGCTAAGATGTATGATTGTGATAAACCAAAATTTATCACACACATCATGTTTTCATCATGTATAGTCATGTTCCCATAAAAAGTTCGAAGCTCTAAAAAATTCCAAACCTTCATATAAGTAGGGACATGACATGAACATGACTTACATACTTGTACATTTTTTTTTTAACATGGTTGTGTATTTTAATAAACATGACGGTGTGTAGACACACAAAATGCATACACAAGTGTAAGCCTTGTGTGTTGTGCTTTAAATGACCATGCATTCATAATTTGCATGATCATGTATAACATATTTTTTTTAGATTTATAGTGATAAAAATGCCAAAAAAAAATTCCCATTTTGGCAAAGTCATTGCCAAAAATGATTAATATTGGAACGAAATGTCATAATCATTTGAGGCAGTGTCTTTTCAACCTAATCTATACAACTATATGAATCAAAAAAATATTTGTACTATATTAATATAATCATATAAAACAAAAACTCAATAATTTAACACATTTACACGATATCCGTATTGAATATGTTATATCAATATTGAAAATACAATGAAATGCATATGAACAATATCATCATAGATATGGCTTTCATAAATTTGGAAAAAGTGGTTATGATACCATTGTTCAAATTCTATGATCACTAAAAAAGCATCCATATAAGACAATTTAAAACTCACAAAATTTCAAAGTAAGTTCACAACTATCAAAATGTATGGAAAAAGAAAACTAAGACAAACATAGGGTGTATTTCAGAAAACATACCTATGATATGCCTTTAAAAATTCTACTCCTCATAATTTTGTAGTTTGCTTACTCAATAGTCTATAGACTCCTAACATGAGCAGTATCTATACAATATAGCTTGAATAAGATTTGTATATTTTTAGACGCTAGTTTAGAGTGTATATATGATTATGCATTTGTTTGGGTAGTGTGTATGAATGCCAAGCTTCTATAAGTGTATGGTAGTTTCTGTTATTGTGAAGAAAATTTACACCTAATGGACAATAAACACTTGAATCACACTTCTATTAATAGGAGCAAACATACAGTGTCAATGACATGCACGACCATGTTACCTTCTTGTATAATCATGCACTATATTTAGACTTTGTATATTACCTTTACACTGCTTAATAGATTATGTGATAAGGTAAACTGTTTAAGGCTCTATCACCCATGTATTAACTACTATAAGTATGGTTGTGTTAGGGTTGGTACCCTATAGTCATAAGTCTGTTCCATTTTAGTTGTATTCATTTATGTATTATTATTACATGTATATGTCATTATACTAGTACATTTTATGATATTAATAATATGAGATATTTCTAATATATTATTTCTTTAAGCATATATTATGTCCTTAGTGTGGTAGAATTGGAATGATAGATATACATGATCGATCATGCTTTTTATACACTCATATAGTAGTTATACTAGAATTGATTCATAATCCTAACATCATTATAAGATCAGGGCATGAGTGATGGTATAAAAATCATTATAATGTACATAATTTTATTAAAAGATGACAATAGTTTACATGTGTCAAGATTATTACTTCTAGCCTAGTCTCAAATCTTGGTACATGATTTGATGGTCATGTTAACTAAATAAAGCCAATGATAAGGATGCTATATAAATGGTGCTATTATGTCTATGGATTAATTTTCATAACTTGATGAGTATGTAATAGCCTGAGGTTAGAATTGTCTTTTTAGGCTAGAAATTTGGGTTAGAAATAAGATTTTATAATATAATATAGAATTTGTGAGGTTTCAAAGGTAGAATAGTCTTTTTGAGACTAGTTATGGCTTATGCATGGGTCTCCATAGGAGACTATTCCATGCAAGGCTTGGGAAAAGGGAAATTTGTGGATTTTGCTTGACACACGCCTGTGTGCATGAGGCACATGATTGTGTGTCAAGTGTGAGGCATCATAAATGTTAAGTTTTCTTATTTTGCTCAGTTTATTCCATCTAACTTTCTTTCCCTCTTCTTGTTTAGTAAACACTTGGCTAAAAAACATTTAACCAGCAACCATAACCCAAGCTAGGGAACCAACAATAGCTAGAGAGAGAGATCCGAAAGCCATGGCAAGAGGTAAGTATTTCCTTACCTCTTTCATTTCGTTTCATAGCTTCTTTTCCTAGTTTGAGTCACCCTCAAGTGTTTGTTGCATGTTGAGAATGCACTTTAGTATGTTTTTATGATGAAATGATACCTTGGATGATGATTGATGAGTTATTATAACATGTTTTGGCATTCATGTGTTTAAATGCTTATTTGGGAGAAATGTGAGATTTTTGGCATGCTTTATGATGAATAGATGAAGTGAGTATGCATATTGGCTGATATATTTGGTATATGAATCTTTGATTGAGTTGTGGTTATGATTTGAGTTAAGATTTATTGGGATTTTTAGTTTTTTAAACGTCATCTGTAGAAATTGAATTGAGCATACGACCATGTGTTTGTGGGTACACACCCATATGACCTCATTTCTATATAAGCATAACCTTACATGGCACCTATATGCAAATGAAAACCCAAACACATGCTTATGTAACCGATGCATATGCCCGTGTGCTTTATCTCAAATCTACATGCCCATGTAAGCAAGACACGAGAGAGTTATTTATGTTGCTACATGCCCGTATAAATGAGGGACATGGCTTTGTGCTTTGAATGCATACCCGTGTGTACACACCATACGCCTATGTAGTCAGCCTAAGTTTTATAAATTTGTTCCAAAAGCTAGCACGACCCTATGTGTCTTCCCACACACCTTTGTGTTCAGTAGTACATGCTCGTGTACCTTAAGAAGTGCATAGAAACAACTCCAAAGCAAATTTAAGCCATTCTAAGTCATTCTTAAGCACATAGAACTTAATAACAACAAGATATAAACACATATCATACATGATCAACTGTATAGAGCACCACATGCCATATTAGAATTTTTAGAAACGGATCCAAGGATCTAATAGCATATTTTTAAAGTATAGATATACGATGTTTCAGATATTGGATAGGGGTGAATACGAGAGGACGCTTGTAAGTTTGCATACCTGCTAGAAAGGGAAACCAGCACTACTAAAGATGATATGATCCTTAACCAAGCTCATTAGAAAGAAGCTAGTTGTACATGGATAGATTTATTATAGGATTGAACTCATATGGCCAGGGTGTCGAATCCTTGTATTTATCAATCTAGCCAGCATAGTAGATATTTTCAAATACAGTAGTTTCTGATTTAGTTTTTAGCATATGTATATTTAGGATCTTTGGATTATAGCTCTTTTTTCAGATAGAGTTTTTAGAAAACCATACCCAAGGGTAAGTTTTATGAATTTTCAACATATGCATGACATTAGCATACGCACTTCATGTCATATACAACATTCCTTGAGAAATAAAACAGATAAAGACAAGGAACATTACAGAAAAGTAATGAAATCTTAGAAATACATAAATAAAAAGCAGAAAAGCAGAAAACAATATGATAAGACATACAACCAACTAAAGTTTGAAACTTGCCAATGTTAGAGATATGAAATGGTTGCTGAGTGATTTTATCAATCACTCTTTTCCTTGTTTTTCTCTTTTGCAGGTTAGTGAGCTTGGACTAAGCAGGAGAGGGATAGTTGTTAGATTTTTGGGATCATGGCTTGGCAGTAGACAACATGTTTTGGCTCGCATATTATATACATATACATATATATATATAAATACATATATATATATATATATATATATATATGTTTTATGCACATTTGTATATATGATACCATTATGGGATATTATATGAATAACGTGTTTAGAAATGAAAAGCCTGAGATTTCTAAGAAAGAATTATTATTTTCTTATTATTATTACGGTATTTCCCATTATGGTTTTCGCATTGAAAATTTTAGAATTAGCAGATATTACTGTAGAGATTCTCGCTATAGGTATAATATTAGTATCATAGATATTATAAATAGTAACACATAATAGCCTGTGGCAGGGTCACTATAGAGTACATGTGGTCTTTTGACTTAAGGCGTATCAAATCATTTTGTAGAACCCCAAATACTAAATGGCAAATAACCTAGAGGGGGGGTGAATAAGTTATTTAAAAATTTTCTCAAGTTTAAAACCTTTTCCTATTCTACCAACTCAAACATCCAAATATATAAATATAGTTAAGCACAATTAATTATAAGACTAAGCAAGTATAATAAAAGAGAGTAAAGGAAAAGAAATGCTCAGCCGATTTAGAGTGGTTCGAAGCTTCTCCACGCCTCCTACATCTACTACTCCAAGCAACCCCGCTTGAAGATTTTTCTTCCACTAACTTTAACCCCGAAGTTACAATAGTTTTGATCCAAGGGATTTTGCCCTTCACACTAGTTTTGATACAAAGGATTGCACCCTTAACTTAGTTTTAACAGGGATTACACCCCACACTAGTTTTACGGGATTGCACCCAAGGGTTTGTGAAAATTTACAAGAATTTGCCTCACAGGGCTAATATAACAATTAAGCTCACAAGGTTTCTCTCTAAAGAAATACAATATAGTTTATGTGAGAGAAATTGGAGAAGAATTAGAGAATGAAAGAATGGGAGTGTTTTGCCTAATTCTCTAACCCTTCAATCTTCAAATCATCTCCAATTTATAAGAATTGGGAAGAGGTAGTCGTTGGGATGATTTGAGAGCCGTTGGCGACTTTCTGAAAAGTTACACGGGCGTGTCCTTCTCTTGCACGATCATGTTCCTTTTATTCTACACTTTCCAATGGTCATAATTTTTCTATCGCGTGTACACACACGGGCTTGTGTCCATACATACACGGTCGTGTTTCTTTAAAGTTTCAGCTCTCTAGAATTCTAGAAGGCCACACGGTTGCACGCACGATGTAGCATCCTAGATCCGAAAGCCCTTAGGGGTAGAATTTTGGGGTTAGAAACCGAATTCAGAGAGAGATTGGGAGTCTAGTTAAGTTTAGGGGTGAGTTGGTAAGTTTTCGAAGCCATGTGGCTTCCGTTGGAATCCTTTCGGAAGGATTCGATTAGGCGAGCGAGCGGGAATTAAGTTATACTTATTTTCCCTGGTGCACGACCGTGCATCCTTGGTGCACGCCCGTGCATGGCATGCTATATAAGTGAGCCGTGAGCATTATGTCATTTTTCTCACCCAAGTTTCCTCTTTAGCCAAAATTTCTCTCTTCCTTGCAGCTCCTCCCATCCTTAGAGAGGAAATTCAGCAGCCGGTTCCTCCTAATCCGGTTAGAGAGCCAAGAGATTAGTGATTTGAAGCTTGGTTTCAAAGCATGGAGAGAGGTAAGTGTTCCTCACTTCTTCTTGCGTTTTCCCAGCTTGTTTGATGAATGTTGATGCCATGGATGAATTTATTGCATGCTGATGAATGTGTGGAAGGCTTATATGTGATTGCATGTTGATTTGGTTGATAGATTTCCACCCTTGAAGCTTGCATGTGTGTATGTATGGCTTTAGATAGAGAAAGAAGATAATCCCATGGTAAATCGTGGAATGATCGATGCATGTGGTATATGATGTTTGAACTGTGTTATTTGGGATGTGGATAACATGTATTTGAAGTGTTATTGTGAATGAATGTGATTTGGTTGGCCATTTGTGCATTTTCCGAGCGGTGCTTTGTTGAAGAACCAGACGCACGACCGTGCGCCATTATGGCACGGCCGTGAGCCTGTGTTTCTCCAGATGCACGCCCGTGTGCACGACCCATGCACGGCCAGAAAATGTGCATGCACGCCCGTGTGTCCGCATACGCACGCCCGTGCATAGGCAATTTCAGTGACAATAAATAGTAAATTCCAGAGTTACACGACCAGGCGCACGACCAGTGCACGGTCCCGTGCGTCAGGGTGCACGCCCGTGCACATTTCATGCACGCCCGTGCATCAGCAGAATTTCAGAAAAATGTTATTTGAATGGGAAATTGAGCATGCGAATTCAGAATAAATATTTAATGGCTTCAGATAAGCATCAAATAAGCATGTAATGAGTTAATAAGCTGCATATGCATGTCATGGCATTACATGTAGCTTCAGAGAGGATCAGGGGATCCGAATTCAGCAGTATTCAGAACCCGATGTACGGGTAAGAGTATAGGGTGAATACGAGGGGGCATCTGTGGGAATCAGCCTTCTGACACCAGTCAGAACGCTGAGCAGTGTTTTCAGATTCAGTTCCTGACACCAGTCAGATGATTCAGCAGCATTTCAGTTTCAGCTCTCTGACACCAGTCAGATCGTAGCAGTGCAGATATCAGATTCAGCTTTCTAGCCGGTAGCTAGAATGGTTAACCCACATGGCCAGGATGTCGAATCCCTGTATTACCCAGTCTGATCAGCACAGCAGGTACCCGAGGGTACAGAGAGAGGTATTCAGATGCATGCATCCAGTTTTCAGTTAGCATGACATGACATACACATCATGACATGCATCCATATGATAATAATGAATGAATGAGATACAGATAACAGTTTCCAGATTCCAGCAAGCGCATAGATGTATGATTAGGGCCGAGGCCAGGTATGTGTTTGTTTAAATGATTGTTGTGCTTGCTTGGGTATTGAGGGAAGTAAGGAGCGCTTACTGGGTGATCTTTATCACTCATCCCCCCTCCTTCTTCCAGTTTTGCAGGTGTTCGTGCTGGGTTCGAGGAGCGGTTGGATCGAGGCTGACGGAGAAGGCATGCACACACACCTCGATCAGTGTATATCAGTTTTGGACCTGTGTGGTCATTGTTGTACATGTTTGGTATCCAGATGTACAATATATGTATATATGATGTAGGCCAGTGGGCCCTTGTACAGAATAGTTGTATATCTCAGATGTATATATATATATGATGTATATTCAGATGAGCTTCCGCGTGTACAGAAATGTAAAGCATTGTACAGTTTCAGTTATTTTATTTTCGTAGGATTCCCGTCGCGGGTACCCATATTTTCAGATGATTAATAAAAGCTCCCCAGACATTGTTATTATTCAGCACAGCAGGGGTACTCGTGGCGGCGGGTCCTACAGTTGTTGGTATCAGAGCCAAAGTTGTAAGTGTGTGGTGCTTTTCTCTCCTTCGCAGTCGTCGTCCAGACCCTCCTCACAGCACAGTCAGGTATTTACTTTCCAGATTGATTGTGTTATGTGATTCTAACCCCAGCTTGTTGTGATGCTATAGATAGAGAGGAGTATGTCCCTAGATATCTAGACGAGACAGATAGTAGTTCACCCGCCCATCCCATGAGTGTTAGTGATAGGCGGCGCCCTCAGACTACCTCCCATGTGTCGATGAGACCCGATCAGTTGAGAGATATGATTGGGGATGTTGTCAGAGAGAGCCTCCAGCAAGCTGGAGTGGGTAATGCTACAGAGCCGGATAGAATTACTCCTCCTCAGTTTGAGAGTCATCAAATTCCGAGGAGAAGACATTCCCAGTCTCATTATCAGTCACATCATCAGCCGCATCCGCAGTATCAGCGACCGTATCAGTATCAGTCGCAGCCTCAGTCAGTTAGAGAGAGGCATCAGTATCCGACAGGTTATACAGATTTCAGTCAGGGTATGAGTTCGGATACAGTGGGTACTGGTTCTTCAAAGAGACTTCATCCGATTTATCATCTGCCAGCATCGTTTCAGCCAGCTAAATTCAGTGGATCTAGGGATCCAGCTGTAGCAGAGGAGTGGATTGAGGCAGTGGAGAATGTCATGGGCCTCTACACCTTATCAGAGAGAGAGAAGGTTCGACATGCAGTGTTCCTTCTCAAGGGTGATGCTAAAGTTTGGTGGAATCTAGCCAAGACTTCCATCAGGGAGGGGCAGATGACATGGGCAAGATTCAGACAGTTGTTCGATGCAGAGTACAGGAGTTTGGAGGTAATTTATGCTAAGGCCCAGGAGTTTATTGATTTGGCTCAGGGGTCGAGTTCAGTGAAGGAATATGCTACCAGGTTCAATGCATTAGCGAGATTCGTCCCGAGTTTGGCAGGGACAGAGTTGGGCCGAGTTCAGAAATTTATTCATGGGTTACATCCTGCGATCTATAAGGATGTGATGACAGGCCCAGAGCCTCCTCAGAGATTCAGTGATGCCTTGGGGAGAGCACTCAGATCCGAAGCCGGTTTACAGAAGATGGGTGTTATGATTGGTGTATCTGAGAGAGGTCAGAGATCAGATGACAGAGACAGGGGCAAGAGGCCAATGTCAGCCAAGAGATCTGCCCGCGCTTTTCAGAGTCAGAGGCAGAAAGTTGCATCCCAGCCACCACAGTGTACCAGATGTGGCAGACGCCATCCAGGGGAGTGTTTATCTGGTCAGATAGTCTGTTACTGGTGCCATCAGCCAGGGCACATGATGGCAGCATGTCCAGCCAGATTGGGTACAGGTACAGGTGCAGGTGCTGGACAGGGCAGAGGTGGAGCCGGTCAGTTCAGAGGCCGAGGTGGTCTACCCAGAGGCGGAGTTAGAGCTGATAGAGGTGGAGCTGATGTTCCTCGAGTTGGTGATAGAGCACCGGAGGGTGGTGCCGGACCTTCAGGAGTTGGCGGAGGCAGAGCCAGAGTTTATGCAGTCCGCCAGGAGCAAGCAGAGGCCATTCCCCATGCAGTTACCGGTCAGTTACTCTATTTTGGTACTCCTTTATTTGTGCTTGTTGATTATGGAGCCACACACAGTTTTGTATCATGGAGTGTAGTGGGGAGGCTAGGGGTTGACCCTAGTGTGGCCAGTAGGAGTATACATGTAGAGATGCCAGATGGGGGATTTGTGTTGAGTGACAGAGTCCTCCTAGATCAGGAGGTAGAGATTATGGGTAGATCCATGATGATTGATTTGATTCTGCTGGAGTTAGCAGATTTTGATATGATATTGGGGATGGATTTTCTGGGTAGATATGGTGCAGAGATAGACTGTGGAAGGAAGAAGGTGAGATTCCACATAGGCCCTGATCAGTTTGTGTTTGGTGAGGGCAGAGTTGACAGTCTGACGATCTCCAGCATTCAGGCGAGCAGATTGTTGAGACAGGGTTGTGTCGGATACTTGGCCAATGTTGTGTGTAGCAATTCAGTGGGTCCGAGTATCGAGGAGGTGCCAGTTGTTAGAGAGTTTCCAGATGTGTTTCCAGAAGAGTTACCAGGGTTGCCTCCAGACAGAGAGTTGGAGTTTAGTGTTGAGCTTCTTCCAGGTACGGCTCCAATTTCTAAGGCTCCGTACCGGATGGCTCCAGCTGAGCTTCAGGAGTTGAAGAAGCAGCTTCAGGAGTTGACAGATAAGAGGTTTATCAGACCTAGTTGTTCGCCTTGGGGAGCTCCGATTCTATTCGTTAAGAAGAAGGATGGGTCGATGAGGATGTGCATCGACTACAGAGAATTGAACAGAGTAACAGTGAAGAACAAGTATCCCCTGCCGAGGATTGATGATTTATTTGATCAGCTGAGAGGTGCAGCGGTATTTTCGAAGATTGATTTGAGATCTGGGTACTATCAGGTCAGAGTGGCAGACAGAGATATTCCCAAGACAGCTTTCAGGACCAGATACGGGCATTATGAGTTCGTGGTCATGCCATTTGGGTTGACTAATGCCCCAGCGATCTTTATGGATCTGATGAACCGGGTGTTTCATGATTGCTTGGACCGGTTCGTGGTGGTTTTCATTGATGACATTCTGGTGTATTCCAGGAGTGTGGCAGAGCATGAGAAGCATCTCAGATATGTGCTTCAGAGACTCAGAGACAGACAACTGTATGCCAAGTTTTCCAAGTGTGAGTTCTGGCTTGATAGAGTTGCATTTCTGGGTCACGTGGTTTCAGCAGATGGCATTTCAGTGGATCCCAGTAAGGTAGAGGCAGTCTTGAGTTGGCCAAGGCCAAAGACAGTAAAGGAAATCAGAAGTTTCCTTGGGTTGGCAGGTTATTACAGGCGATTCATTGAGGGATTCTCTAACCTAGCGAGGCCTCTCACTGCCTTGACTAGGAAAGAGGTTCCATTTGTTTGGTCCGATGAGTGCGAGGCACGATTCCAGGAGCTCAAGCAGAGATTGGCTAGTGCCCCAGTTTTGGCGCTACCCCAGGAGGGAGTTGAGTTCGATATTTACACAGATGCGTCCCATCAGGGGATTGGGGCAGTGTTGATGCAGAGTGGTAGAGTTATTGCTTATGCCTCCAGACAGTTGAAAGATCATGAGATGAGACATCCCACTCATGATTTGGAGTTAGCTGCAGTTGTGTTTGCCTTGAAGATTTGGAGACATTACTTGTATGGGGTTAAGTGCAGCATATATTCAGATCATAAGAGTCTGAAATATTTCCTCACCCAGAGAGAGCTTAATATGAGACAGAGGAGATGACTAGAGCTGGTAAAGGACTATGATGTTGACATCAGATATCATCCAGGGAGAGCCAATGTAGTGGCAGATGCTTTGAGCAGGCGAGTAGCCTTATCCAGTCTTTCAGTTCAGAGGGAGTTACAGTATGAGATAGCCCGAGAGCAGATTGAGATAGTGACTGCGGGTTTCTCCAGATTACAGATCAGATCTTCTCTGTATGATGAAATCAGAGAGTGCCAGATATCTGATGAGTGGACTCAGAGTATGCTTCAGAGGATGGCAGAGAGAGCAGTGCCAGACTATGAGTTCAGAGATGGGATCTTGAGATTCAGAGACAGAGTATGTGTGCCACAGAGTTCAGAGTTGAGACAGAGGATTTTGTCAGAGGCACACAGTACGGTGTATTCAGCACACCCAGGCAGCACAAAGATATATCAGGATCTCAGAAAGAGTTTTTGGTGGTCGGGTATGAAGAAAGACATAGCAGATTTCGTTTCCAAATGTCTGATATGTCAGCAGGTTAAGGCAGAGCATCAGAGACCATCAGGTTTACTTCATCCCTTGAGTATTCCTGAGTGGAAATGGGAAGATATCTCCATGGATTTTATTTCCGGTCTTCCCCGAGTTCAGAAAGGATTTGATGGCATTTGGGTGATTGGGGACAGGCTGAGTAAGTCAGCTCATTTTCTGCCAGTCAGACAGGGCATGTCTACTGATCAGTTGGGGAGATTGTATATCAGAGAAGTGGTCAGACTTCATGGTGTTCCCAGGACCATAGTTTCAGACAGAGACTCCAGATTCTTGTCAGCTTTCTGGAGATTATTGCAGAGAGCCTTGGGGACCAGATTACAGTTTAGTTCAGCTTATCATCCTCAGACGGATGGTCAGACTGAGAGGATGAATAAAATTCTGGAGGATATGCTTAGAGCTTGTTGTATGGACTTCCAGACCGATTGGGCAGAGTTGATCCCTCTTATGGAGTTTGCTTATAATAATAGTTATCAGGCGACGATTCAGATGGCTCCATTTGAGGCATTATACGGTCGGAGGTGTAGATCTCCTCTTCATTGGGATGAGATTGGAGAGAGAGATTCTCTGGAGACAGTTGTGGGCCCAGAGATTGTTCAGGGCATGATTGAGCAGATCCGGATCATCAGGCAGAGGATGAAACAGGCCCAGGATCGACAGAAGAGTTATGCAGACCTGAGACGTAGAGAGATTGAGTTTGCAGTAGGCGACAGAGTTTTTCTGAGAGTTGCACTGTACAGGCACGTTCTCAGATTTGGCAGAAAAGGGAAGTTGGCCCCTAGATTCATTGGTCCCTATGAGATACTTGAGAGAGTAGGGACAGTTGCCTATAGATTGGCTTTGCCAGCTAGCATGGACAGGATCCATAATGTGTTCCATGTGTCGCAGTTGATGAAGTATGTGGGAGATCCTTCTCATGTGCTTCAGTTTTCAGAGGTTGAGTTGGCTGATGATTTGAGTTATCAAGAGCTGCCAGTACAGATTCTGGACTATAAAGTCAAGGTTCTCCGGAACAAGCAGATTCCTCTAGTGAAGGTCTTATGGCGCAGTCAGAGAGTGGAGGAAGCCACTTGGGAGGTAGAATCTGAGATCAGGGATAGGTTCCCAGAGTTATTCAGGTAATTCCGGGGTCGGAATTTTTATAAGGGGGGAGGAAATGTAGCATCCTAGATCCGAAAGCCCTTAGGGGTAGAATTTTGGGGTTAGAAACCGAATTCAGAGAGAGATTGGGAGTCTGGTTAAGTTCAGGGGTGAGTTGGTAAGTTTTCGAAGCCATGTGGCTTCCGTTGGAATCCTTTCGGAAGGATTCGATTAGGCGAGCGAGCGGGAAGTAAGTTATACTTATTTTCCCTGGTGCACGACCGTGCATCCTTGGTGCACGCCCGTGCATGGCATGCTATATAAGTGAGCCGTGAGCATTATGTCATTTTTCTCACCCAAGTTTCCTCTTTAGCCAAAATTTCTCTCTTCCTTGCAGCTCCTCCCATCCGTAGAGAGGAAATTCAGCAGCCGGTTCCTCCTAATCCGGTTAGAGAGCCAAGAGATTAGTGATTTGAAGCTTGGTTTCAAAGCATGGAGAGAGGTAAGTGTTCCTCACTTCTTCTTGCGTTTTCCCAGCTTGTTTGATGAATGTTGATGCCATGGATGAATTTATTGCATGCTGATGAATGTGTGGAAGGCTTATATGTGATTGCATGTTGATTTGGTTGATAGATTTCCACCCTTGAAGCTTGCATGTGTGTATGTATGGCTTTAGATAGAGAAAGAAGATAATCCCATGGTAAATCGTGGAATGATCGATGCATGTGGTATATGATGTTTGAACTGTGTTATTTGGGATGTGGATAACATGTATTTGAAGTGTTATTGTGAATGAATGTGATTTGGTTGGCCATTTGTGCATTTTCCGAGCGGTGCTTTGTTGAAGAACCAGACGCACGACCGTGCGCCATTATGGCACGGCCGTGAGCCTGTGTTTCTCCAGATGCACGCCCGTGTGCACGACCCATGCACGGCCAGAAAATGTGCATGCACGCCCGTGTGTCCGCATACGCACGCCCGTGCATAAGCATTTTCAGTGACAATAAATAGTAAATTCCAGTAGCTAGCACGATCAGGCGCACGACCAGCGCACGGTCCCGTGCGTCATGGTGCACGCCCGTGCACATTTCATGCACGCCCGTGCATCAGCAGAATTTCAGAAAAATGTTATTTGAATGGGAAATTGAGCATGCGAATTCAAAATTAATATTTAATGGCTTCAGATAAGCATCAAATAAGCATGTAATGAGTTAATAAGCTGCATATGCATGTCATGGCATTACATGTAGCTTCAGAGAGGATCAGGGGATCCGAAGTCAGCAGTATTCAGAACCCGATGTACGGGTAAGAGTATAGGGTGAATACGAGGAGGCATCTGTGGGAATCAGCCTTCTGACACCAGTCAGAACGCTCAGCAGTATTTCAGATTCAGTTCCTGACACCAGTCAGATGATTCAGCAGCATTTCAGTTTCAGCTCTCTGACACCAGTCAGATCGTAGCAGTGCAGATATCAGATTCAGCTTTCTAGCCGGTAGCTAGAATGGTTAACCCACATGGCCAGGATGCCGAATCCCTGTATTACCCAGTCTGATCAGCACAGCATGTACCCGAGGGTACAGAGAGAGGTATTCAGATGCATGCATCTAGTTTTCAGTTAGCATGACATGACATACACATCATGACATGCATCCATATGATAATAATGAATGAATGAGATACAGATAACAGTTTCCAGATTCCAGCAAGCGCATAGATGTATGATTAGGGCCGAGGCCCAGGTATGTGTTTGTTTAAATGATTGTTGTGCTTGCTTGGGTATTGAGGGAAGTAAGGAGCGTTTACTGGGTGATCTTTATCACTCATCCCCCCTCCTTCTTCCAGTTTTGCAGGTGTTCGTGCTGGGTTCGAGGAGCGGTTGGATCGAGGCTGACGGAGAAGGCATGCACACACACCTCGATCAGTGTATATCAGTTTTGGACCTGTGTGGTCATTGTTGTACATGTTTGGTATCCAGATGTACAATATATGTATATATGATGTAGGCCAGTGGGCCCTTGTACAGAATAGTTGTATATCTCAGATGTATATATATATATGATGTATATTCAGATGAGCTTCCGCGTGTACAGAAATGTAAAGCATTGTACAGTTTCAGTTATTTTATTTTCGTAGGATTCCTGTCGCGGGTACCCATATTTTCAGATGATTAATAAAAGCTCCCATCAGTTTTCAGCAGCAGGGGTACTCGTGGCGGCGGGTCTTACATGCACGAAGGGCACACGGCCATGAATGCAGAGCACACGACCGTGCGTCCTGAGGGATACGGCCGTGTGTCCGCTTTATGCATGAAATAGCCAGATTTTCCAGAAGCTTGCACGACCAGGCACACGACCGGGGCACGGTCCATTGTGTCTGGGCATACGCCCGTGTGCCCTTGCCCAACATGGTCGTGTGTGCGAGTGCACGCCCGTGCTTCAGTTTTATTTTCCCAGATTTGCAGAAAATGACTTATAAAGGCTTGGTAATCCATCCAGAAGGCTAATAATCATCAGACAACTCAGAATTCAGTTAAGAAATGATGCATAAGCATACAAGCTAGCATATAGCCTGAATGAGGATCCAGAGATCTGAATTCAATAGTTTTCAGCATTCAGGACTCGATGTAAGGGTGACAGTTTAGGGTGAACTCGATGGGGCATCTGTGGGATTCAGCTTTTTAGCACCAGTCAGACTGCTTAGCACAGTTCTCAACCTTCTAGCCTGTAGCTAGAATGTTCAGCCCACTTGGCCAGGATGTCGAATCCCTGTGTTCATCAGCCTGATCAGCACAACAGGTACCTTTGGGTACATATAGAGATTCGCATGCATGCATATTCAGATTTCAAATGCCATGTCACGACATTTATTTCAGAATCTGATTAATAATGAGAAACAGTTAATCCAGTAATCAGTTTCAGCTCCAACAAGTGTTTAGATGTATGAATAGGGTCGAGGCCAGGTATGTATGCCCTTGTTTGCTGCTTGCTTGGGTTGAGGGAAGTAAGGAATGCTTACTGGGTGATCTTTATCACTCATCCCTTTCCTTCTTCCTTCCTTTTCAGGTCAGTTCGCTGCTGGCGAGGAGTGGGTGGATTGAGGCTCGCGAGAGAGGACCCCCACACACCCTTTTCAGCATGTATATGTATTTTTCTTTCAGTTTTGGACCTATGAGGTCTTGTACATTATTGCAAATGTAATCAGATGTACAGAACAGTTGTATAAATATGTATATGTATGAAAAGCCAGTTTTGGGCTCATTGTACATTTTAGTTTCCGTCTCAGCTTTCGCATGCAATATAATTAGCAGCATGTTTTCTTTTTCGTAGGATTCCCATCGCGGGTACCCAAATTCCCAGTTTATTTAATAAAAGAACAGTAATTCTTCATCAACAGGGGTAGTCGTGGCAGCGGGTCCTACACACTCCAGCATGTTTGATTATCCATTTTTCCACACCAAAACATACCAAATATATTCTAAACCTACTCTAACACTTGTGCAAGTAAAAGGACCAACCAAAATACACAACAAATACTATTGTCAAACTAAAAAAAAATTGAATTTTCAGACATAACAAATGCCCTAAATTAGCACAATATATAAATAAATCTCTAATCTGAGATGCTTTAAATCGATGTACTAACCTTAATCTATAGCATCCTAGGATTAGAAAATACCTTTTTAGGCTAGAGTTTGGGGTTAGATGTGAGAATTAGTAATAGATAGAGAGTTAGAAGAGTTTAGGGGTGAGATAGTAAATTTTTAGAGCTAGCGTGGCTTGCGCATGATTCTCCTTGGGAGGTTTCTTTCATGCGAAGCGTAGGAGATTAAGTTTATTCATTTTCTTTTGTGCACGACTGTGCATCCTTTAATGCACTTCCGTGCATGCTTGTAGGAAGAGAGAGACAACAACCTTTAAGCTTTTCTCACCCGTCCTTATCCATTTTCAGCGAAAGTGTTTTTTTGTTTTCAGAGAATCCCAACCCTAGAGGTGATCTTCAGCAGCCAACAGCTCCAAATCTAGTAAGAGACTAAGATTTTGCTCTAGAGAAAGATTTGAGCATCCATGGCAAAAGGTAAGTATTTCCTTAAGTTTCCTAGCATGTGTTTGAGGTAGGATGAAATATGTTGTGATTCCAACATGCTTTGTGATTTTTATACTTTGATTACATGTTGATATGATGAGGATGAAGTGGTTATGATGATAATTTCCACCCATGAATATGTTTGGTGTGTATGTGTGAGAAAGTGTGTTTATGTGATGATTTGATGCTTGAATTGGGAATTATGTACTATTGATTGAATTGAAGGGTGGTTGTGTGTTGTTTGATGTGTTAAAAGTAAATGGAAGTGTTTAATTGCAGATTGGTTGAGTTTAGGACGAGATTCTACAAGTTTCAGACATGTTTTATTGAAGCAAAGTAGGGCGCACGTCCGTACGCCCACAGACCCACGCTCGTGTGCCCTTGCATTTGTAGGGTCACGGTCGTATGCTTGAGGGCCACAGCCGTGCGTAAGTCAAATGTGAGAAATGCATCAAAATTCCAAACCTTAGCACGACCAGACTGTACGGTTAACACATGATCTCGTGTGTAGCGACCTCCGCCCTAAGTTACTATGCACTACGAAAAATACTGTATATAATAATAAAATATACCTAAGACGGGGACCTCTACTGTAAAAAACCTGCTGCTACTGCTAAAATAAAAATTTTCTTTATGAAAAGAAAATGTAAATATAATTTACTGTAATAGTAAATTAAATGTAAGCGTGAAAACCCCAGACTACTCATGTATAAAAATATACTAGTCATACAGTGTAAACAAAATATAATACATGCATATATACATGAGAAATAAAAGCATGCAAGCCAACATGCTATCTGTTGCTGCCGAGCCATATCCCCCAAATCTTGCAGTTGTCTCGCTCCAGCTCAGCCACTATCTACTCACTGACCTGCAAAAAGGAAACAAGGAAGAAGGGGTGAGTGACAAAGTCACTCAGCAAGCGTTTTCAAACTCAAACACTCGCAGGTCAAACACTAACCGACTACGTGACTCGTCATGTAGGAGATTCTACTGTTCTGTTTTCTTAATCTGATTCTCTGGATATACCGAAGTATATCAATTACTGGTTAATTCTTTACTGAATTATGTTCTATTTTGTTCTGTTACTGTTCTGTTTCTCATGAGATGCTGTACATGACATGAAATGTATATGCTGATGTCATGTATGCTGAAAAACTGTAAAACTTGCCTGTAGGCCTGATTTTCTGAAAAACTGTCTTTCTGAAAACATTTTCTGATAATAAAAGCTGTGATCTGAGGATCCTGAACATATACATATAGTATATACTGAAAACTGTATCAGAAAGTACCAAAAATATCTGAACATATCTACTATACTAGCCAAACTGATGAATACAGGGATTCGACACCCTGACCGTGTGAGTTCAAAAGCCTACAGAATCTACTGATGCACAACCAGCACTCTCTCTAACGAGCTTGGTCAATGACCATGTCCTCTTTAGCGGATGCTGGTTTCCCTCTCTAGTGGGTGTGCGAACTCACAGACACCCCCTCGTATCCACCCCTATCTGATATATGAAATCTCATATATGTATATCTAAAAATCATGCTGTTGGATCCTTGGATCCAGTCTGAAAATATTTGATATGGTATGTCATGCTCAATGTTGATAATCATGCA
>JAJEJH010000796.1:0-87731 GCA_026122585.1 Anacardium occidentale
ATTTTCCCAGAATTTTAGAAATTGACTTATTAAAGGTTTGGTAATCCATCCAAGGCCTAATAATCATCAGATAATCAAGACTTCAGCCAAGAACAGATGCATAAGCATGCATAGCACAACATGTAGCCTGAATGAGGATCCAGGGATCTGAATTCAGTAGATTTCAGCAGTCAGAACCCAATGTATGGGTTTCAGTTTTGGGGTGAACTCGAGGGGGCATCTGTGGGACCCAGCTCTCTGACACCAGTCAGTCAGCTCAGCAGCATATCAGTAGATCAGTTTCAGTTTTCTAGCCAGTAGCTAGAATTTTCAGCCCACTTGGCCAAGATGCCGAATCCCTGTGTTCATCAGCCTGATCAGCACAGCAGGTACCTTCGGGTACATTCAGATTCAGATAGACAGATGCATGCATCATCAGTCAGTTTCAGTTTCCAGCTCAGTATGACATTATGCATATATTATGGCATGACTAATTAATAATTAGAAACCAGTAATCAGAAATCAGGTAATCAGATTCAGCACCCGCAAGCGCTTAGATGCATGAGTAGGGCCGAGCAGGTATGTGTGCCCTTGTTTGCTGCTTGCGTGGGTTGAGGGAAGTAAGGAATGCTTATTGGGTGATCTTTATCACTCATCCCTTTCCTTCTTCCTTCCTTTTCAGGTCAGTCAGCTGCTGGCGAGGAGCGGATGGATTGAGGCTGGCGAGGAGGACCCCACACACACTCCCCAGTTTGTATTTTATTTTCAGTTTTGGACCTGTGAGGTCTTGTACTTGTACTTTATGTAAATGAATAGGTACTCAGTTGTAAAACAGATGTATAAAACAGTTATAGATGTATGAAAGCCAGTTGGGCTCATTGTATATTTTAGATTTAGTTTCAGCTTCCGCTTGTAATGCAGATCAGCAGTAGTATTTTCTTTTTCGTAGGATTCTCGTCGCGGGTACCCAGATTTCCAGTTTTAATTAATAGAAGATCAATATCTTTCAGCAGCAGGGGTACTCATGGCGGCGGGTCCTACAGCATAGGCAAGATCTGGTCTTGTATGTGCTAAGTACATCAATCTTCCTACAAGTCTCTGATATCTTCCTTTATCAGTTGACACTTGATCAGCTTCAATACATAACTTCAAGCCTTTTTCTACGGGAGAATTAGCTGGTTGACATGCTGACATACCAGTTTCCTGTAATATATCTAATCCATATTTTCTCTGAGATAAGAAAATACCTTTCTTAGATCTAGAAACTTCAATTCCAAGAAAATATTTCAAGGAACCAAGGTCTTTCATTTCAAATTCTTTTGACAAGTATTCTTGTAGTGCCTTTCTTTCTTCTGTATCATTTCCTGTAACCACCATGTCATCCACATATACAATAAGAGCAGTGATCTTACCTTGTCGTTTCTTCAAAAACAAAGTATGGTCTGAGTTGCATTGATGGTATCCAAATGCTTTCATAGACTTTGTGAATCTACCAAACCATGCTCTTGGAGATTGTTTCAGCCCATATAATGATTTCTTCTGTCTGTACACATTTTTACTATGACTTTCTGGTATCATACATCCTGGGGGAAGTTCCATATAAACTTCTTCAGATAATTCTCCATGTAGAAAGGCATTTTTGACATCAAATTGTTGTAGTGGCCAATCCAAATTTACAGCTAAAGACAATAATACTCGAACAGTGTTGATTTTAGCTACAGGTGCAAACGTCTCTGTATAATTAATTCCATAGGCTTGTGTATATCCCTTTGCCACCAGTCTTGCTTTGAATCTTTTAATAGTGCCATATGCTTTATATTTCACAGTATAAATCCATCGACAACCCACTGGTTTCTTTCCATTTGGACAATCAACCAAATCCCAAGTTTTATTCTTTTGCAAAGAGCTCATTTCTTCATTCATAGCATCTTTCCATCTTGGATCAGCTAATGCTTCCTGCACACTGTTAGGAATATATACAGTAGATAATTGATTCACAAATGACTGATTTGATTCAGATAGATTTTGGTTAGACACATAATGGCTCAGAGGATATTTAACTTTACTAGAGAGTTCAGGTTCATATGTAGGTCTAGGAATACCTCTAGTGACACGATTTGGTAGTTATTTTCTGGGTAACTCAGCTTCAAGAATAGGAACATCCTCGACGGGTGATTGGTATGATGTATCAACGGGAAATTCAACCTCATCAGTTGAAGAACTTGTATTCTGTGATTCAATTATCTCTTCAGTTCTGATTGATCTTGAATTCTGTGTTTCAATAACTTCTAAATCTTTATCCATATTAAGGTCCAAAGTAACACTGCTATAATCAAGAGTCTGAATTTCCTTATGATGTTCCCCCTAAAATTCAGAATCTGTAAGAAAATATATTGAATCTTCATGAAAAACCACATCCATTGTTACAAACATTCGTTGTGTTTGAGGATGATAACACTTGTAGCCTTTCTAATGCATAGCATATCCTAAGAAAACACAGCATAAAGCTCGAGGGTCTAACTTACTTCGCTGATGTTTGTAAAGATGGACAAATCAACACACCCAAAAACATGAGGAAGTAAATCAGGAACTGTTGGAGTAACCACAACATGAGTAAACGCTTTAAATGGTGTTTGAAAGTTAATGGAGCTTGAAGGGGTTCGATTAATTGAGTGAACTGCAAACATAAGAGCTTCTCCCCAATAGGACACCGGCATATGTGCTTCAATTAAAATGGCCCTAACAACCTCTAATAAATGACGATTTTTTCGCTCTGAAACTCCATTTTGTTGAGGGGTATTAGCACAAGTTGTTTGGTTAACAATTCCTTGTAGTTCTAGAAACTGTTGAAGTTCAAAACTTTGATATTCCCCTCCATTGTCACTGCGTAGAACCTGAATCTGTCCATTATATTGAGTTTTGACCATTTTATGAAACTTCTGAAATAACAAGTTAACTTCACTTTTAGACTTCATTAACCACAACCAAGTCATCCGAGTACAATCATCAATAAAAGTAACAAACCAACGGGAACCACTCAAGGTTGGAACTTTAGATGGACCCTACACATCAGAGTAAATAACCATAAATGGAAAAGGACTTTTATTTAATCTTAATGGAAATGAAGTTCGATGACTTTTTGCAAGTTCACACACATCACAACAGAAACTAGAAAGTTCAACATGTTCAAACAAACTAGGGAATAATCTTTTAAGATAGCCAAAAGATGGATGCCCCAACCTTCGATGCCAAAGCCAAATTTCAGATTCATTCTTCTTTTTAACGCCTTCCACTACCAAAACTTCATGCAACTTGTTAGAACTTTTCGATGCCAAGTCCAAATAGTATAAATTTCCTCGCCTAACACCACAACCAATCGTTAGCTTTGTTTGGATGTCCTTAAAAACACAAGAGTCAGGCCAAAAAATTACAATACAAGATAATGCTTTGGTTATTTGAGAAACAGATAAGAGATTATAATCCAAAGATGGAACAACCAACACAGTATCAAGGTTTAAAGTATTAGTGAGTGATAAAAAACCTTCCCCAATAATTGAGGATTCATGACCATCAGCAGTAAAAATATTTTTTTGTGAAGAGATTCTAAGATTGGTAACCTGTCTTGAATCAAACGTCATATGATCAGTAGCACCAGAATCAATTATCCATGCATTATTAAAAACAGGTGCAGAAACATTTAAGGCCTTACCACAAGTGTCAGTAGTTGTAATCAACGCTAAACCTTCTTTAATAGTATTATCATTAGTTCCAGTAACAGCAGTGACTGAATTCTTGGAATTCTTTCTTCGAGATGCTCTACTATGATCCCACCATTCTGGATATCCCACAAGTTCATAGCAGCGCTCCTTTGTATGTCTAGTCTGATCGCAATGTGTACACTTGTATTTAGATTTTTCAGTACCTTTGGTAGTCTTTGGTTGATTTCGAGTCATCATTACTGTAGCCTCAATGTTTCCAATCTCCACATTCAATGTCATACGACGTACTGCTTCTCGTCGAATTAATGAATAACATTCTTCCAAACCTGGAACTGGTTCTTTGCGTAAAATTTCCCCACGAACTTGTTCAAAATCGTTGTCCAAGCCCGCAAGAAATATATGCACTCGTAATCGTTCAATGGACTTTTGATAAGCTGTTACATCATCAGGATCTTTCATGACCACTTTATCTCGATGGTCTAATTCTCGAAAAATCTCAACTAGTTCTCCATAGTATTCAGAGAGAGACTTCCCATTCTGTTTGGCTGCAAAAGCCTTTTGGTTCAATGAAAATACTTGTAATTCATCACTTCCATCATAAAAAGCTTTTGATAATGCACTCCATATCTCATAAGCAGTAGGTAGACGTAAATACCTTTTCATGATTTCAGGCTTCATGGACATCAATAACCATCGTTTCACCTTTTGATTTTCAGCATACCATTTTTCATATCCATCGTCGGATTCAACCGGCTGTTTCATCTTGCCACGAATGTAAAAGAGTTTTTCTCTTTCAGCAATATGCATCTCCATTAGTTGAGAGCAAACATCATAGTTTGATTCAGTAAGATTTATTCCTGCATTAAAAACACCTTCAGATTGCACAATTACAGGAATTGATTTAATTCCAGATGATTCAACACCTTTTTCACTCATTTTATTTGTTTCCGGATTCAAAGGGGTTGGCTCTGATACCAACTTGAAAGAAAAAATAAGATTTTTTATTTCTCTCAATTTCTTACAACCAGCATATACAAAGAATTTATAATACAATTGAGCTAGAAACTAGAAAGTAAATAAGGAAGAAAATAAGAAGACTAATTAGCTCTAAACTAGGTAATAAAAGATATACAATAATTATATACAATAATTATACAATCTCTAATTTAGGAAAGGAAGAGAATTTTAAGGGAATAAAATCTCAACAATATTTTATAAAAAAATCAATATTTTGACAAAATTTATTAGTTGCATTTTAATCACAATATATATATATATATATATATATATAATAAAATAAAATTCTAACTAATTATTCTTTACTAAAATTATAAGTATGTAGTGACAAATTTATTTTGTCATCTTCACCTCATTCAAAAACTAATATGACTAAAATTACTTATCATAATAAATTGAAGGTGACTTATAATTTCATTAAAAATTAATTAAATTAACTATTTAATTTTCACAATATAAAACAATTTATCAAAATAAGTTTTATAAGAAAAATTTTAATTTATCAAAATATATAATATTTGTCAATATATATATATATATATTGCATAATAGAATATAATAATGTAAACAGTAGTATATAGAATAAAAGTAATTACATAATTGAGTAGATAAGTTTAATTAAAATTATTCAAATAGCGTAATATTCCTAATCATCAAAAGCAATAGGCAAAATATTCTAAAAAGAAATTATATTTGCATATGAAAAAATAAATTGTATAAGTTAATATCTTGATCTAATAAAATTAAAATTAAAATTTGTTATTAAAATATGTTTGCCAAAAATAATTAATTACTATTAATTAAGCCCTTCACTATTATGTTGTACAAGTGCAATAATTAATGCATTGAATTGTATTAGAAGCGATAGAAAGTACAACTTTCGACACATGAGTTACTTTTTTTTTTCTGCTAAATGCTATGAAAAAGAAACCAGTGCATATAATTAAATGTAACAAAGTAATAACTTACCAAAATATATTAATTATGTTTTGACAAAACATCATCTACATATTTATATATGGAGAGAGAAAGAGAAAAGAAACTTGATTTAATTTATTACTTATCTTACGTAGAGTCAAAAATAATTGTGTTTTATAATACTGATTGAAAAATTTTTGAATTAAAAGAAAATAGCTTGAAAGGGAGAGGCTGATTTGGCAAAAAAATGTACCACTTATTTGGCAAAAGCATGTGCCCCTTATTTTGCAAGAACACCACTTATATATATATATATATATATACACACACTCCATAAATATTCAATAGAACAATTTTTTTTAAAAATCTTTTCATGTCATATACCTTAGCCTATACTAGACACATTCAACAAACTTTCTTTTGGTAAAATAACAAATTTAAAATTTTGCAATAAAATAGTTATAGATTAGTGTTGAAGTATTAGAATCAACGTGATTCTTTTTCACATTTATATATATATTTTTCTTAACGATAATCTAATTGATAATTTGATAATAAAATTAAAACAACAAGAGAAAGAAAAACCATTCCACTAAAATATCATATATTTTCTTTTAGTTCAACAGACATCAATAATTTTATTTTTAATTAAATAAAATTAAGAAGATAAAATAGAAAATTAAGTATACCTAAAGAGTTAAGATGCAAAAACTTATAATTAAGTTTGAGATCAATACTTTTTTAAAGTTTTATAAAATTTAACATTTTTATTTTTAATTAGAAAGATAAAATAAAATTTTAATTGTACTTGCAGAATTCAAATGTAAAATCCTTTGTCTAACTGATATTCACTGAATTTAGAGAGAATTCAATTTCAACTAATTGTATTTAGCTATGGGCATTAATGTCTAGCAACTATTATCACTAAAACAAGTACTCCTTTTCTAAAATATAAAAGAAGTTTCCAAAGCACAAGAAAGAATAATTAAGAAACCTTAAGAATTTGTCAACCATAATTCCTATCTCTCTCTCCTTTTTAACTATAAGCTTAAACGAATTTCACTAACCCCAACTCCAACATCTACCATAATTCCCATCTCTCCCATCTCTCTCTCTCTCTCATCTTTGCAATTTAAACTTATTCTCTCCTTATATTTGTTTCCCTTTCAGTCTTATCCCTGTTCTTTGCCACAACTACCAGTGCCAAAAAACCCTAGTACCTCTTTATTTTAATTCATGTGCCACCTCCTCATCAATTAAAATCATAATTTTTAGGTAAATCCTTTTAGTTATTTCTATATTTTTACCTTTATTTTCTCAATTTTATAGTTTTAAGACTTTTTATATTATATTCTTATTGTAAGAAAATATTAGAATTGGTTATGGTTTTTCTCTTCTTATATTTTTTTCTCAGCCCTGCATCAATTGATGATTGATAATAAAAGTAAAGCCAAAAAAGAAAGACAAGATATCTTATTAAGGGCTTACTACATTTATATTGAAACTAAGAAGATGGAATAGAATATTTAGGAAAAAAATTGTACTCGAAAAATTCCAAGAGAAAATCCGGCAACAAGAGTGTCCAAAATGTTAGTATATTTATATGAGTCATATTTATATAAACTGATCAAGATATAGATGGAAAATAAAGCTTAACCATAGTAATTTGTTAGGGTGAGGAAAAAAACTTGCCGCCAATGAGTTGTATTGCACTGCCAAATTTTTATTTGTGAAAATAAGTAATATTCTATTAGTTATCTAATTAGTATTATTGTAGAACCTCAAATACTAAATAACAAATAACCTATATAGGGAAAGGGTTGAATAGGTTATTTAAAAGTTTTCTCAAATTTAAAAATTTTTTTCTATTCTAACAACTCAACCATACAAATATACATATAATCACAATTCAATATAGCTAAGAAAATATTAACACGAATTAAAGAAAGTAAGGGAAAAGAAATGCTTAGCCGATTTAGAGTGGTTCGGAGCTTCTTCATGTCTCCTATGTCCACTACTTCAAGCAATCCCGCTTGAAGATTTTCCTTTCACTAACTTTAACCCCGAAGTTACAATAGTTTTGATCCAAGAGATTCCGCCATTCATACACTAGTTTTGATACAAGAGATTGCGCTCTTAACTTAGTTTTAACAAAGATTACGCCCTACACTAGTTTCACGGGATTGCGCCCAAAGATTTGTGGAAATGTTACAGAAATTTGCCTCACAAGGCTGATTTACAAGGTTTCTCTCTAATGGATTTACAAATGTGATTTTGTGAGAGAAATTTGAAGAAGAATTAGAGAATGAAAGAGTAATAGTCTTTGGTCTGATTCTTTCTAACCTTTGCATGCTCAAACAGCTCTAATTTATAGTTGGTGGGAGAATATAACCGTTACTGCTGATTTGGGAGCCGTTGGAAACTTTTTGAAAAACTGCACGGGCATGTTGTTTTCTTACACGGTCGTGTTGTACTTTCCAACGGTCAAATATTTGCTAGTATGGGCGTGTGTGCCTTCATGACACAGACGTGTGTTATTTTTCTGTAACGTTTCTTGAATTCCAGAAGCTAGCACGAGATACACGCATGATCAACACACGGGAGGCGCATGACTGAATTTTAGCCTTGCACACGGGTGTGTGTCTGTGATACATGGCTGTGTGTGTCATTCTACTTTGACACATGGCTGTGACTCCTTCCTGCACACGGTCGTGTGTGCCATTTTGCTTTGACACACGACTATGTGTCTTTCTGCACACGGTCCTGTGTTTCCACTTGTGCATAACACGAGCATGTATATTAAGCACACAGTCGTGTGTCATGCATATTTTACAAAAATCAAAAGCTTTTGGTCCTCTTTGTCATATTCAACACATGCATGAACCAGTTAGATATTTTAACATACATTTTGCATCAATTTGAAACCCACAAGGGTTCAACAATCTTCCCCTTTTTGATTTGATGACAAAACTTATGTTAAAATGTAATAAGCATAAAATATAAAGTTGTATATTAAAAAATATTAATAACCACAAAAAATGAAAATATTCATTTCAACATACCTAACATGCCTCCCCTTTTTCATTATAAATCAAAAAGGTATGTTAAAAAAAAACTCAATTTAGCACAAAAAGATATCTCCCCTTTGAAAGATATTTTATCAAATTATGCACACTTATAAATTTTCTCCCCCTATCAAATAAATTTTGCTCCCTTTTTTTTTAAAGATTATGAAATCAATTGTTGATAAAAAACATAAATACTCCCCCTCACAAAAACATACATTATCAATCAATGAGCATTCAATTTTCATTTCTTCCCATTTTTGAATAATCATATGCATTAAAATCATCATTTTCAATTAAAAAAATAATTATTAAAGCATAGAAAAATACTTGCAGAAAATTAAAAATATGTGAAACTGAAGCATTTTATGCAATTTGTGTCATGCATGTAGCATCCCAGGTTAGAAAAGCCCTTAAGGGTAGAGTTTTGGGGTTAGAAATAGAATTCAGAAATAGTTTGGGAGTCTAGAAGAGTTCAGGGGTGAATTAGTAGTTTTCCAGAGTTGTGTGGCCTTCGTATGATTCCTTTAGGGAGGTTTTAATCATGCGAAGCACGGAAAATAGATTATATTCATTTTCCCTGGTGCACTCCCGTACACCTTTCCCTGCACGTCCGTGCAGGTGGGTAGAAAATGAGAGAGACGAGAGATTAATGCATTCTCACCCGTTTTCAGCTAAGTTTTCTTCTTCATTTTTTGTAGCTCCTAGCCCTAGACGTGAAATCCAACTTTCAGCGGCTCCCAATCTAGTAGGAGAGCAGAGAGAATAGTTGAGTTCAAGTTTTCCAGCTTCCAATGGCGAGAAGTAAGTGTTTCTTACTCTCTCTTTGCGTTCCCAGCCTGATTGTTGATGCTTGGAAGCGTTTGTCGGCGTTTCCAGTATATTATGACATGTTGTGTGTGTTTGTTTGAAGCCATGATGATGTTTTGATGAATGTATGTTGATTTTCACCAAAGAAACATGCATGCTTTGTGTGTGTGTGTGTGTGTTGTGAGAGAAAGCTTGATTTTCATGGTGGATTCAGTAATATGGGATGAATGATGAAATTGATGATGGATATGTGATTATAGAAGTGCCATTGATGTGTGTTTATGTTTAATTTGAGTTTGGATGTGGAATGGGTGGCTTCCTGCAGTTTCCAGGTGAGCTTTGTTGCTGCAGATCCAGACGCAAGCCAGTGTGTCTGTGTTTTCTGTGAGCGCACGCCCGTGTGCACGAAGGGCACACGACCTGGAATGCAAGGACACGACCGTGTGTCTTGAGGGACACGACCGTATGTCCGCTTTGCGTATGGAATGGTAAAATTTTCAAAACCTTGCACGTCTAGCCGCACGACCTTCGCACGGTCCTGTGTGTTTGGACACACGCCCGTGTGCTTTTGCCTAGCACGGCCATGTGTGTTTGCTGCACGACCGTGTGCCTTGCCACACGCTCGTGCGTCAGCTTGAAATTCCCAGAAAAGGCAGAAAGGAATTATTAAAGGTTTAGTAAGCCATCCAAGGGCTAATAATCACCAGATAATCTAGCCATACGACCTGCGCACGGTCCCGTGTGTTTGGACACACGCCCGTGTGCTTTTGCCTAGCACGGTCGTGTGTGTGTGCTGTACGACAGTGTGCCTTGCTACATGCCCGTGCGTCAGCTTAAAATTTTCGGAAAAGGTAGAAAGGAATTATTAAAGGTTTGGTAAGCCATTCAAGGGTTAATAATCACCAGATAATCCAAATTTTAGATAAGAAATTATGTATTTGCATACATAGCACAACATGTAGCCTGAAGGAGGATCTAGGGATCCGAATTCAGTAGTTTTCAGTACTCAGAACCCAATATATGGGTTACAGTTTTGGGTGAACTCGAGGGGACATCTGTGGGACCCAGCTTTCTTACACCAGTCAGACTACTCAACATAGTATATTCAACTTTCTAGCCTGTAGATAGAATGTTCAGCCCACCTGGTCAGGATGTCAAATCCCTGTGTTCATCAGCCTGATCAGCACAACGGGTACCTTTGGGTACATATAGATCCAGATACATGCATCATCAGTCAGTTCAGTCTCCAGTTTAGCATGACATGACATTTCAGCATGACATGTATTAATAATGAAATACAGAAATCAGTAACCATTCAGATAAATCAGTTTCAGCACCAGTAAGCGATTAGATGTATGAATAGGACCGAGGCCAGGTATGTGTGTATGTTGGTTGCTTGCTTAGGTCGAGGGAAGTAAGGAACGCTTTTTGGGTGATCTTTATCACTCATCAATTTCTTTCTTCCTTCCTTTTCAGGTTTTGTTGTTGCTGGCGAGGAGCAGGTGGACTAAGGCTCGCGAGAGGGGACCCCACACACCAGTTTCAATTGTAACTCTTTTAGTTTTGGACCTGATGGGTCTTGTATGTATTTTGTATACTCAGATGTAAAGAACAATGTACAGAACAATTGTATATATATAAAAAGCCGGTTTGAGCTCATTATACATTTCAGTTTTAGTTCAGCTTCCGCATGCAATGTAATTTAGCAGCAGGTTTTATTTTCGTAGGATTCTCATCGCGAGTACCCGATTTCCAGTTTATTAATAAAAGAAATAGTAATTCTCAGTAGCAGGGGTACTCGTGGCAGCGGGTCTTATAATGCATGGTCATGTTGATGTTGTACACGAGCGTGTATGTCTAATTTCGTGATATACACGGTCGTGTATCATTTAAGCACTGAACTATGATTGGGCAAATGTATCATGCACAGTCGTATATAACCTATAAAACCTAGAAATTCTGCATAAAGCTACAGTTTGACAAAGGGGGATTTTTCAAAACATTTTCAAGATTTTCAAAAATGATTTTAGTTCAATTCAAAGCATTGAAGGCAAACTAAAAACATATTTCAAACATGTCTAAACACAATTTAAACATAATTGACATGTTGAACCCTTGTGGATTTTGAATTACTGCAAAATGTATGTTAAAATATCTAACTGGTCCATGCATGTGTTGAACATGACAAAGAGGACCCAAAGTTTTATTTTTGCAGATATAAGTACACACACGCCCGTGCATAGAAAAATTGAAGCCACACGCCTGTGTTGTGCTGAGGAGAACACACACGCCCGTGTGCATAAGGGAACACAGCCGTGTGTCAAGACTAAAGGGCGCACACAACCATGTGCAGGAAGAAGACACACCCGTGTGTCAAAGGAAAAAGACACACACGACCGTGTAGCATAGACACACGCCCGTGTGTAAGGCCAAAATGTAGCCGTACACGTCCCGTGTGTTGATCGTGTGTGTACCCGTGCTGGCTTCTGGAATCTGAAAGCAGATGGAAGAAAAATGACACACGCCCGTGTGTTGCAGATATGCACACCCGTGCTAGTACAAAAATGACCGTTGGAATTACAGAAAAAGAGAAGCACGACCGTGCAAGAAAAGTGACACGCCCGTGTAGTTTTCTAGAAACTCTCCAACAGCTCTCTATTCAGCTGTAACGGCTAGAATTTTCCATTTCCTATAAATTGGAGCTGATTTGAAGATGCAAGGGTTAGAGAATTAGCACTACAAACTTCCATTCTTTCATTCTCTAAACTCTTCTCCAAATTTCTCTCGCAAACATATTTGTAAACCTTTAGAGAGAAACTTTGAGCTTAATTGTTGTATTAGCCTTGTGAGGCAAATTTCTTGTAATATTTTCACAAACCCTTGGGCGCAATCTCGTGAAACTAGTGTGGGGTGTAATGTAGGACCCGCCGCCACGAGTACCCCTGCTGCTGAAAGATACTGATCTTTTATTAATTAAACTGGAAATCTGGGTACTCGAGACGGGAATCCTACGAAAAAGAAAGAAATCTGCTACTATACACTGTAAGCGGAAGCTGAAACTGATACTGAAATATACAATGAGCCCAAACTGGCTTTTCATTACTGTATAAATTGTTTCTGTACATAGATATATACATCTGGATACATACAAGACCTCACAGGTCCAAAACTGAAAATAAAATACATGCTGGTACTGTGTGTGGGGTCCTCCTTGCCAGCCTCAATCCACCCGCTCCTCGCCAGCAGCACACTGACCTGAAAAGGAAGGAAGAAGGAAAGGGATGAGTGATAAAGATCACCCAGTAAGCATTCCTTACTTCCTTCGACCCAAGCAAGCAACAAACAAGGGCACACATACCTGGTCGGCCCTATACATGCATCTATGCGCTTGCGGGTGCTGATTCTGATTATTCTGGATTAACTGTTATCTGATTACTGATTTCTGATTATCTAATTAGTCATGCCAATATGTATATGCATAATGACATGCTGAGCTGGAAACTAAAACTGACTGATGATGCATGCATATGTCTATCTGAGTCTGAATGTACCCAAAGGTACCTGCTGTGCTGATCAGGCTGATGAACACAGGGATTCGGCATCCTGGCCAAGTGGGCTGAAAATTCTAACTACTGGCTAGAAAACTGAAATCTGATAAACTGCTGAGCTGACTGACTGGTGTCAGAAAGCTGGGTCCCACAGATGCCCCCTCGAGTTCACCCCAAAACTGAAACCCATACATTGGGTTCTAACTGCTGAAATCTACTGAATTCGGATCCCTGGATCCTCATTCAGGCTACATGCTGTGCTATGCATGCTTATGCATCTGTTCTTAGCTGAAATCTGGATTATCTGATGATTATTAGGCCTTGGATGGATTACCAAACCTTTAACAATTCATTTCTGCCTTTTTCTGGAAAATCTGGAAGGCACACGACCGTGCAAGGAAGGCACACGGTCGTGCACGCAGCACACACGACCGTGCTGGGCAAGGGCACACGGGCGTGTGCCCCAGCACACGGGACCGTGTGCTGGCCGTGCGTCTGGGCGTGTGTGCTTCTGGAATTTCTGGGCCATTTCAAGCAAAGATGGGACACACGGCCGTGTCCCTCAGGACACACGGTCGTGTCCCTGCGTTTCCTGCCCGTGTGCACTTCGTGCACACGGCCGTGTCCTTGCGAGAACAAGGGCACACGGGCGTGCTCTTGCGGGCACACGGTCGTGTGTCTTGTTCTGCTCAGACATGGTTCGTCTGAAACACGCTGGAAACCATCCAAAACTCAACCAATCTGCAATTAATCACAAACACACATCCAAGGCACTTCTATATACACATATGCATAATCAATTTTATCAGCCATCCCAAACTACGAATTCCACCATGGCCATTTAAGCTTTCTCTCACAACACATACACACAAAACCAAGCATGCATGTTTGCTGGGTGGAAATTAAGCGTTTAAATCATCATCTCATCACATATAAGCAACCAAACAAGCTGGAAACGGAAACACACATTTCCAGGCATCATCAATCATCACAAGGCAAGCTGGGAAACTCTGGAAGATGTAAGAAACACTTACCTCTCGACATGGCTGCTGGATAACTATCTCTCAAGCTGATCTCTTTGGTCTCTAGCTAGAAAGGGAGCTGCTGGAAGCTGAATCTTGCGTCTAGGGCTGTGAGCTGCTGAAAGAAGAAGAGAAAACTTGGCTGAAACGGTGAGAAATGCAATAACTCTCATCTCTCTCTTTCTTTTAATCCCACCTGCACGGGCGTGCAGGCTTGGCGCACGGGAGTGCGCCTGGGAAAATGGATAGAATCCATTTCCCGCGCTTCGTATGATTAAAACCTCCCTAAAGGCATCATACGAAGGCCACACAGCCCTGGAAAACTACTATCTCACCCCTAAACTCTGCTAGACCCCCAATCTATCTCTGAATTTTATTTCTAACCCCAAAACTCTACCCCTAAGGGCTTTCTAAAACCTGGGATGCTACATGTAATCCCTGTTAAAACTAAGTTAAAGGCGCAATCTCTTGTATCAAAACTAGTGTTAAGGGTGAAATCCCTTGGTTCAAAACTATTGTAACTTCGGGGTTGAAGTTAGTAGAAGAAAAGTCTTCAAGCGGGATTGCTTGGAGTAGTGGACGTAGGAGGCGTGAAGAAGCTCCGAACCACTCTAAAAATCGGTTGAGCATTTCTTTCCCTTTACTCTCTTTATTTATACTTGCTTAGTCGAATATTTATTTATGCTTAATTGTATTTATATATTTGGATGTTTGTGTTGGTAGAATTGGAAAATGTTTTAAACTTGACAAAACTTTTATATAACCTATTCACCCCCCCTCTAGGTTATTTGTCATATTGCTTTTGAGGTTTTACAATTGGTATCAGAGCTTGGGCTCTTGTCTTCAAAAATCTAACGATTTTTAGAGTTTAAGATCCATTTTTGAAACTTACATGACAAATATTTTTCAAAAACTGATTTTCGAAGAAGGGGGTAGTTCAAATAGGTCACCCTTATTTTGTGGTATAAATTATGGTCAATGAAAAATTCGTATGAAATTTTTTGTTCAATCCATTGACTATAAACTTTGGAAAATTATTGATAAGGGTGATTTTGTCCCTATTAATCCAAATACAAATTTGCCCAAGAATGAATTTGAATTTAATGAAAATGATGAAAAATTGATGAGTTTAAATTCAAGGGCATTAAACATGCTGTTTTGTGCTTTAGATACCACGGAATTTAACCGTGTGTAGGACCCGCCGCCCCGAGTACCCCTGCTGCTGAATAAACTGTCTCTTTTATTAACTAAACTGAAAATCGGGTACCCGGGATGGGAATCCTACGGAAAAGAAACCAACCTGCCTGCTATACATGATAAGCGGAAGCTGAAACTGAAATGAAATATACAATGAGCCCATCTGGCTTTTCCTATATATATGTATATTGTTTCTGTACAACATTCTTTACATCTGGAAATGTAAAACATACATACAAGACCTCACAGGTCCAAAACTGAAAAGAAATACATCAACAAGTGTGTGTGGGGTCCCCTCTCGCCAGCCTCAGTCCACCCGCTCCTCGCCAGCAGCAAAACCTGAAAAGGAAGGAAGAAGGAAAGGGATGAGTGATGAAAATCACTCAGTAAGCGTTTCCTACTCCCCTCGACCCAAGCAAGCACAAACAAGGGCACGCATACCTGATCGGCCCTAAACATACATCTACACGCTTGCTGGTGCTGATTCTGATTGCTGTACGGCTGATTCTTATTATTAATTCGCTATTGAAATGAATGACATGTCATGATACTGAAATCTGGATATTTACTGATGATGCATGCATCTGGAAAACTATATGTACCCGAAGGTACCTGCTGTGCTGATCAGGCTGATGAACACAGGGATTCGGCATCCTGGCCAAGTGGGTTGAAAATTCTAGCTACTGGCTAGAAAACTGAAATCTGATCTGCTGATATGCTGCTGAGCTGACTGACTGGTGTCAGAAAGCTGGGTCCCACAGATGCCCCCTCGAGTTCACCCCAAAACTGAAACCCATACATTGGGTTCTGACTGCTGAAATCTACTGAATTCGGATCCCTGGATCCTCATTCAGGCTACATGCTGTGCTATGCATGCTTATGCATCTGTTCTTAGCTGAAATCTGGATTATCTGATGATTATTAGGCTTTGGATGGCTTACCAACCCTTTAATAAGTCAATTTCTGAATTTCTGGAAAAAATCTGGAAAGCACACGACCGTGCAAGGAAGGCACACGATCGTGCACGCAGCACACACGGCCGTGCTGGGCAAGGGCACACGGGCGTGTGCCCCAGCACACGGGACCGTGTGCTGGCCGTGCGTCTGGGCGTGTATGCTTCTGGAATTTCTGGCCATTTCAAGCAAAGATGGGACACACGGCCGTGTCCCTCAGGACACACGGTCGTGTCCCTGCGTTTCCTGCCCGTGTGCACTTCGTGCACACGGCCGTGTCCTTGCAGAAACAAAGGCACACGGGCGTGCTCATGCGGGCACACGGTCGTGTGTCTTGTTCTGCTCAGACATGGTTCGTCTGAAACGCGCTGGAAACCAACTGATTCTCAACCAATCTGCAATTAATCACAAACACACATCCAAGGCACTTCTATGCACACATATACGTCATCAATTTCATCTGTCATCCCAAACTACGAATTCCACCATGGCAAAAGCAAGCTTTCTCTCACAACACACACCCACAAACAAGCAACATGCTATTGGGTGGAAAAATAAACATATCAATCATCATATTCATCACATATAATCAGTCAAAATATTGGAAATGCACACCTACATCTCCAATATCATCAGACAATCATCAAACAAGCTGGGGAATACGCTGAAGAAGTAAGAAACACTTACCTCTTGACATGGCTGCTGGAAGACTATCTCTCAAGCTGATCTCTCTGGTCTCTAGCTAGAAAGGGAGCTGCTGGAAGCTGAATCTCGCGTCTAGGGCTGTGAGCTGCTGAAACAAAGAAGAGAGCTGGCTGAAACGGGTGAGAAAATGCAATAACTCTCATCTCTCTCTCTCTTTTCTTTTAATCCCACCTGCACGGGCGTGCAGGCTTGGCGCACGGGAGTGCGCCTGGGAAAATGGATAAAAATCCATTTCCCGCGCTTCGCATGATTAAAACCTCCCTAAAGGCATCATACGAAGGCCACACAGCCCTGGAAAACTACTATCTCACCCCTGAACTCTGCTAGACCCCCAATCTATCTCTGAATTTCATTTCTAACCCCAAAACTCTACCCATAAGGGCTTTCTAAAACTCTGGGATGCTACACCGTGTCTCTTCTTATGAAACAGCACATGAAGCTTGGATGATCCTCCAAATGACTCATGAAGGTACAAGCCAAGTGAGGGAATCCAAGGTGAAAATACTTTTCCGTGAATATGAGCTCTTTGAAATGAAGAAAGATGAGAGCATCACGGAAATGTATAAACGCTTCTCAAACCTAGTGAACGAATTAAGAGGATTAGGAAAAAGGTTTGAGAATGTGGAATTGGTCAAGAAGGTGCTACGATCATTACCGAAAGCTTGGAGTATGAAGGTGACGACAATTGAAGAATCGAAGGACTTGACCAACATGGGCATGGACGAATTGATCGGGAGTCTCATAACTCACGAAATGAAATGGATGCCCAATAAGGAGGAGAGAAAGAAGAATATCGCACTCAAGGTTGAGGAGGATACAAGTGAAGATGAAGAAAACTCAACCGAAGAATAGAGCTCGATGGATGAGGAAGATTTGAAAATACTCTCCAAGAAGTTTACCAAGTTCCTTTCAAAAGGAAAAAAGAAAAAGAAAGAAAAAGTGGTGACTTGCTATGAGTGTGGAAAAGAAAGGCATTACCGACAACAATGTCCTCAGATGAAAAAGAAGAAATCGAAAAAGAAAATGCTTTTTGCGTTAAGCAAGGAAGATTCAGACGACGAAGATGAAGAAGAACGAGTTTCCTTGTGCTTCTATACCAACAAGGAATGAAAAAGTGGTGTAGGAGAGTCATCATTCCAAGTAAGTGTCTAAATCCTTATTTATATGTTTTACTTGGTTGATGATGATGATCTTTGCCATGTTGTAACTGTGATGAATTGATATGCATATTTTCACTTGCCATGTGTGTTTGATTGAGCTGAATTGATGCAAGAATGATATGTATATATATATGCTTATGTTATAACATGTGCATGATTTTGGAATTCATGTCCAATTGGATCAAATTTGTTTGTGTTGTGTGCAAATAACATGAATTCGTATAGTAATGGTCCCCCATGGTCAAAACATGCAAAAATGATATGTTTGATGTGTTTTGATCAAAGTTTGCATTAAATGTTTTGAATTTCTCTTTATTCCCCAAGAATTTGCAAAATGTTTCAAATATGTGAATTATGTTTAAATTATGTTTAAACATGTTTGAAATATGTTTTTAATTTACTTTTAATGCTTTAAATTGAACAAAAATCATTTTTGAAAGATTTGAAAATGTTTTCAAAAAGCCCCCTATGTCAAACTGCAGTTTTCTACAGATTTTCTAGGTTTTATAGGTCATACACGACCGTGCATATGAGTTGCACGACCGTGCATGCTACATTTACCCAGTCACGGTCCTGTGCTTAAATGATACACGACCGTACATGTTATGAAATCAGACATACACGCCCGTGTCAAGCATCAACATGGCTGTGCATGACACAAATTACAGAAAATGCTTCAGTTTCACTTTCCTTTAATTTTCTGCAAACATTTTTCCTATGTGCTTTAATGATCAAATTCTTTTAGATGAAAATGATAAATTTAATGCATATATTTTTTTTTAAAAAAGGGGAAGAAATAAAACTTGAATGCTCTTTAATTGAAAATGTGTGTTATTGTGAGGGGGAGTATTTATAGTTTTCTATCAATTGGTATCGGTAAGAGTATTTATATTTTCTATCAATAACTGGTATCATAATCTTAGAAAAAAGGGGAGTAAAATCTTTCTTTCATAAAGGGAGAAAATTTCATATACATGCTGTAGCATCCTAGATTCAAAAAAGCCCTTAGGGGAAGAGTTTTGGGGTTAGAAATGAAATCCAGAAGTAGATTGGGAGTCTAGAAGAGTTTAGGGGTGAGTTAGTAAGTTTTCAGAGCCTGTGTGGCTTTCGTATGATTCTTTTAGGGAGGATTCGATCATGCGAATGCACGGGAAATGAGTAATGCCCATTTTCCCATGTGCACGCCCATGCACCTGCCTTGCACGCCCATGCAAGTGCAAGTATATAAGTGAGCCAAGAGAATTTAGTTTATTTTCTCACCCACTTCAGCCATTTCCCTTTTCTTATTTCAGCAGCTGTTCCTCCCAACCTTAGAGAGGAAATTCCACAGTAAGTAGCTCCCAATCCGGTGAGAGAGCCAAGAGATTAGTTGAAATTAAAGCTTCCAGAGGCAATGTCGCGAGGTAAGTGTTTGCTTACTTTTCCTTGTGTTTTTCCCAGCTTACTTTGATGGATTTTGATGTTTGGCATGTGATGAGCTTCGTGCATGTTTAGATGGTTCTTATATGTTGAGATGATGCTAAATTTCCCATCCTTGAATCCATGCATGCTTGTTATATATGTTTAGTGAGAGAATGAAGGTGCTTCCATGGTAGAAACTTGGACGGTTGATGCATGTTGAATTGGATGCTTGTATTGTGCTATTTGAAGTGTTGGGAGTGTGTGTTAGAAGCAAATTTGTGATTGACTGAGAAATGGTTGAGAATTTTGCATTTTTCGGTAGGTGTTCTTGTTGACGAACAAGACGCACGACCGTATGCCTGCATGGCACGACCGTGTGCCTTTGTTTTTCTAGACACACGCCCATGTGCACGCTGTGTGCACGGCCAAGATTGTAGACACACGCCTGTGTGTCCTGAGGGACACGACCGTGTGTAGGCTTTTTCATGAAAAATATCAAGAATTCTAATAGCTTGCACGGTCAGTAGCACGACCAGCGCACGACCCCGTGCGTCTGGGCACATGCCCATGTGCCTTGGACTTGCACGCCCGTGCGTGACCTTTGCACGCCCGTGTGCCTTACTCACACGCCCGTGCAACAGTAGAATTTTCCAGAAAAGCATGAAATTGATTTAATTAAGCATGAGAAATCAGTTTAAAAGCCAGATAAGCATCAGATAATTAGACATTCAGTTAATAAAGCTGCATATGCATACCATAACATGACATGTAGCTTCAGAGAGGATCAAGAGATCTGAATTCAGTAGTTTTCAGTATTCATAACCTGATGTAGGGTGAGAGTATAGGTGAACTCGAGGGGGCATCTATAGGATTCAGCTTTCTGACACCAATTAGATTGTTTAGCATTTCAGTTTCAGCTTTCTGACACCAGTCAGATTGTCCAGCAACAGTTATTATTCAGCTTTCTAGCCAGTAGCTAGACTGTTCAGCCCACATGGTCAGGATACCGAATCCCTATGTTCATCAGACTGATCAGCACAGCAGGTACCTTCAGGTACATTCAGACTTTTAGATGCATGCATCCACAGTTATTTTCAGTTAGCATGATATGACATACACATCATGACATGAATATTAATGAAATCAGTAAATGAATGAGATTCAGATAATCAGATTAATCAGTTTCAGATTCCAGCAAGCGACTAGATGTATGAATAGGGCCAAGGCCAGGTATGTTTGTGATTGTATGATGCTTGCTTGGGTTGAGGGAAGTAAAGAGCGCTTATTGGGTGATCTTTATCACTCATCCCCCTCCTTCTTCCATCTTTTTCAGGTTTTGGTGCTGTTGGCGAGGAGCAGGTAGACCGAGGCTAGCGGGAGAGGGCCACACCACAATTTTCAGTCTGTACGGTTTTCAGTTTTGGACCTGTTGGGTCACATGTATATTTTATATGTACTCAGATGTAAGGACAATGTACAGAAAAACATGTATATATATAAAAAGGCCATTATGGGCTCATGATGTATTTCAGTGTATGTATTTCAGCTTCCGCATATATTGTATTCAGATTGTATAGCAGCAATAGAAAATATTATTTTATTTTCCGTAGGATTCCCGTCACGTGTACCCGTATTTTCTAGATTATTAATAAAAGAACCATCAGTATTCAGCAGCAGGGGTACGCGTGGTAGCGGGTCCTACACATGCATAATTTATTAAAATATTTTTCAAAGGGGGAGGAATTTTTTTTTTCAAAACCTTTAACATACCTTTTTGATTTATAACAAAAAGAGGGAGACATGTTAGACATGTTAAAATAAATATTTTTGTGCTTATTGAATTTTTTTTTATTGTGCTTAAATGCATTTTAACATAAGTTTTGTCATCAAATCAAAAAGGGGGAGATTGTTGAATCCTTGTGGATTTTGAATTGATGCAACATGTATGTTAAAATATCTAACTGGTCCATGCATGTGTTGAACATGACAAAGAGGACCCAAAGTTTTATTTTTGCAGATATAAGTACACACACGCCCGTGCAATAAAGCCACACATGCCCGTGCATAGAAAAATTGAAGCCACACGCCCGTGTTGTGCTGAGGAGAACACACACGCCTGTGTGCATAAGGGAACATAGCCATGTGTCAAGACTAGAGGGCGCACACGACCATGTGCAATAAGAAGACACGCCCGTGTGTCAAAGGAAAAAGACATACACGACCGTGTAGCATAGAGTGGGGCGTAATCCCATGAAACTAGTGTGGGGCGTAATCTCTGTTAAAACTAAGTTAAGGGCGCAATCCCTTGTATCAAAACTAGTGTTAAGGGCGAAATCCCTTGGTTCAAAACTATTGTAACTTCGGGGTTGAAGTTAGTGGAAGAAAAGTCTTCAAGCGGGATCGCTTGGAGTAGTGGATGTAGAAGGCGTGGAGAAGCTCCGAACCACTCTAAAAATCGACTGAGCATTTCTTTCCCTTTACTCTCTTTATTTATACTTGCTTAGTCGAATATTTATTTGTGTTTAATCGTATTTATATATTTAGATGTTTGTGTTGGTAGAATGGAAAAATGTTTTAAACTTGACAAAATTTTTATATAACCTATTCACCCCCCCTCTAGGTTATTTGCCATATTGCTTTTGGGGTTTTACATGACACATTTGAAACATTTTTACAAATTATAGAGAATTTTTGGGAATTATAAAACATTTAAAGCAAACTTTAATCAAAACACATCAAATATATCATTTTTGCATGTTTTGACCATAAGGGATTTTTATTGTACGAATTCATGTCATTTGCACTTAATACAAGTAAATTTGATCCAGTTTGACATGAATTCCAAATCATACACATGCCATAGCTCAACCATATATACATATCATGCTTGCATCAATTCAACCAATCAAACAAGGCAAGAATAAATATGCATATCAATTCGGCATAGTTATAACATGGCAAAGATTATCATCATCAATCAAGTAAAACATATAAATAAGAATTTAGACACTTACTTGGACTAATGACTTTTTTACACTACTTTTTCATTCCTTTTTTGGTGTAGAAGCACAAGGAGACTCGTTCTTCTTCATCTTCGTCATCCGAATCTTCCTTGCTTAATGCGGCAAACATTTTCTTTTTCGATTTCTTCTTCTTCACCCGAGGACATTCTTGCCGGTAATGTCCTTCTTTTCCACACTCATGGCAAGTCACCACTTTTTCTTTCTTTCCTTTTGAAAAGAACTTGCTGAATTTCTTGGAGAGCATCTTCAAATCTTCTTCATCTATCGAGCTCTCCTCTTCGGTTGTTTTTCTTCATCTTCACTTGTATCCTCATCAACCTTGAGTGCGATGTTCTTTTTTTTCTCCTCCTTCTTGGGAATCCATTTCATTTCGTGAGTTAGGAGACTCTCGATCAATTAGTCTATGCCCATGTTGGTCAAGTCCTTCGATTCTTCAATTGTCGTTACCTTCATATTCCAAGCTTCCAACAATGACCTTAGCACCTTCTTGACCAACTCAACATTCTCAAACCTTTTTTCTAATCCTCTTAATTCGTTTACTAGGTTTGAGAAACATTTATACATTTATGTGATGTTCTCGTCTTTCTTCATCTCAAATAATTCATACTCACGGAAAAACATCTCTATCTTGGATTCCTTCACTTAGCTTGTACCTTTATGAGTCATTTGGAGGACCATCCAAGCTTCATATGTTGTTTCACATGAAGAAACACGGTTAATTCCGTGGTATCTAAAGCACAAAACAGTATGTTTAATGCCCTTGAATTTAAACTCCTTAATCTTTCATCATTTTCATTAAATTCAATTTTTTCCTTGGGCAAATTTGTATTTGGATTTATGAGAACAAAATCACCCTTATCAATAATTTTCCAAAGCTTATAGTCAATGGATTGAACAAAAAATTTCATACAAATTTTTCATTGACCATAATTAACACCACAAAATAAGGGTGACCTATTTGAACTACCTCATTCTTCGAAAGATGGTTTTTGAAAAATGTTTACCATGTAAGTTTTGAAAACGGATCTTAAACTCTAAAAATCGTTAGATTTTTGAAAACAAGAGCTCAAGCTCTGATACTAATTGTAAAACCCCAAATATTACATGACAAATAACCTAAAGGGGGGTGAATAGGTTATTTAAAAATTTTCTCAAGTTTAAAAACTTTTTCCCATTCTAACAACTCAACCATACAAATATAAATATAATCACAATTCAATATAGCTAAGCAAATATTAACACGAATTAAAAGAGCAAGGGAAAAGAAATGCTCAGCCGATTTAGAGTGGTTCAGAGTTTCTCCACGCCTCTTACATCCACTACTTCAAGCAATCCTGTTTGAAGATTTTCGTTCCACTAACTTCAATCCCAAAGTTATAATAGTTTTGATCCAAGGGATTTCGCATTTCATACACTAGTTTTGATACAAGAGATTGCGCCTTTAATTTAGTTTTAACAGAGATTACGCCTTACACTAGTTTTACAGGATTGTGCCCAAGGGTTTGTGGAAATATTACAAAAATTTGCTTTACAAGACTGATTTACAATAAGCTCTTAAGGTTTCTCTCTAATGGATTTACAAATGTGATTTTGTAAGAGAAATTTGGAGAAGAATTAGAGAATGAAAGAGTAATAGTCTTTGTTCTGATTCTCTCTAACCCTTGCATGGTCTAAAGTTGGTGGGAGAATATAGCTGTTACTATTGATTTGGGAGCCGTTGGAGACTTTCCAGAAAACTGCACGGGCGTGCTCTTTTCTTGCACGGTCATGTTACACTTTTCAACGGTCAAATATTTGCTAGCATGGGTGTGTATGCCTTCATCACACGGGCGTGTGTTATTTTTTCTGTAACACTTCTTGAATTCCAGAAGCTAGCATGAGATACACGCATGATCAACACACGAGAAACGCATGGCTAAATTTTAGCCTTGCACACGGGCGTGTGTTTGTGCTACATGACCGTGTGTGTCATTCTGCTTTGACACACAGCTGTGACTCCTTCTTGCACATGGTCATGTGTGTCATTTTGCTTTGACACACGACTATGTGTCTTTCTACACACGGTCATGTGTTTCCACTTGTGCATAACACAAGTGTGTGTATTAGGGACACGGTCGTGTGTCATGCATATTCTGCAAAAATAAAAAACTTTTGGTCCTCTTTGTCATATTCGACACATGCATGGACCAGTTAGATATTTTAATATACATTTTGCATCAATTCAAAATCCACAAGGGTCTAACAAGTATCAATAAATTTATTTTATTAATATTATATATATATATATATATATTCTTTCAACTTTATTATTTTTTTAATTATACTAAATAATAACATGAATTAGTGAAAATTAACAAAATTATAGTCATATTTGGATAAATGTATTGATAGATCATATTCAATTTTTTTTTTTTTTTTATTTTCCTCTGGTTAGTCTCAAGTAAATTTTCTCTGCTCATACTTACTAAAAAAAAAAAATTTAGTTACTAAAAAAGATTGTCTCTACTCATATGTATTTTTTAAAGATATTTTAGTCTTTATATATATGTATATATATATATATATATATATATATATATATATATATATATATATATATATATGAACTTAAATGTGTTGGTAACTACACCAGATAGTAATGATTAATGAAGTTAAAATGTATTGTGGACAACAGCTATAATGGACCTTATATACATATTTTTTCTCTTTTTATTAGTCTTGATTAAAGTAGGTGAAAATTTTTCGAAATAGTCTAGATTGAAAAATTGGGTGTCTTCCCTCTTATCGATCATTAATTGACACCATCTTGATTTGTAATAGACCCCAAAGAACCAATGTAAGAGTCAAATTGGTTTCAAAAGTATTATAAAGAGCTAATATGTAATGTATAATAAAATCAGTAATTTTTTTCTATACCAACACTCACTATGTTGATTAAAGTAATAAATAGAAAATTAGGCTTTTTTTCATACTCAATTCAAATTGTTTGTTAATTTTTTAATTTAATTTGATTACAAATCAAAATTCACCTAAATTGAAAAGATCAACTAAACTATAACACAATTAAGATAAAAGTAATAATGAAATTTACTGAGATATAGTTTCTATTTTATTCATTATTTTCTAAAGTATAACAATTAAAAGATTGAGTGTGTCTCTTGCCTATCAATTATTATTTCACACCCATTTTAGTTTGCAATAGATCCCAAAGAATCAATATTAGTGTAAATTTGGTTTTAAAAAAGTTGCCACCAATTCACATACAAAGAACATTATTATTTCACACCCATGTTTTTTTTAATATGTATGCTTATTCTTATGTAATGATGAACTAAATCTTCTTTGTTAAGATTAGGGTTAGGTAATTCATGAATTTGTAATGTTCATTGATTTTGATTAAGAGTGTATTATTTCATGAGGAGTTTGTATTTTAAATTTAATGTATGTTACAATTTTGATTAACTTTTAATAAAAACTTTACTGTATGATTAAGACCAAGATGTGATATTACATAAAAACTGTGAGAATACAAATAATTGATCAATTTAATATAGAGATATATGAGTTGACACATATAATAGTCATAGATACTATATACTTGTGCTGAAAGCTAGTGGATTTTATAGAACGCTAAAACATTTTTATTTAGTTAAACTGATATAGAGAAATCTAGGTTATTAAATTGTAAAATAAGATTGATATTTATTGAGAAAGAATATTGATTAAATTAGGAAGGTTCGTTGTCACATGAATAACACGATATCTTTAATTACACAAAACCTACTTTGAAGTGAATTAGTGAATCCAAAGTTTTAGTATTCTCTTGGATATTATTATCTAATTAAAATACTTAAGTATTCATTGTTTGTTCTTGTTTTTATTTTAGTGTTAGATTTATTTTCGATTCATATTTGATAATTTAAATAAAGTTACAAAAAGTGTTGTTTTGAAACTTGTTTAGGCAATCTCCTAGCTTAATGTATCATAATACATGAAAGGAAATATGTTAAGAGAACGACATACAACCAATATGGTTCGCATTAATATTTCAGGTTAACAATGATATAATGTTACAGCTAACAGAAGAAAGATTTTGGTATAAAATTTTGTGCACATTACGTTTTTCTTATTAAATTGGTAGTATCAAAGTAAATGTAGAGGAGTCTTCCAAGTATATAGAAGTCAATTAATCTGATTTAGAAGGATATGAAAAGCATGTCCTTCTTGAACTTACGAAGGAAACATGATGCAGCCTATCCGACAAAAGTTTGCAGTCAAACCCTGACACAGCAAAGGTAGATTAATTAATTAACTTTGTTTTAATTTTTGCTCTCTAAATTTAGATTGCCCTTTCGAATAATGCATGTATGAATTTACTAAATACTTTTGCAGCAATCATTTTACGTGAAGCAGAGAAGCCATCCACAAAATTGCCACACGAATTTGCTGAAAAGATTGCTAACAAATCCAAAAATAATCTTCGACAAGCTATTCGCTTATTTGAGGCCTTTTTGGCGGATGAAGTAGGAAAATCAATCATTGTTGATTCTTTTCTGGCCAAAGAACTATTTCCCACCCATAATTTGAGCCGGGCATTAACTGTCACCTCCAAAGTTTCAAAAACTCAGTCTCCTACCCTTAAAAAGATTTTTTATAATTTTTCTACTAAAATAGCTAAACTACCATTTTAAAACTTAAAAATTTATAATAAAATTATAAAATAATTTTTAAATATAAATATTTAAAAAATTAAAATATATTTAAAAAATTTTTAAAATTTAAAAATTAAAATAGCTACCGCCGTTGGTGTCGGTGGCGATGGCCACTCATAATTAAACCAGTGGCCATTGATCGTTTCCAGTTTTGGAGGAGGCAGTCAGATCTGGCCGCCTCTGACAGAATTAGGAATCAAAAACGGCCGTAAAGGGTCGGTCTTGACCCCACCGCCGTTTCCGACCTTTATGCCTCTGCCAAAACTGGAGGCGACTGATCTGGCCGCCTCCACTGGACGGGAGAGACCAGATCTAGCATTCTCTAAAACCAAGTGACTGAAAATGGTTATCCGGTTCTATTATGGGCGGCCACCGCTGTCGACACTGACGGTTGTGGTTGCTTTAATTTTTAAATTTTTAAATTTTTTAAATATATTTTTAAATTTTTTAAATTTTATATTTATATAAAATTTATTTTATTAATTTATAAAATTTTAATATTAAAAAGATAAAAATATCCTTACATTATTACTGTGTACTATTATTTTTAATATTAAATTTGACTTGCAAGTGAGAGTTTGGATTTTTGAAACCTTAGGGGTGACTGTGTGTGTCCCGACCTCAAACTATGGGTGGGAAATAGTGCTTTGGCCTTCTTTTTTCCATTTCTTCTTTTACCATTTCTTTTTTATTTTAAATGTGATATGCGATGACATAAGTGCAGTTACCAGTTTAAGAATAACCAACAAATATTGACTGGCTCGGAAGAAGACATTACAAATACTGCCAAGTAAACTATCGAAGACCTAAGCCCAAAACAGTAAGTTCCACTTGTTTTTTGCCATTCGGGTAATGCCAAAATTTGTCAACATTTCATAGAAATTGTCTTTCTTCGTAGGTTATGTATCATCCGAGGGAAGCTTCAAAATCTAATAGAGCACCATGTATCTCTTGAATTCATTTGAAGGAAAGCTTCAATTCTGATCAGGGATTCTATTGGTGTGATTCATTCTATTAGCTAGTTTAAATATCCTGAATAAAGTTAAGAAAAGTAATACGTAACCACCTTTAAAATCAATCTCACCCCACCACATACATAGCATTGCTCTAAAGTTAATGTATCTCTTTTGCATGCAGTCTGTTGTTGAAGAGCTAAAAGGCATTTGGATGTGGGATTACACAATTGTGTTGATAATCCATATGATGAATACAATGTATGAACATCAACGTCATCCTCAAGATACAGGTATATATATATAAAGTTGATATCCTTCTTTGCACGTAGTAATCGACATGAGGAAACTGGACAGGGGCTAAACGACCCAGTGAGAAAAAATGTTCAACATTTATTGACCCGAATTTGAAACCAATTTAATTGAAACAGAATAATGATTTACTGCTTTGACACTTGATTGTTTATATCAATATCAAACAGAATTATTTTCGTAAACTATAAAGCCAATGGAAAACATATTTGTAAGTTTATCACAAAAAAAAAAAAGTGATGCATTAACTGTACAAAAAATTCAGGGGCAAATTATACAGACCTGCATAAAGCCATTTTATGCTTCATTGTACTGCTAATCTCTGGAGATGATCCAAAAAGACCTCAAAACTAACATCATCGGTGAAAATGATGTCCCCACCAGGAACACGAGCATCAGAATTATAGGTTGCAGAAGGATTCAGTTTTGCCAGAAGAAAACGGGCCTGAAGAAAAATAAGGTTAGTCCGCACCGACTCCGAACTTAAAGAAAGCAAGGGCTTTGATATAGTAGATATATGCAAGCATTCTTGTTGAAAGTGAATATAATATACATATTATGTAAAATAGAACGCCTGTAATCTCTTCACTAGATTAAAAAGACGCATTAATAACAATACATCAAGAATCAAACTTACTAGTCAAAGCCTAGCAAAATGAGGCATGCCGTTCATCTGATTGATTGTGATTAACTTACTAAAATTAACAAGTGTGGAATAGAAATAAGGCCACCCGACATAGAAAAAAAATTAAGAAAGGAGGAGAAGCACTAACCTGTGAGCCATTCTGATCACAAATGACAAGACGAGGAACTGGAAACCTCTCCTTGATTATTGCATCTGCATCGTCATGAGGAGCATGCAGCAACTGTGCAAAAGCCTGCAAAAATAGAATATACTTTAGGGGAAATAGCTCTGTCAGGGTTTAGCCCACCAATTTTGCCAGATTAACAAAACTTTAATATAAGAAAAATAAATAAATAAATAAATAAAACTTGATATGGGTATCCCATCTCTATATGGCACATTGATTAGCAACACCAGATAGAGAATTGAATTTATAATATGAATATGCATGGGCATCCATTGGAACAGAAAGGGCTTAACTTCAGGTAAGAATACAGACATAACCATTAACCCAAAAGCAAATGACAAAGACATTTTATTGGACTTCGTATTCATTGTCCAAGCCAGTGTGAAATGTATGCATGCAGTAAGTAATGATGTATGTTGTCTCCATCAGCATTAAAGTCAAAGTCTAATACACTACCTGATGCTCAGGTTGATGATGGTATCCAGCCCTTCGCCACTGGGCAATGGTTGCACCATGAAAAATAACAATAGTAAAGTATGAGTCTAAGAGCAGAATTCTATCAGCTGCAATGGCAGCCACATCAAGGAGAGCTGGTTCAGGGCCTGAATGAAATGAATAAGAAATCAATGAGGGCTGAATCATCACAACTGAATTAGCAACATTTTCTCGGTTCAGGATCATTCTAAAGTATGCTGTCTCATCTGGGCTGTTATTGAAGACCTAAAACAAAAAATTTAATCAGAATTAGAGCTGTAGAGAATAAAACAGAAAGTTACTAGAATCCCAAAAAAGGATACTAAAAAAGAAGATTAGGTACCTGAACAAACTGAGAACGTCGTAGATTAAAAATAAACTGAGGAAATATTGAAAACCGTGGAGATAAGCTGAAAGACGATGGACTATCCTTCTGGAAATCTCCAAATCGAGAACAGACATGTATCAATGCCTTATCCAGCCATCTTATGGGGTCAAACTCAGCCTTCATGAAGAATGCATATTTTGAATTAATGGCGCAATGGCTCAAATACAAATGTCAGAAAATTATCAGAAGAGCAATGGGATAATGACTTAAAATGTAACAAATTACTAACAGTTTATTCACAAGTAATGAATAAGACTGCACTCCTTTATAACACAAGAATTCGATTCAACGGACTTCTTTCAAACCTTTTAGACTTATTGCAATGAAACTTTATTCTTAGTAGCTGATACTCTTAACAAATCCTAAGTAGCTAACTCTTTTAAAAAAATTCAAAGCTCCTTAAATAAATGTATGCACTAGATGCGAGAAACAAATCTTGTACTTTACAAGTCAACATAGAGTTAATCAGCATTTGTTTTATCACATAACATGAACCAAATAACAAGTTAAACAGATTAAATAATTTACCTCAATTTCCATTTTGAAAGAAACTAAGCGTGCCATGACTACAACAGCTGCTTCTTGATCGAATCCAGCAATCAAGTCCTATAACATATTAAGAGAATTTGCCAACCATATCTTTCAAGAAATGAAAATATCAATCAATCATTTTTAACAGATTTTCATAACTCCAATGGCATTTTATTTGAGGATTTCAGAAAATGTTAGTTCAAATGTCTTTTGGTATACAAATTTTGGCAAGTGATATTTCGACCAACCTCAGCAACCCAACCTAACAACTGCAAGTTATATGACTCCCTCAACCGACCACATAAGATGGACATACATAAGGGGTCCACTTTAAGAAGTCTAATAATGATATTACAGCCGCAATTGTCGCCCTCTTATCAGATTATCGATTCCTCAACTGTAGGGTAACATGAGAGGGTAAAAAAGTCAAACAAATTCAGTCTCCATTACCAAGTCATCATGCCTCAGCACTATAACATGTACACTTTGCAACTAGCATCACACATCCCTAAGATGCATCATTGCTAAAAACTAAAATCATTAGCAAACTTTATGATAATTCTGAATTAAAATTGAAAAAAGGTTCTAATTTTTTTTTCTAACTGCTTATTAATATCTATGACCTATTTTATGCTCAACCATTGTAAACAAAGTAGACAGCATATGATGTCACAAAGGACTGCCATTCTTAACTGTCACGGACATCAGTTTATCACTAACCAGCTAGAGCCTTTGGAATACATGGAGATTAGTAAAAACAATGTAAAAAGTGACATTGGGATATGAAAGAAAGTTTACTAAACTTCCTCATCAAACAATTTCCTCCTATTTTCTGCCCCAATTTCAAGATAGAGACTATAGCAAAACGCTATAACCTTTCTTCTTGTTTCTTAAGCCAGTATCTAAGTCCCTAATGAAGTGTGACCAAAGAAACCGAATGAAATAATGCACCACATACAAGAAGAAATAGAGCTTGCCTGTGTGCTTCCAGGACCAGCAACCCATCTTCTTGAAAGAGTTGTAACCCGAAGCCTCATTTGACCACTATTATGTTGGTAACTGTAGCACAATACAATTAGGGGTCAAAAGTTTTTATTTTTTCCAAGTGGTCACCAGGATGAGTAAGTACCGAGTTCATACTAAGTCAAAAATTGGAAGTAAAATTGATTGCTTGTGGACTGAACAGTGACATCCGGAATATCCTTCTTTACAATTTCAAATATTAAACATAATGATGTAGCTTTGTCAAGGCCACACATCTTCCAAGCACTAGTACTCCCCTGACCGACAACAGCATCAGAGCACAAAGGACCTTTCTGCACAAAGTCACTAGTGATGGTAAATTTCAAATACAGCCAGCACAAGAGAGAAGCCATTAAACCGTTTGATATGTACCTTTTCAAGAGATGCACATGGGCCTATAATACCCTGAACTTTTATATCCTTTGAGCAGTTAATCTCAAATATACCACTACATGCAAGAATATGATACGATAAGCTGGATTTCCTGTTAAAATACTAATTTCATAATAACTGAGCGGACAGAACCAAAAAAAGAAACTGTCAGCTCCTATGTATGCATCAAATTAACAAGGATTGAAATTTTTATAAAAAGGATATTTTGATTTGTGTCGAATAGCTGATTGGTCCACATGGATGAGTATGAAAAATAGCAAATGAAACAGCTTTCTTATACAAAACCGTGACCTAGCTGCTGCATGTAGAGAGAAGAGGTCCAAGACAGTAATATTTGGCAAGGACAGCAAAATCTAACTGAGATTGCACTGAAGGCTTGAAAGTGCAGGGATATTTTCAGTATGGATTTTCTTAACTGGATGAGAGTCGGTTTTGCTAAGGAGTAAAATTGGGTGATTTGTGGTCCTTGGTACTGTATGGGTCACTTAGCAAGATTAAGAGAGTATATAATGAGTGGGTTTTTTCAGGTTGTTTAATTTTGTGAGAAAGAGAGATTGGGAGATGAAAAAAACCGTTTTCTGTTCTATAAATTCTGCAATCTAAGAAAATATACCAAAGTTTCAGCTTCCCAATAGAGGATGTAGGTTGTTATATTGAAAACTGAACCTCTTTAAATCTGGTGTCCTAACTTCACTGCTTCCATAAACTGACTATTGCTGCTCCTTTTTTCTTGATTTAGTCCTAGCGTAGATTCAACAGGATTGCACTAAAACTGAATGACATTTGGGCCTAAAGTAAAAGTGTCTTGATAATCACATTAAATTACTGAATTGATCAAGAATCAAAGTTTGATAAGGGTCGATAAACAATCAAAGGTAAAATTAGAACATGTATAGAAATCCCCACTGCAGACAATTAATAATATTAGACTGAAATTAACGGAGCCTTACTTAGAAGAGAGTCCAAGATCATAGTCATCGGAGTGGAAAACACGCCTTAGGGAATCCTTAAATATTGAATGACCAAAACTTTCTGCAAGCACAACAAGTCCTCCAGTTTTCTCAACTGCAACTTTAAGTTCAGCAACCCCTACCTAGACAGCAGCTAAGTCATACAACAGATATATTTTCAAATTATAGTAGATTTTTCCACCATATACCTGATCGAGAGCACAAGCAAAGAGATCAAGAACGTGGCCTTGATGTACAAGTTGCTTTGAGAGAGCGTCATAGAATTTGACAGCTTTATGATAATGAGGAGCAGAATCTTTGTCGAGGTCCTTGTGAGAACGAATTGGTTCAGATAGGCTCTTTGACACAATCTATAAATAGCACATAGCACGAAAATATGAATTAGACTGTTAATACTAACACTTAACATTACTAGAACTGTAGCAAAGAAAGAAGAAAGTGATTACAGCAGCATGGCCCTCAGTAGATGGACCACCAACAAAAGCCATGATTCTAGCTCCGGAGCCAGGAACACAAGCTCCTAATAAAGTGGCGGCGATGCTTAAGGCGGTGCCCGTGCATCTGTTAGCGCGCTGATCCGGTGGAACGGGCCAAGGATCTTTCTGAAGCTCCTCAAGAACAGAATTGAAAGCAAATTCACAGTCAGAGGCAGGCAAGAGGAAGCGTGCTATGGTCTCCGAAGAAAGGCCATCTCTAACACCAGCAATAACACCTGAAGAGGGCTTGGGCTTCTTGAGAAAGAAATTCAATTGCTCAAGTAACTGGTCTTTTGAGATGTCCTTGGAACCCTTAAAGACATAGGACTTAGGGATCTGGCCAAATCCTAATTCGTGAACGTGGACTAAAGAACCAAAGGTGATGAGACCGACGAGAGAATTTTCAGGTAAAAGATCAATGGCCTGGGAAAGAGCGGACTTGAGAAAAGACATCTCCTCTTCGATTATGCAAGTGTCCACAACAAACATGAAAACAGGTGGAACCGAAGATCCTTTGTCTCCAGGGGACTCGTACTCGATGGTAGTGTACTGAGGGAAAAGCTCAGCAGGAAGATTATCATCGGTGATGGAAGCGTAATGAGGAGGAAAGTGATTGCGCTGGAAACAGAAGGGGCAGATCCAGATCTTGGCAGAAAAATCAACGATGGAGAAGGGATTGAGAATGGAGCGGCAGGTACGACAGCGAAGAGGAGTATAAGGAAGAACTGGTAGGTTAGGAAAAGGTTTGATGGGAGTATAGATGGCTGATACTGGCACCACACAGTTGTTTGCTTCCTGCTTCGTCCCTGGCAGCACGTTCCATGCCATCCTTACCCCGTCTTGGACCTCTAGGTCCATGAATTCCGCCATTATCCAGTAACTATAATCTGTAAGACTCTTCTCTACACATTTAACAGCTCCCGCGTCCACGCGGTCATCACCCTTAGAGGATTCGGCCGATCGCTCGATCCGCTTCTCTTTGTTGTTGGTTTGTTTTTTTTTTCTTTTCATTATGACAAATAGGCCAAACTATGTTCCAACCCAGAGTTTGGTCCTAAGTCAATTCCCTCCCACTAAGTTTAAAAAATCCAAAATACCACCCATGAACTGTTAAATCTAACCGCCAATAATAAGTCAATAGACAATTTTATCATTTTAAAGTTAAAATTTATAAAATTATAAAATAATATTAAAATATATATAAAAATATTTTTTAATTTAAAAAATTTATAAAATTCTTAAAAAATATTTAAATTTTAAAAAATAAAAATCAGCTATTGTCGTCGTGCCGACGGCGGTAGCTGCAACAAATAGCATTAGGTGACCGTTCTAGCCACTTGTGTTGAACCCTTTGTGTTTTGATGATTCTGAAAATATGTTAAAATTTATAAAATGACAAAATTACCTCTAGCATGAACTTGGTTCATGATCAAAATCGGATCGAAAAGTTATTTTGCAGGAATATATATGCACACGCCCGTGTATGAAAATATTGAAGCTGCACACACTCGTGTATTGAGAATTTAAAGCCACACAAGAGAACACACACGACCGTGTGTAGAAGGACACACAACCGTGTGTCAAGGTAGAAGGACACATTGTCGTGTGTCAAGGCAAAAGAACACACACGCCCATGTGCAGAAGGACACACAACCGTGTGTCAAGACAAAAGGGCACACACGCCCATGTGTAGGAATGAGACACAACTGTGTGTCAAAGAAGAATGCCACACACGGTCGTGTAGCACAAAACACAAGCCCGTGTACAAGGGTGAAATGCAGCCGTGTGCTTCCCGTGTATTGACCGTGCGTGTATCCCATGCTAGCTTCTGGAATTCGAAAGAAGATTGAAGAAAAATTGACACACGCCCGTGCTAGCACAAATGTGACCGTTGGAAATACAAATTAAGGGAAGCACGACCGTGCAAGAAAAATGACATGCTCGTGCAGTTTTCCAGAAAGTCTCCAATGACTCTCAAATCAGTAGTAACGACTATATTCTCCCAAATCCTATAAATTAGAGCTGATTTGAAGATGTAAGGGTTAGAGGATCAGGCAAAACACTTTCATTCTTTCATTCTCTAATCTTCTCCCATTTTCTCTCACAAAGCCTATTTGTATTCCCCTAGAGAGAAACCTTGTGAGCTTAAGTGTTGTATCAGTCTTGTAAGGCAAATTATTGTAATATTCCACAAATCATTGACACAATCCCGTGAAACTAGTGTAGGGCATAATCCTTGTTAAAACTAAGTTAAGGGCGCAATCCCTTGTATCAAAACTAGTGCGAAGGGCGAAATCCCTTGGATCAAAACTATTATAACTTCAGGGTTGAAGTTAGTGGAAGGAAAATCTTCAAGCGGAATTGCTTGAAGTAGTGGACGTAGGAGGCGTGGAGAAGCTTCGAACCACTCTAAATCGGCTGAGCATTTCTTTTCCCTTACTCTCTTTAATTTGTGTTTATATTATTTATTTGCTTGGTTGTGTTTAATTGGAATTATATATATGTTTGAGTTGGTAGAATAGGAAAAAGTTTTAAAATTGTAAAATATTTTTAAATAACCTATTCACCCCCTCTCTAGGTTATTTGCCATTTAATATTTACGGTTTTACAACTTGGTTACAAGGAAGACCAGATCTAACCTCCCGATTAGACGAAGGTGGCTAGATCTGGCCGCCTCTTATTTTGGCAGAGGCGGCCAAATCTGGTAGCCCCCTGTTTTGGCAGAGGCGGCCAAATCTGGCAACCTCCGTCAGAGAAAAGGGTAGAAAACGCTCAGAGATGACTGGCTTTGGCCTCAACAGCCATTTTTGGCCAAGGTTTTAGGCAAAAGTGGCTAGATCTAGCAGTCTCCGTCGATTCGGGAGGCCAGAACTAGGTGGCCAGAACGACCACCTAGTGCTATTTGCTGCGGCCATCGTCACCGTGTCGGTGGTTGGTTTTTATTTTTTAAAATTTAAATATTGTTTATAATTTTATAAAAATTTTTAAATTTTTTTATAATATCTAATATATATTTTTATATATATTTAAACATTATTTTATATTTTTATTAATAAGGGTGTTTTTGTCATTTCATAAAATAGATTAATAAAATTGGATAAATGGTGAGAATCTAAACTTTTAAAAGTTAATAGGTGGGACTTTACCTCAAACTATGGGTGGGAATAAATCCTTTGCCCGACAAATATCATAAATATATTTAACTAATCAAAGAATAATATAAATATTTTTAGCACAATTACGCGGAGGCCAGAGGTAAAAAACCAAAATTTTATCTCCTAATTTTTAGAAATTTATATACTAAAATCAGAGATTAAGTTTGTCGATTAGTAATTAAATATTGATGATAAAAAAAACTATTTTTGTTTTATATAAAAAATTTTAAAAATAATAAAAATATTTTATAAAATAATAAATTATTAAAATAAATTTTAAAAATATAAAAAATTAAAATTAAAAAAATCATCATTATCGATAATCAAATCAAGAAGTTAAAAATAATCTCTTGGTTTAGAACAATCACGTTTGGTTACTTTCGCCATCAATCATAATAAAAAATAATTGAAAATTGTTAGTTTTAGTCTACTAACTATTTTCAACTATGATTGATGACAAAAACAGTCAGATCTAACAGCTTTGTAAATCAAGAAGTTATCCAATCCTTTAATTCAATTATTGATAGCTATTGCTGCAAACGATGTTACCTATGACAATGATTACTTTTTAAATTTAAAAAAATTATATTTTTATTTAAATATTAAATTAGTTTTTTATTTATTTATTTTTATGAGAATAATTTAATTACTTTATTAAAAATATTAAAACAATGGATAAAAAACATCATTACATGGTGTTTAGGGTTTTAAAAATTGAGGATAAAATTTTCTCCTTTCGAAAAATATTTGGGTGAGAATAAGTCCTTTGGCCTAACCGGATTCTGAATAGTTTTGTAAAATAACAGCGACATCCCCATTCATTAATAAAAAGGCCAAACAGTCTCACCTAAGAAAATGACAAAATCCCACCCATAAAGTTAAAAAAAGCTAAGTACCCACCATTTTTTCATTAAATGATCAAAATACTATCTATAAAAATAAAAAATATTAATATTAAAATAAAATTTAATATAAATAATATTGAAATATAATATAATATAATATAATATTAAAATAATAATAAAAAATTAATAATTTAATAAAAATTTTAAAAATATTTTTTTTTTAAAATAGTCATCGCCATTAGCAGCGTTGCCAATGACAATGACCGTCATTAACATAACTAGGTGGTTGAAAATGACTATCTAATTCTATTGGTAGTCAGATTTGATTGTCTTCGCTTTGTCACGATAGAAGATTGAGTATAACCGGCATACATGATACTGATCGTTTCTATCCATTTTAAATGACAGAAACGACCAAATTTGATTACCTTCGCTAGATCTTTGACGGTTAGATTCAACTGTTAATAGAACCAGATAACCTTTTCTGACTATCTGGTAATTTTAACAATAGCCACCATCGTCGGTGATACTACCAGCAGCAGTGGCTATTTTTTATTAAATTTTATTAAATTATTAATTTTTTATTATCATTTTATATTTAAATTATTTTTATAAAATTTATTTTTTAATTTTTTTCAAAAAGACAAAAATATCCCTATAACTTTGGTCAACGGATGGGTAATTAGCTTATTAAAACTTTTTGAATGACATTTTGTCATTTAAGGAAACCTTGAGTGGAAATATGTTGATTGGCCTAATAAAAATATAAAACCGTTCAATTTTATAACTCATCACCCTTATAAATTCACTTATTTCTTTAATTCTTTAGTTAATATGTCATTACATTTTGCTGTAGAATTCCAAAAAATGACGATGTTATGTTTCGCTTAAAATGTTCATACACCTACTTTCCCAATGCATGGGATGAAATGGTGAACAACTGGGCATTAGTAATTCTTAATAACTTTTTCTTCTTCATAAAATGGAATCATCAAAATCTATTGGAAAGCTTAAAGAAACTCATGCCTTGGTTAATAGGATTTCCCTATATGATTAAATCACATCATTCTTGGATTCTTCTTGCAATGAAACTCTCCATTACGCTAGTTCTCTCATATTCAACTTGAAAAATCCAAAACTCCACATGTATAATTCAATCATTAAATGTCTCTGCAATTCTAATCCCAAATCCTTATAAGCAATCACATTATATAAGAGATGCTAAGAAAAGGCTTCTAACGCTAACTCTTATACCAAACCCTATGTCCTCAAGGTGTGTACACATTCTTAGGCTCTTAGAGTTGGCCGACTGATTCATGCATATTCCAGAAAGACACCTTTGCTACCTAATGTGTAGTGTTGAGCACCTTAGTGAGGCTTTTTGCTATTTGTGGGCTTATTAAAGTTGTTCATAAGTTGTTCCTCTTATGCCAAGGTCCTCAAAGAGATTAGGTGATGTGGACCACCTTTATTTAGGCTTACGTTAAGATGGGAAATCCTAAAGAAGCCATTTAAACATTCTTTGACATGTGCCAAGCCAACATATGACTTGATATGATGAAATCAACCATATTGCTCTCTGCTTGCTCTGAATTGGTATAAAGATTCATGCATATATCCATGATAACAAATTCAATCTCAATCTAGATTTTTTTATGGACAATGCATTTGTCGAGATGTACTTAAAATATGGGAATACTCACTTAGCTAGTGAGGTGTTTGATGAGATGCCTATTAAAAATGTTGTTTCATGAGATTTTATGATAGACATACTAGCTTAGTAAGGTAAATTTAAGGAAACACTAGAACTTTTCCAAGGAATGTGAGGTATAGGTCCTTAGTCAGATGATGTTATATTAGTATGCACTCCGAATTGTTGCTCAAATTAGACCAGTGGGTTCATGTATACATAGATTAAAATCATATCAGAGTAAATGGTTTTATAAGGAATGCTCTTGTTAAAATGTATGCCAAATGTGGAAGTATCGATCAGGTCGCTTGGGGGTTTCAGAACATGAACTACAAAGGTGTCTATTCATATATTGTGATCATAATTGGGTTAGAAGCTGAGAAAATCCTACATATTTTCTCCAAGATGTTTGAATGGGAATAGAACCAGATGAAGTAACATTTGTTGGTGTCTTCCCTATAGGTAGTTAGGTAGGGCTAACAGAGGAAGGCCATAAGTACTTTGAGGACAGTTTAGCTTGTAAAAAATCATGTCATTCATGCATGATGCCTTAGGAAATTGTTATGGAAGAAATGTTAAAAGTTGAACCTAAAAGAGATGATGTATATATGCTTATGTCAAACATATACTCCTTTGTGAATAGAAGGAAGCATTGATGGTGAGAAAGACAATGAAAGAAAGGAAAATGAATGAGAGCCCCGATTGTAGTTCAATTGAATAATACTTATTCTCTAATTTATTATCATCTATTCTTATTCTTTAATTTCTGGTCATCTAGCATGAATAATACTTCACTGCTTGCTTTTGTCATTTTTTCTAGTTTTCTTTTCATTAAGTGGTTAATTAGTGTCATCTAACATCTTGAGGTTAGAATGATCTTTTCAAAAGAGAGATTTCTTCAGTTAGATAATAGTCTTAGTGAGTTAGGAGAGTAAAATAGTCTTTTGGAGGTTTTATATACAATTTGTGGAAGGAGCACAACCATGCATCTCTAGACACATGCTTGTGCATCCCTTTCTCATCATGCATGTTCGTGCATGTCTGCTAGTATATAAAGTCAGATTTTTGCTCCATCATTTTAGTTAGTTTTCTCACCTATTTTTCTTTCCTTTCCTTTCTCTCTAGTTAACCCTGATCAAATTGATAGAGAGAGATTAGCCAACTTTTAGTAGCCAATTCAACCATAGATAGAGAGATTGAAGCCATTAGCAGCTTTAGGTAAGTTTTTTCTTACCTCTTTCCCTATTTCCATAGTTTATATTTCCTTGGATGAATTTATTTAACTATAGAAACATGTTTCCAATTTAATAACACGTCTATAAAATGATGATGATGAAATAGGGTAGAGATTTGGAGGTAGACGCATGTTTAGTTCCTTTGATGTATGTGTATTTAAGGGTTTAGAAAGATGTTAGTTTGATTTGGCTGTTATTGATAGGGAAAATTAGTATATAATGATGTATTTAGCTTGAATACATGTTAAAGTAAGTTTAATTGAAGATCGATAGAGATTTGGGTTGAGTTTGGGAATGATCTTGCATGTTTCAGCCATAGTTACCAAAACAGAGTAAGATGTTAGTTTGATTTAGCTGTTATTGATAGGGAAAATTAGTATATAATTATATATATAGTTTGAATACATGTTAAAGTAAGTTTAATTGAAGATTGATAGAGATTTGGGTTGATTTTGAGAGTGATCTTGCACGTTTCTGCCATAGTTACCAAAACAAAGTAAGACGTATACTTGTGTTTTAGTAGGGTCACGATCATGTATGCGAGTCATGTATGACTAGATTACAATAGAGTCAAGATTGTGTGCTTGAGGGTCACGGTTGTGCATTAGTAGAAGAGAAAAATAAGCATATTTTCATAAGCTAGCACGGTTGGATTACACAATTGGCACACGACCCATGCACCTTCATGCACGCCCGTGTGTCCAATAGTGCATGCCTGTGCACTTAATGAAAATTAGAGATTTTCCTTCCTATTTAGCAGAATTTCAGTAATATGAGATATATCAAGTATTCCAAGGAAAGAAAGAGAAGAAACAACAGATTAAGAATGAGAATAATATAACATCATAGGGTTAGAATGTCTTTTAGGCTGATAATCTGGGGTTATAATAAAAATTGATAAGAATACTAGGGTTGTGAGAGAGTTCAAGGGTGAAATAGATATTTTTCTAGAGTTAGGTGTTTGGTACATATATCATGTTGAGAGGATTTCACATGCAAGCGTGGGAAAGTGGAAGATTCCATTTTTCTAGCCATACATGACCGTGCATACGATGAGAATTAGCCATCTTAGTTTTAATTCGTTCTTTTCTTATTTCCCAACTTATTTTCACCCAAAGCTTCTTTCAATTCTAGAGACTAGTAACCCTAAAAGAGAATATCAGTATCCAGGAGCTTCCAATCTAGTTATAAAGTAAGATTTTCTTAGAGAGATATGCTTGCTTGCCATGGCTAGAGGTAGGTGTTTTTTACCTCTTTCCCTTATTCTTTGCATGTGTGTGATGTTTTTTTTGTTGAGTTGAGCTGGATTCCAACATGCTTGTGAGTTTCCTTTGCATGTTTGATGATCTTGAGTTGATGATGATAATGATTATGCATATATGCTTGAGTTGTACATTGATATATATATATATATATATTTATGATTTTTAAGTGTTGAAATGATTGAATATGATTATTGGTGTTATGAGTGGAATAAGCATATGTATCTGAAGTGTTTTAAGAGTGGAAAGTGTTTGATTTGCACTTGATATGTAATTGGATGGGAATAAGCATGATCAAGCTGACCATGTTGATGTAGAGCGAGATGCATGACTGTGAACTCGTAGCGCATGTCCGTACAAGCCTTATTTTACATGGTCACGATCATGTTCACGGCCCCGTGCATGATCCAATAATATAGGATCATGACTATGCATGTTTATGTCATAGCTGTGCATGCACAAAAAATGAAAAACACAAGAAGAATCACAAAAGCTAGCATGACTAGTATGCACGATTAGCTCACGACCCGTGTAAGCTTATGCATACCTGTGCACCTAGACACGTACGCCCATGCGTAAGGTAGAAATAAGAAATAAAGCATAAAACAAGCATAGAATTTAGTAAACCTAGAATAATTGATAAAATACAGTATAATGAGATCAGTTAAGCATACATGATGCATCATATGTATAACATGACATGACATGCCATATAGTATTTTCAGAAAAGGATCCAAGGATCTAAATGCATGTTTTTAGTAGAAAAACACAATGATTCAGACATTGATTTTAGAGGTGAATACAAGGGGGCACTTGTGAGTTTCAACACACTTATTATAAGAGCCAACATCAAGGTCTACGACTATTCTAGCCACTATATATATAGACATATGTTGTTGTGCTTAACTAGTAGCTTAGGATGATATGATCAATATATAGTGCAGGGCACTTAGATTCAGTTAGTAGTATTTAGTTTCAGATTCAGAGGCAGCACGTGTCTTAGACAGTTTCTGGCATGTGTTTACATAGGAAACTCACATGAATAGAGTGTCGATTCTCTGTATTCATCAGTCTGTACAGTACAACAGGTATCTTCGAATACATAGTTTTCAGATATAGTTTTCTACAGAGATTTTAGCATTACAACCACATTTGTTTTAGATATTTTAGGATCTTCAAATCCAACAACAGTATTTCAATAAAATAGTTTTCAAAAAGATATTTTTAGTTAAAAAACCAAGGCTTAATCATGATTTCAACATATATCATAGCATGTCATTTTCATATGACATACACAACAGAGCATGGTTCAATTTATAATTACTTAGTGAGAAGTAGTAAAACAATATACGTTCAGAATACATGGAAACTGTGGGATAAAACATGAATTATAGAACATGAATGTCAGTACAAAATATGCACGTCAAAATAATACACGTGAGAACAAATTTGGTTTCTTTCCAGTGTTTATGACTTTCAGTGTGCCTTGATGACAATGTTATCCTCATGGGAGGATTGATTTAAGGTCATAAATGAGAAATGCTTACTGAGTGAATATATCATTCACTATTTACTTTGCTCTCTCTTATAGGTTAGTGCAGTAGGGGCTAGAAGAGGAGATTACTACTAGTTGGGATCGAGATGTGGGTTTTGTGACATGCTTACTGGAGGACCCGCTGCTGAATATATCACTGTTACTGGTTCCTGTGCTTATTTATGTAAATCAAAAGGGTATTTAGATATTTACTTATTAAGAAATATGTTAAAAACCGATATACACAACAGTAATCCTACGAAAACTACTAATTGTAAAACACATGCAAGCGAAAGCTGAACATTTAACAACTTAATGGTGGGTTTCAAAGAAACTTATATTAAGTTATTCTTATATGTACATATATATATATAATCGTAACGTATGAAAAATATATACATACAATTGTGTAAATTTTTCTGAAAAACCTATATGTATAAGACAACCCCACTGGACCATCAAAATAATCATGAAACGGGAGTCTTTTCCCTTTAGCCACATTCTAACCGAGCCTCAACAACATTCACTACATACCTACAAGAAGGGAAGAAAGGAAAAGAGTGAGTGATAAATCACTTAGTAAGCATTTCTTACTCCCCTTAACCCAAACATCATTCTAAACTAAATGCATACCTGAGCTTCTCTTAATTGTTCATGTTTCGTTACTTATTACTCTAAATATAACTTGTTATCATTCTTTAAACTGAAATGATAATCCATACTATAAAATAAGTGTCATGGTGTAAAGCCATGCTGAAACATGTTATAAGCCTTTAGCCAATTTTCTGAAATCAAATGCTGATTTATCTGTAAATATCTGTAAAAACCTGTGTATGCAAATATTCCTGTTATGTTGATTAAACTGATGAATACAAGGATTCGACATCTTGGTCATGTAGGCTGAACCAGACCAGTAAAGTACTTATAAGCTAAAACATATAATATATCAGTCCTTGGACTAGTAAGTTAAAACTGAACCAATCTGACTGTAGTCAGAAAGCTGAAATCTCATAGATGCCTTCTCGAGTTTATCCTTACTAACTGACCTAGACATTAGGCTTTAAATGCTGAAAACTAATACAAGTGGATCCTTTGATCCCTTTTCCTAAAAATACTTTGGCATGTCATGTTATGATATGTTCATGATGCATCATTTTATCTTATTTCATCTTTATATCATGATTTACAGCTGTTATAAAGGTTTCCATGCTTTATTCTTCATTTTTAATTCATTTTCTTAAGTTTCTACTTGTGCACGGGCGTGTATACTAAGACGCATGGGCATGCATAAAAATGCACTGGCCGTGTGCTGGTTATGTGCCAGTCGTGTAGCCCAGTCGTGTTAGGTTCTGGAGTGTCTGCTTCATTTCTCTTTTATCTCTTACGCACGACGTTGACCTTCAAGCATATGGTTGTGACCTCCTTAATTACAGTCGTGTACCAATCGCGTACACGAGGGTAACCCTGTACTTGTAAGGGCGTATAGACGTGCGTCTGTGGGTGTATGGGCGTGCGACCTGCTTTATTTCGGCAAATCCATGCCTAAAATTTAAATCTACAATCAACTCAATTCATTCATTTCTAGCAACTCAAACAACACATAAACATATATTAATTTCATCAATAACACACCATATCATAATCAAGCATCAAAACATCATTTAAACACCTAACCACGTATACAAATACACCAAACATGTCTATGGGCAAGAATTATCATCATAATCACTTTATCCTCATCATATCAACTTGTAATCAGATTATACAAATCACAAAGCATGCTGGAAACACAAAAATACCTTATCAATCATGAAACTCATGCTGGGAACTCAAGAAAGAGGCAAGGAAATATAATTACCTCGTACAATGACTACTCTAATTTCTTCTTTAACTAAATCTTTTACTCTCTTGCTAGATTGAGAGCTTTCTACTGCTAATTCACACCCTTACAGTTGGGATTCTCTAAAAATGAAAGGAAACTTTGGATGAAAATGGATAAGAACGGGTGAGAAATACTTAAAAGCTACTATCTCTCTCTTTCTACAAACAAGCACGAGCGTGCACACTAAGTTGCATGGTCGTGCACAAGAGAAAATGAACAAATTTCATTTCTTGCATTTCACATGAAAGAGACCTCCCAAGGAGAATCATGCGCAGACCACACTAACTCTGAAAACTCACTATCTCACCCCTAAACTCTTCTAACTCCCTAATTTTATCACTAATTCTCATATCTAGCCCCAAATTCTAGCCTAAAAGGCATTTATAATCATGAGATGTTACACTTATGGTTTGCATACTATTATAGTTTCATATTGCATGTGATAGTACAGTATATGTACATGTATGTATACATATGTACTATGTGTACACTTTTTTCATAAATAAAAGGAATTTTTGGGCCATATTCATGTATGTTCTTCACACATTTCTTCCGTTGCCATATTTTAACTCAGCTTTAGGTGAATCTACTGTGTATTATTAGAAGTATTAGTTATTTGTTTAAAAATATATTATTATTAATTCATATAAAAGTAGGACAATAATATATAGTAGAAGTGCCTACAAATAAGTAGAAAGAAAAAAAAAGACATAGAAAATTAGAGTAGAGAATTTTTCAGATAAAAGAGTAAAGAATAGTAAGATTAAATACTTTTCCAGAATCATACTTTTATAACTATAAGTAAGAGAAACTCAACAGTAGTTTAGAAATAACCCAAGTAATTAATAGAACATGATCAGACAATACATGGAAACAGGAAAACAGTGACAGATGCTATATACATATACATACAGGTATATATATATATATACCAAAACAGAAAAAAAAAAAAAAACATTAACAATATAAAGATATACAAAAGCAAAAATAGAAACAGTTATGAAATATATAATACAGAAAACTCATAGATACAGTAACAAAATATAACATACAGAATAGTTTACATAGAACTTATTAATAAGCTTAATAACTTATACAAACAACATAACAGTATGAATACATAAAATAGAACTATAACATATGTACATCTAAACAGAAAATACTCAGAAAGAAAGAAATGATAAACTATAATGCATGATATATATTACATAACATGACATGACATGACATGCCAACTCTGTGTTTTCAGAAAGGCATTAAGAGATCCACATGCATATGTTTCAAAGTAGAAAAACAATGTTTTAGACATCATTTCCAAGGTGAATATGATAGGGCACTTGTGAGTTTTGCATATCCCATTAATTAAAGAAACTAGTGTCAAGGTCTATAACCATACTAGCTACTATATATAGGTGTATGCTAGTATGCACTCAGCTAGCAGTTTAGGTTTTAGTACTCAACACTTAATTTTAGATTTAGATTCAGTTGTTGCATGTTAGTTAGTTAGTTACTACTCGCGTGTTAGTATAGAAAACTCATATGGCTAAGGTGTCGAATCCTTGTATTCATTAGTCTACATAGCATAATAGGTGTCTTCAGATACACAGAGATTTCATATATAACTTTGATTCAGTATTTAGTATATTTAGGATCTTTGGATCCCAATAGTATTTTCAATAATACAATTTTTAGAAAACAAGCTTAAGGGCCTAGATATGATTTTTAGCATCATTAGATATGATTTCAGTATACTTCATATCATGTCATATATAGCATGAGATGAAGCAAATCATAGAAACTACAGTACATATTTGTATGTATCAATAAGATGATAAAGAAACTATCAGACAGACTAATAATTAGCAAATGCATTTTGAATAAGTAGTGTCAGAAATATGAGCACGTACAGAATGCTTTACACATAACATAATGAACAAGTTTATAGAATAAGCAATGATAGAACAATAAATGAGAAACAGAACAAGTATGAATCATAATGCATACAACAAGATAAGAGAAAAGTGGACCATGATTGATAAGTAAAGAATAATAAAAACTAGTTACATGATATACGTCGTAAGTAGAAACTCAAAAGAATTTAATTAAGATTTTCAGAAAACTCAAGTGTACTTTAGGTCTCAGAAATCATATATGAGAACATGATAATGAACATTAGAAAGGAAACTTAATAAGTCAAGTTACACTACTTAGACTCCTCTTCAGACTAGATTGTTTACATAGAGTCATATACGTATTTACGATACAGTGTGAGGTATTATTCAAACAGTAAGATAAACTAGAGAAGCATGTGTTTATAAGGCCAATAATGAACTAAGTTAAGTATTTCAAATAAACAAGTAGACGAGCTATAAACTAAACACAGTCCGTCAAACTATAAATCAGATAAGCAGTAAAGTAATGAAACCAGAATAAGGAAAAGACTAAAGGTAAGCTCAACAAAGAATACAATGAGTTAGGTTAGAAAAAGCTAGTAGGCTATCAGGGAACTTAGTTAAGTTCATCAGCTTAGTAACTAGCCAATAATAATTCAGCTTAGAGCCTACTCAAAGGTAGAGATAGAAGATGCTTACTGAGTGACTTGTCACTCATACCCTATAGTTTTTTCTTCTTGTAGGTTGAGTAAGGGAGCTGAGCTTGGAGCACGAGATGACTAGAAAGTGGGATACAACTTGAACGGGTTCTTATCCACATTTTTAGTTTCATGTATGTATGTATATATGTATTTAGTTTTTAGTAGATTGTATGTTGACTTATATACTTAGATTGCTCATGCATAGGAGACATACAATATCATTTATGTTTTTAGATACTAATTATTAGTAATAAAATATGAGCTTTACTCAAGATACTTTATAGTGGGTTTCAGTTTACTACCACATTTCATTTGAAACTTCAGCATAACATATATTTTTAGTTAGTAGCTTGTGTAGGACTCTTATTGTATGTACTAATAAAGGCTTATTTTCTCATTACAATATAATAAAGTATTATTATTTTGATAATAAATATATATAATATAGTAACAGTAATACATCTAGTAGTGGGGTCCTACATGCCATAAGTAGTGTAAATTATAGTCACTTGGAATAACTAAGCCTTAAAACTATCAAAATAATAATAATAACAATAATAATAACTAGGTATGAATTGAAACTACAGACAAAAGGAAGGATATAATGTCATATTTTATTAAATAGTACTTGAAAAGAGGATTTTCAACTTTTGCTCCTAGTTCTAGACAGACAAATCAATAGCTGAATGATTCATTATAGACCAAGTCAAATGTTGTAAGGCCAATTACAAATACTACTTGTGACTGACTCCAACAGTACATTATTGCTTACTAGAACACGAAGATGGATTTTGTGCAATTGTTATTATTATTATTATTTATTGTATTCTATTGCAAATTTGAATTATAGATTGCAAAGGCTTTAACTCAAGAGAAAGAGAAGACTAATTTTCATACAATAACTCTTTTGTATTATACACATGTCTGCTTTAATGTTATTCATAAAATATTTTATGAGACATTCGGGTATTCTCTAAGTTACAAAGGATACAATTATTAAAGGCGATGTATGTTGGCAAAAAATTTATGGTAGTACTCTTTAAAGAAGCGAGCTAGTTGCCAAGGTAATGTTGAAGTCATATGATACTCAAATGTGGTAGTCAAGTTTTTTTTTTAATTTTTACTTAGTCAAATAAGTCTGTTAGTAGTGCTCTATTTTTTTTTTTTGTTAAGTTTGTTCAATGTGGTGTGCTTTTTATCTGGTTTATAGGGGTTAGTCTTGACATGTTATAATGTCTATCAAATGTTTGAGATATTGTCTATATAAATGTTGTCAATGAAAAAAAGAGGCAATTCAAAAAATCACCTCTGTTATGCTTTATTAATCTATATAAATAAAATCTTAAAGTGGTATCAGAGCGCCAAGTTAGAGAGTGAAAGAGTAGTAGTAGCAATAAAGTATAACAATGACATTTGAAAACTTTGTCCAACTAGCTATGCTATCCTTTGATGGTCACTATGATCATTAGAACTTATTGGTGGAAAATTTCATAAGATCCAAGGAGTATTTGTAGGTGATTAAATCTAGAGTAACAAAGCCAGCTGAAGGAGTTGAGCTAATGAACCCACAAAAAGTAGAGTTAGAATATTTGAAACTGAAGGATCTGAAGGCCAAGAATTATCTTTTTCAAGCAATAGGTAGAATAATCTTGGAAACCATTCTTTGCAAAGATACTGTTGGACCTTTGTGGATTTTAAATTGATGCAAAACGTATGTTAAAATATCTAACTGGTCCATGCATATGTCGAATATGACAAAGAGTACCAAAAGTTTTTTATTTTTACAGAATATGCATGACACATGACCGTGTGCTTAATACACATGCCCGTGTTATACACAAGTGGAAACACATGACCGTGTGCAGAAAGACACACAACCGTGAGTCAAAGTAAAATGGCACACACGATCGTGTGTAGGAAGGAGTCATAGCCGTGTGTCAAAGCAAAGTGACACATACGGTCGTGTAGCACAAACATATGTTTGTGTGCAAGGCTAATACTTCCTGTGTGTTGATCGTGCCTGTATCCTGTGCTAGCTTCTGGAACCTAAAAAGCAATGTAAGAAAAAATTGACATACGCCCGTGTAATCAAGGCACATATGCCCGTGCTAGCATAAATATGACCGTTGGAAAGTGTAACACGACTGTGCAATAAAAGGGCACACTCGTACAGTTTTTCAGAAAGTCTCCAACGCCTCTCAAAATCATCCCAACGGCTACCTCTTCCCAATTCCTGTAAATTTGAGATGATTTGAAGATTCAAGAGAGAGAGAGAGAATTAGGCAAAACACTCCCATTCTTTCATTCTCTAATTCTTCTCCAATTTCTCTCATAAAAACTATATTGTATTTCTTTAGAGAGAAACCTTGTGAGCTTAATTGTTGTATTAGCCTTGTGAGGCAAATTCTTGTAAATTTCCACGAACCCTTAGGCATAATCCCGTGAAACTAGTGTGTGATATAATCCTTGTTAAAACTAAGTTAAGGGCACAATCCTTTGTATCAAAACTAGTATGAAGGGCGAAATCCCTTAGATCAAAACTATTGTAACTTTAGGGTTGAAGTTAGTGAAAGGAAAATCTTCAAGCGATATTGTTTGGAGTAGTAGACGTAAAAGGCATGGAGAAGCTCCGAACCACTCTAAATCGGCTGAGCATTTCTTTTCCCTTGCTCTATTTAATTCGTGTTAATATTTGTGGTGCCGGTTTTTGCCGCGCCATGCCAGGACAGACTTACCACTCTTGTTTAACCACCCTAAACGTGATCAAGAGGAGCGCATAACGGGTTTGTGGCCCGCTACGAAGTCTATGGAGTCGCCACCCGGGAGTAACCCCGGGAAAATACACATTGGTGAGGATGGGCGATTTATGGATCCCTTGCGAAGGACCCAACTACCCCTCACCTGCCCAATGGGTCAGGTTCGGAGAGTCAGGTACGACAATGGGAAGGTGTTAGGCACCCATGTCGCCCGGCATGAAAGCCGACCTCCACTATTGTGGTTCGTTTGTTAAGCGCGTTACCGAGTTTAATTAAGTTCCAGATTATCACACGATGCAATATTGACCATACACATATAATAAATTACATGCATCCATGAATATAATAAAATATGGAAAAAAATAATAATTAAAAATTACAACCATTTTCCATACACCCCTATACATTTCTTCTAACCCTAAACAAGCCTAAGAATAATAAATAAATAAATCCTGCAAAAACAATTTTGTTAGTTAATCCAATAAAATAAACAAATATATTAAAATAATAAATCCTGCAAGACAAAATTTGGTTAGGGTAAATTACATTTATAAAATAAAGAAGAGACTAATTAAAAAAACCTAATCTAAATGAAAGCAGCCCGCCCAAGGAAATAAACAAAACGCGGTCCAGGCGGCAGCTTCTTCCTGATGAGATTCGAACCCGGGTGCCAAGGGAGACAAGCCTCCCGTCTCTCACCAGCCAGGCAACAACCGCATTTATTAAATTGCATGCAAGAAAATTATATATACAATATGGACAGACGCACACAGAATACAAAATTTGCATTTACAGAATATTTACACATCTCATACCAAGTATAATACTTTTATATACATAGCACAACATACATACAATACATGCAGTTTATGTACATAACATACAATACATACAGTATATACAAACACTCAGTGTATATAATATGCACAATTCAATAATTACACAATACATATAATACATATAAATTAATATAATATATGTACAAAATACAAAGATAAATAAAATAAATATATGTAATTATGATAATAATGTATAAAAATAATGATAATGCTAATAATATTATGTACAGTAGCCAACAAAATGAAATGAAATAAAATGGATATATAAAATAAAAATAAAAATGAAGAGAATGTAATATAAAGAAAAAATAACAATAATAAGAATAAATAACACAAAATATATATAAATATAAAAATAGAAGCAGCTTTGCCCGGCAGCGTAGTTTGAACCTGGGAGGGGGGAATAACATGGCCACCTGCTGCCATCAGGGCGGCCCGTCTCATCCGTCAAATATGCGTACAACAATCTATATATATAATAGACACAAAATGCTTGCAGGATCCAAAATATACTCTCACAGCAAGATTATTATATATGTACATACAATACAATATAATACACATGCAGACAGAATATAAAGTACAGAATGCATATAAAAAAATAAAACATCAATATATAAAATAAATCAAATACGAAATATGAATAAAATTACAGCACACAAAAAAAATATATATACATATATATAAAATATATAAAATTAAATACAGAATAAAGGAAGTGAAATATACATACAGAATATTTACATACGTACGAAAACATAACAAAGAAAAAAAAATTAATACAAAATATTAATAGATCTATTAATACAAAATAAAAATATAATATACAAATTATTCTTACAAATTTACGAATAACATTTATATGTAACATAATATTTTATATACATAAAATAATAAATAATAAAAAAAATTATTTATAAACAAATCCCCCTCAAGGGCGTACCTGAAAATTATTGATTCGAAGTTTATCGATGCTGAACCGAGGATGAACCAAAATTACACAAATTGGTTTTCAGAATTTCTTTTTGAAAAATCTTCTTTTGAAAATTTTATTTATCTCAATTTTCTCTCTTTCCCAATTTTTCTCTCTCCCCTCTAATTTTTTCTCTCCAGCCGTCCTCCTCCTTTCTTTCCTTTTTTTTATGGTATTTTTCTTTCTCATTTTTATATCCCTCTGGACGCTGAGATCCCGGGAATTAAATTCATTTCAATTCCCTCAATCCGCCCAAAAAAACAGTAACAAATTAAATCTTATGCGCAGAAGAAGGGATAAGCCGCTGGAGGAAAAAGGAAATCAAAAAGCTGGATAAGATTCAACAGAAAATAAAAACTGGCAAGCGGAAAAAAATCAGGCGTAAAGGAAATCCAAACAGACTAGCATGGGCTGGAAAATGGTAGGAGTAAAACTGGCAAGGCAATAATTAAACGGAAGGGAGCCTAACACAATGTGTGTGTGAGCTGGGCCACTAACTTAAGCCCACTTCTTCTCCTTTGGCTAGGCTTGTGTTTTATTTTTATTTGTTTATTTTCTTTATTAAGGAGGGCTTGGGTTGGGCTTTTATTTATTATTATTATTTGGGTTTAGATGGTTTGGGTTTAGGATTTGGATTTTCATGATTTTATTTTTAAACAAAATAAATACACTTTTTTTTTCTTTTATAAAAATAACACAAAATAAACATTTTTTTTTTCGTTTTTTAACTCGTTCATTCTCGGCTCAACATCTCAAAATTTCTAAGTCAACATCCAGGTTTTTTCATCATCGGGGGTGACCCTGTTGGGTCCAAAATGGGGTGTCTACAATATTTTCTTAGCTATATTGAATTGTGATTATATGTATATTTGTATGGTTGAATTGTCAGAATAGGAAAAATTTTTTAAACTTGAGAAATTTTTTTAAATAACTTATTCACCCCCCCTCTAGGTTATTTTCCATTTAGTATTTGAGGTTCTACAATTGGTATCAGAGCTTAGGCTCTTGTTTTTGAAAATCTAACGATTTTTAGAGTTTAAGATCTGTTTTCGAAACTAATATGACAAACATTTTTCAAAAACCATCTTTCGAAGAAGGGGGTAATTCAAATAGGCCACCCTTATTTTGTGGTGTTAATTATGGTCAATGAAAAATTTGTATGAAATTTTTTGTTCAATCCATTAACTATAAGCTTTGGAAAATTATTGATAAGGGTGATTTTGTTCCCATAAATTCAAATACAAAGTTGCCCAAGGACAAAATTGAATTTAATGAAAATGATGAAAGATTAATGAGTTTAATTTCAAGGGCATTAAACATGCAGTTTTATGCTTTAGATACCACAGAATTTAACTGTGTTTCTTCTTGTGAAACAACACATGAAACTTGTATGGTCTTCCAAATGACTCATGAAGGTATAAGCCAAGTGAGGGAATCCAAGGTGGAGATGCTTTTCTATGAGTATGAATTATTTGAGATGAAGAATGATGAGAACATCAAGAAAATATATAAGCGCTTCTCAAACCTAGTAAACGAATTGAGAGGATTGAGAAAAAGGTTTGTGAATGTTGAGTTGGTCAAGAAGGTGCTAAGGTCATTGCCAGAAGCTTGGAGTATGAAGGTAATGGTAATTGAAGAATCAAAGGACTTGACCAACATGGGCATAGATGAATTGATCGGGAGTCTCCTAACTCATGAAATGAAATGGATACCCAAGAAGGAGGAGAAAAAGAAGAATATCACACTTAAAGTTGAGGAGGATACAAGTAAAGATGAAGAAAACTCAACCGAAGAGGAGAACTCGATGGATAAAGAGGATTTAAAGATGCTCTTCAAGAAATTCAGCAAGTTCTTTTCAAAAGGAAAGAAAAAAAAGAAAGAAAAAGTGGTGACTTGCTATGAGTGTAGAAAAGAAGGATATTACCGACAAGAATGTCCTTAGGTGAAGAAGAAGGAATTGAAAAAGAAAATGCTTGCCACATTAAGCAAGGAATATTCAGACAATGAAGATAAAGAAGAACGAGTCTCCTTGTGCTTCTACACCAAAAAGGAATGAAAAAGTGGTGTAAAAAAGTCATCATTCCAAGTAAGTGTCTAAATCTTTATTTATATGTTTTACTTGATTGATGATGATGATCATTGCCATGTTATAACTGTGCTGAATTGATATGCATATTTATTCTTACCTTGTTTGATTGGTTGAATTGATGCAAACATGATATGTATATATGGTTGAGCTATGACGTGCATGATTTGGAATTCATGTCAAATTGGATCAAATTTACTTGTGTTGAGTGTAAATGACATGAATTCGTACAGTAAAAGTCCCCTATGGTCAAAACATGCAAAAATGATATATTTGATGTGTTTTGATTAAAGTTTGCTTTAAATATTTTATAATTCCCCAAAATGCCCCATAATATGCAAAAATGTTTCAAATGTGTCAATTATGTTTAAATTGTGTTTAGACATGTTTGAAATATGTTTTTAGTTTACTTTCAATGCTTTAAATTGAACAAAAATCATTTTTGAAAGATTTGAAAAATGTTTTGAAAAAGCCCCCTATGTCAAACTGTAGTTTTCTATAGAATTTCTGGGTTTTATAGGTCATACACGACCGTGCATGTAAGTTGCACGACCATGCATGATACATTTGCCCAGTCACGGTTCAGTGCTTAAATGATACATGACCGTGTATGTCATGAAATCAGACATACACGCCCGTGTACAACATCAACACGACCGTACATGACACAAATTGCATAAAATGCTTCAGTTCACATATTTTTAATTTTCTGCAAGTATTTTTTATGCTTTAATAATTAAATTCTTTTAATTGAAAATGATGATTTTAATGCATATGATTATTCAAAAAGGGGGAGAAATGAAAATTGAATGCTCCTTGATTGATAATGTATGTTTTTGTGAGGGGGAATATTTATATTTTTACCAACAATTGGTTTCATAATCTTTCAAAAAGGGGGAACAAAATTTATTTAATAGGGGGAGAAAATTTATAAGTGTGCATAATTTGATAAAATATCTTTCAAAGGGGGAGGTATCTTTTTGTGCTAAATTGAGTTTTTTTTAACATACCTTTTTGATTTATAACAAAAAGAGGGAGACATGTTAGGTATGTTAAAATGAATATTTTCATTTGTTGTGCTTATTGAATATTTTTTTTGATACAACTTTATATTTTGTGCTTATTGAATTTTAACATAAGTTTTGTCATCAAATAAAAAAAGGGGAGATTGCTAGACCCTTGTGGATTTTGAATTGATGCAAAACGTATGTTAAAATATCTAACTGGTCAATGCATGTGTCGAATATGACAAAGAGGACCAAAAGTTTTTTATTTTTGTAGAATATGCATGACACACAACTGTGTGCTTAATACATACACCCATGTTATGCACAAGTGGAAACACATGACCGTGTGTAAAAAGACACACAGACGTGTGTCAAAGCAAAATGGCATACACGACCGTGTGTAGGAAGGAGTCATAGCCGTGTGTCGAAGCAGAATGACACACGCGGTCATGTGGCGCAAACACACGCCAGTGTGCAATGCTAAAATGCAGCCGTGCACTTCCCGTGTGTTGATTGTGCCTGCATCCCGTGCTAGCTTCTGGAACTCATAAAGAGATGCAAGAAAAATTGACATACGCTCGTGTAATCAAGGCACACATGCCCGTGCTAGCACAAATATGACTGTTGGAAAGTGTAACACGATCGTGCAAGAAAAGGGCACGCTTGTGCAGTTTTCCAAAAAGTCTCCAATAGCTCTCAAAATCATTCCAATGGCTACCTCTTCCATATTCCTATAAATTGGGGATGATTTGAAGATTCGAGAGAGAGAGAGAGAGAGAATTAGGCAAAACACTCTCATTCTTTCATTCTTTAATTCTTCTCCAAAATTCTCTAATTCTTCTCCAATTTCTCTCACAAAAACTATGTTGTATTTCTTTAAAGAGAAACCTTATGAGCTTAATTGTTGTATTAGCCTTGTGAGACAAATTCTTGTAAATTACCACAAACCCTCGGGCGCAATCCCGTGAAACTAGTGTGGGGCGTAATCCCTGTTAAAACTAAGTTAAGGGCGTAAATTCTTGTATCAAAACTAGTGTGAAGGGCGAAATCTCTTAGATCAAAACTATTGTAACTTCAAGGTTAAAGTTAGTGGAAGAAAAATCTTCAAACGGGGTTGCTTGGAGTAGTGGATGTAAGAGGCGTGGAGAAGTTTCAAACCACTCTAAATCGGCTGAACATTTCTTTACCCTTACTCTCTTTAATTCGTGTTAATATTTGCTTAGCTATATTGAATTGTGATTATATGTATATTAGTATGGTTGAGTTGTTAGAATAGGAAAAAGTTTTTAAACTTGAGAAAATTTTTTAAATAACCTATTCACCCCCCCTCTAGGTTATTTGCCATTTAGTATTTGGGGTTCTACAGATACCTCTAAGCATATTTGGGATTCGATAAAGAAAAAATATCAAGGATCAACACGGGCAAAAAGACAGTAGCTTCAAGCATTTCGTTCTGAGTTTGAATTACTTCTAATGAAAACAAGAAAGTTAGTCATAGATTATTTTTTATGGATAATGGCTATTATTAACAAAATACGGATCTACGAAGATAGGACGTAGGACATCACCATTGTGGAAAAGATTCTTAGATTTATAACACCAAAATTTAACTTTGTTGTGTGTTTTATAGAGGAGTCTAGGAATATTAATGAACTGTCACTTGATGATTTGTAGAGTTCCTTGTTGGTTCATGAACGATAACTCAATCAACAAGATAAGAATGAGCAAGTATTGAAGGCTTCAACAGATAATCATTTTTCTACATTAAATAAAGCAAACTGAGGACTAGGTAAAGGTAGAGGAGGCAGAGGAAACTCGAATCGCAAAAACCATTCAGAAAATCAATCTCACAATTCTTAAGGAAGAGGAATGGGACAACAACAATCTAACTCAACCACTTATAAACCAAGAGATAAGTCCAACGTTGAGTGCTATCGATGCCATGGGTACGGTCATTATAAATCTAAATGTCGAACTAATTTGTCAAAGAATCATGGGAAAAATCAATTTTTGCAGAGAAAGATGAAGAAATTTCTTTGCTGATGACATGTCATGCAAAGGAAGAAAGTGGCCAAATTTTATGGTTTATAGATATTAGGTGTAGTAATTACATGTGTGGAGATAAGTTAATGTTTTCATATTTGGATAAATCATTTCACAATATAGTGGAGTTTGGTGACAACTCTACAGTTTTTGTAATAGGGAAAGGAAATGTAAAAATTGGTGCAAAAGAAAACTCTGATCAGATTATATCAAATGTTTTATTTGTTCCAAATTTAAAAACCAACTTGTTTAGCATTGGTCAGCTACAAGAAAAGGGATATGAGATCTCAGTCATATCCCTTTTTAAATTTGGAACATGGCTATGGCATTTTCGATACGAACATATGAATTTTGGTGGTTTAAGAACGCTACAACAAAAGAATATGGTGACAGGGTTACCACAAATTCAAAGTCCTTCTTAAATTTGTGAAGAATGTGTTGTTAGTAAACAACATCGAGATCAATTTTCAAAAGGAAAATCATGGAGAGCAAAGAAAATGTTGAGTTGGTTTAGAATGATATATATGGTCCCATTAATCCGACATCAAATGGTGGTAAACATTATTTTATAACATTTATTAATGAATATAGTTGAAAAACTTAGCTTTATTTTTTGCAGAAGAAGTCTGAGTCATTTACAACTTTTAAAATCTTCAAAGCTGTAGTCAAAAAAGAAACAAGTAAGCTTATAAAAATTCTTCGTAATGATCAAGGTGGAGAATACAACTCACAAGAAATTTCTAGATTTTTGTGAAGCTCATGAAATTCAAAAGCAACTCACTATAACTTATACCCCACAACAGAATGACATTTTAGAAAGAAAGAAACGTACAATTTTGAACACGGTGTATACTATTTTGGTAAGAAGTAGGATCCTAAGAAATTTTTTGGCCAGAAGCTGTCAATTGGAGCATTCATGACTGGACAGAAGTCCCACGCTTGCTATCCAGAATATGACACCTGAAGAAGCTTGGAGTGGATGTAAACCAAGTGTCAATCACTTTAGAATTTTTGGTTGTATAACATATGCATATATACCATATTAGAAAAAAAGAAAGCTTGATGATAAAGAAGAAAAATGCATTTTTCGTGGTGTTAGTGAGCAGTTAAAAGTGTACAAATTATACAATCCTATCACTAATAAAATTGTCATTAGTCATGATGTGATCTTTAATGAAGAAAAGTTTTGGATATGGATTGAAAACAATACCAAACAACAAATACAAGCAGATTTTGATAGAGAAGATGAAGATAAAAAGAAACAGACTTTTGAGAGCATGCCTATGGAGAATGAGCAAGAATTTCCAACAAATAAAAACATTACAGCAACTGAAGCAGATGATGATCAGTAACCTCAATGAGTTAGAAAAAGACCTACGTGGATGGAGGAATATGAGATACAAGGAATTAACAACAATGAAGATCCATTTACTCATTTTGTTTTATTTTAAGATTATGGCCCTCTGGGTTTTGAAGATGCTATTAAAGAATCAAAATGGAGAAAGGCAATGGATGTTGAAATTGTTGCCATTAAAAAAAACAACACTTAGGTGTTGACAAAACTTCTAAAGGAGAAAATACCATTGGTGTAAAATGGGTCTACAATACAAAATTGAAGGAGAACGGTGAAATTGATAAATATAAAACACTTTTGGTCATTAAAGGTTATAAGCAGGAATTTGACATCAATTATAAAGAAGTATTTGCTCCAGTTGCAAGACATGACAAAATTAGATAGAAAATCGGATTGGCAACACAAAACTCATGGCGTATCTTTCAGTTGGTCATGAAATCAACATTCTTGCATGGCAACTTGGATGAACAGGTATTCATGGATTAACCCCTTGGTTATGTGAAGTTTGGAAATAAGCATAAAGTATATAGATTAAAAAAGACATTATATGGACTAAAACAAGCCCCACGGGCCTGGTATAGTCGATTTGAGGCTTATTTTTTGAAGGAAGATTTTCAAAAATGTCTATATAACATACACTTTTTATTAGACTTGGAAATAGGGGAAAAATGCTCATTGCATGCTTATATGTTGATGATTTTATTTTCATAGGAAATGATAGTTCCATGTTTGATAAATTTAAAAAATCCATGATAATTGAATTTGAAACGTCTAATCTTCGAATGATGCATTATTTCCTTGGCATAGAAGTAGTGTTTTCTACTAATGGAATCTTTATTTCTCGAAAGAAATATGTGTAATAAATTTTTAATAAGTTTTAGAAGAAGGATTGCAGTCCTGTAAGTACTCCAATAGGATTTTGCTTGAAGTTAAATATAGATCATAGAGGGAAAAAGGTGGACAACTTATTGTATAAGCAAATTATGGGTAGTTTGATATACTTAACCACAACAAGGCCAGATATAATGTATTCAGTGAGTCTAATCAATAGATATATGGAGAATCCATCAAAGTTGCATTTTTTAGCTACCAAGAGAATCCTTTGTTACTTGCAAGGAACTAAAGATTTTGGGTTGTTATACAAAAAGAGTAAAATGTTAGATTTGATTGCGTTTTCTGATAGCAATTATGCAAGAGATCAAGATGATAAAAGGAGCACATCAGGTTATATTTTTATGCTTGGCATGATGGCTGTTTCATGGTTCTAAAAATAACAACAAATTATCACTTTGTCAACAATTGAAGCTGAATTTGTTGTTGCAACAACTTGTGCTTGTGAAGCTATCTGGTTAAGGAAAATTCTTAAAGAGTTGAATTTCAAGCAAGACGGAGCAAATACAATCTTTTGTGACAACAACTCAGCCATTAAACTCTCTAAAAATCTTGTGTTACATGGAAGAAGGAAACATATTGATGTGAAGCATTAGTTTTTAAGAGATATTAACAATGATGAAACAATTGATCTTGTTTATTGTAAAAGTGAAGATCAGGTAGCTAATATTTTTACTAAACCCCTTAAGTTAGTGGTGTTTCATAAGTTGAGGAAGCTACTTGGTGTCTGCGCACATGATAATGCGTACTAAACTAAATGTTTGCAAACCTTCAGTTTAAGAAAGGGATTATTGAAGTCATTTAATAGTCAAATGTGGTAGTCAAGTTTTTTTTTTTTTTTTTTTACTTAAGTCTAATAAGTCTATTAGTAGTGCTCTATTTTTTTGGTAAGTTGTATTCAACGTGGTGTTTTTTTTATCTAGTTTATAGGAGTTAGTTTTGATATGTTATAATGTCTATCAAATATTTGAAATATTGTCTCTATAAATATTGTTAATGAATAAAAGATGCAGTTTAAAAAATCAGCTTCGTTATACTTCACTAGTCCATATAAATAAAGACTCTTTCGTTTTACAGGTAAGAGGTCAATGATTTCAAATTGGAGAAAAAAAAAGTCAATATAATTGAAAATAAATATCAGTGAGAGTAGTTAGTGACTAGTGTGGCACAAACTTTCCGTGAAATTTAAAATATTGGAGCTGGATTTATAGCTACAAAATAGAAAAAAAAAAGAAAAAGAAAAAAGAATGCCACTCGCTTAACCTGATCATGGAGTAATTTAATTTGGAAAATAAATGCCATCCTTATGGCTGTTGTAGACTAAACGGTTACAACAGTTAGTTTGAGATGGGCGGTTCGCATGGAGGGTAAGAAAGGCACAGTGTGGTCCACGCACGCAATATGGTATAAAAACACACTAATTTACAGCTCCGACCTAAACTACCACACTTTGGCAGACTAACCACAAATGGTGTGAATACTGAAATTACAGGGATGCCATTCTCTTGTAGCATAAGCAATATGAAGGAGCGGCGCAGAAATTACGCAGCTGGTATCAAGTGGGTCCCACAGCTAGGAATCTTAGTTAACAAACTCTACAAAGAGAACAGAAAAGAAAATCCGTCAGGATTAGGAAATGAGAAAGATGAAACTTCTACTCACTCCCTTCCTCTTTTCTTATATGTAAATTTCCAACACTCATCTCTTCTCTATGATACTCAGAGAAGAGACATTCACTCTTTCCTTTTCAGACTAGCTCTTTCGGCACTTCAGTTTGATTGGAGGGTCTCCTATTATTCTGTGCTTCCAATCCCAGTTATTGCAATTTTCAAAGGTTATAATTTATTCCATAACTTGTACTTCTCTCTCTCTTTTATTTTTTTCTTGAAAATTTGTTCGATTAACATTTATTGTTTTCCTCATGTTGGCTGATACAGAGATTAAACATTCTAAAATGTACGAGGAACCAGGGCGCTTCGATCCCAATACCTCCATGGCAGAGGGTGCAGATTCTGGGTTTCCCCAACCTGTGGCAAACAGCCAGAAGCAATTTGAAGACAATCTGAAGCTCTCTGCTGAGGAACTTTCTTATCATCACCACAATCACCAGGAAGATGCAACTGTTTCCCCTATGGAACTGGAGCTTCAAAAGCATCTGGCCTTCAATGTGGAAAACTGCGATAACAATACCAATTTGATGCAACAAGTGGTTGACGACCCAAATCAGCTTCTTTCATATGGTCACTCCAACTGGAACACCGGTGATATAGGCTTTAATCAAGATGAGCCACAACAAAATGGGCATAGGAGCTTCAATATCAATTCATTACCCCAAACACCAGACCTTCTCAATCTCTTTCACTTGCCCAGATCCTCTTTGCTTCCAAATTCCTCCATCTCCTTCGCTAACACAAACCAGGACACTACTTTGGCATTTATCGGAGACCTCCCAGCCTCAGATAGCACATCCCTTTTGTATGATCCGCTATTTCATCTCAACCTGCCCCCACAACCTCCTTTGTTCCGGGAATTATTCCAATCTATACCCCATGGATACAGCTTGCCAACTTCAAGAGTTGGTGCGAATTCTTTGTTCGGGGATGAGAGAGATTCGAGTGGAGGAACCGCGTATCAAGATGGGGATGGAGGCATGCTGGAGTTCTCTAGAGACATGGCTTGTATCGTTAGAGGGAGGAAAACTGGCAAGATGACGAAGCACTTCGCTACGGAGCGGCAAAGGAGAGAACACTTGAATGATAAGTACAAGGCCTTGAAGAATTTGGTTCCAAACCCTGGCAAGGTAGATTTCTGCCTCTCTTTAATTTTATGGTAATGTTTATACTATTTAATACCAGCCGCTAATATGAAAAATTTACACATACATAACAAAGTCCGATAGAGCCTCAGTTGTCGGAGATGCTATTGAGTACATCAAAGAGCTTCTTAGATCAGTTAACGAGCTCAAATTACTGGTAGAGAAAAAGAGATGTGGTAGAGAGAGAAGCAAGAGGCAGAGGACAGAAGACGTTGCTGCAGGGGATGTCGAGAGTTGTAACATAAAGCCTCTTGGTGATCCCGAACAGTCCTATAATGGTTCTTTAAGGAGTTCCTGGCTGCAAAGGAAATCCAAGGATACCGAGGTTGATGTTCGCATCATTGATGACGAAGTAACCATCAAACTCGTCCAGCGAAAGAAGATCAACTGCTTGTTTTTTGTTTCCAAAGTTCTTGATGAGCTTCAGTTGGATCTCTACCATGTCGCCGGCGGCCACATTGGCGATTACTACAGTTTTCTGTTCAACACAAAGGTGGATGTGCATTGCTCTTCTTTGCAAAATCCATCTTCTCCATGGTGTGTTCTTTAAGAGATTTATTTTTATTTCTAAATTTGCAGATATATGAAGGTTCTTCTGTCTATGCTGGTGCGATAGCCAATAAGCTCATCGAGGTTATGGACAGAGAATATGCAGCTGTTCCACCCACAAGTAGCGATTAAGATAAATCGAGGATATTAAGATCTTTTGGTTTCTTGAATTTCATAGACTGCTAGTACTTGACATTTAAAATTTGTTGGAGGATGGCTACTTCCAAGTTCAAGACTTCGTCGTCAGTTAATTTTCGGTAACACAACTGCTCATTTCTCGCGCACTAATATCCTAAGTTTCCAAGTATTTTTACTACTACTACTACTACTACTGCTATTATTATTTTTTAACTCAATTTTCGGTTTCTGTTTGCTCATGCATCGAAATGTTTACTTTGTTTCATGTTTACACTTGCATGTGAATTAAATATATAATGCTATGCTCGGAATGCAAATTGGTTACAAAAGTAACTCTTAGTAGCATCAGAGGTGGATTTGGTTTGAATTGATCCAATTCCATTATTTGCCTTGAAAGAGTTAATTTTGATAATTTGTAAAACTCAAATTACACTCAACAATTGATATTGGCTTAGAAGTTCACTTCACTAGCGATGTTTTTTCCTTATTCTTTAATGGTTAATCTTCTTTTTTAATGTTTTTTTTTTTGTTCTCATAATTGATCACCATCTAATGTTATTATTCAACAATTCGAAGAAGCCAAATTCAGACAAATTATTTTGGATTTCAAACTTAAACTGATATTTATTTTGGTTCAGCATCACTTGAATCCACCTCGAATTAGCTTAAGTTTCTTGCCCATGAAATGACGTTGCATTTGCTGCATATCTATTTAATTTATTGAAGTTACCGAAAAAAATTCAACACTGTTAATTTTGATCACATATCCACCTTTAGTCCATATTCCCTATATGCGGTTCTATATTTAAACCCCATGTCTAACTCTCTGCAAAGTTATTACTCATGCACATAGTTCTTTAGAGCAATAGGAATTCATGTGATAGCAAGTCAATGTCTATAACTGGAGTTGGTTGTGGTGAGAAGTATGAAATATCATAGCAGTGTAACTCCTTATAACTCTTTTGTACTTGCACGTTCAATATATTTAAAGAAAATCAATGGAAATCATGTTCTTTTAATGTTCCGGGGTCGGTAACTTTTTGAACTTTCAGATAATCAAGTCAGGGTAGCTTGAAAACGAAAATTGAATTTCTACTTCAAGGATTGGACCCTCTGTTGATGAAAAATATTAGTCACAAAGTGGTTAGATGAAAAAATGTTTAAAACCTCAACAAAACTTTCTGCTTTGTTATGAAAGGAACTTCTGGAGTTAAAGAAAAATATAAGAAAGAAAAGTGGTTAAGATCAAACCCACACAGTGGTATTTGGTAAAAAAAAAAAATCTCGAGAACCTGAAACCCTCTTAATTAAAATTACTTACGAACATCACAAAATTGAGTGTTTTTAAGTAGGTACATACATATCTTATCTGCACTTACATTAACTAATTTAAACCAAGTAAAAATATGTCTAGCATAACTTACACCAACTAATACCAACAATACAACAATGGCTTATGCATTAAAATGTTGTGCAACTGAAAAGCTTGCTTGAAAACTTTAAATTAATGCTTTGACTTGAAAACTTTAATCTTAAATTTTTCAGGATTTGGAATCCTAATCATGTTAAGTAAAACTATTAATACGAAGATTTTACCCTACATGCATACAACTATGTATGCTTCCCCTCCACAGGACAACTTTTTGAAATATTTTGTCTTTAATAATGTCATCTACTTTGCAGTGTAAAAGAGTTGATGGTGTAAAAAGCACCCTAAAAATTGTCAAAATTCTCATAGAAATTGTCAAAACAAGGTGTTTAGGAAAAACGCGGATATTGGTGGGTTTTGGATACAAGATTTAAGAATTTCCAATGAGATCATCCACCTTAATACGTGAGAAGGTGGATGATGTGAAACATGCTCCAAAAACCATTTAGCATTCTTCTACCCTTGTGGATTGTGTGCTATAACCCACAAAATGGCTAAAACAATAGGTTTTGAAAAAAAAAAAAAAAAAGGGATTTTGGGGCTTTTGAATGCTGGATTTGAGGAATTTAAAGTTTTTTATTATTATTTTAACATTAATTTATGTTTTAAATATTTTGTTAAATTTAATTTAATTATTTATTATTTTTTACATTCTTTTTATTAAAAAATAAAATTATTATTTTAACTAGTTAAATTTAACGGTTAACCATTAAATTTAACAGTTGATTTTGCTTAAGAGTGAGTATTTGACTTTTTAGGAGTTTTTAGACGGTACTTTGTCATTTATGGAAACCTTGGATGAGAATAAGTTGTTTGATATTTATTAGTATATATTATAAATACATTTACGTTTCTAATACGGCTATAATTGTAGGACCTGCTGTTGCACATAACACTATTGCTGGTAATTTCTTTACTTTTATTATTATACTGAAAATTTTGGTATACGTGACAAGAATCCTACAAAAAGAAAGCTGTTACAACTTAAATACATACGCATGCAGAAGCTGAAAACTTTAAAATACAATGGTGGTTCCAAAAACAACTTTACATTTATACATATATTTCTGTACAATACAATTGAGTATAAACATATTTACAATTAATCCCACTAGGCCATACAAAAACCTAATTGGAGCCCTCTCCCGTCAACCATGTTCCACCCGCTCTTCACTAGCACCAAACCTATCTGCAAGAAATGAAGGAAGGAAAGAAAAAAATGAGTGATAAAAAAAATCACCTAGTAAGCATTCCCTACTTCCTTAACCCAAACAAGCACACAAAACATAAACCATACCTGGCCTTGGCCTAAATAATCACACAACTCGCTTACTCATTAAACTGAAGATTGTTTAAGTCGTTCTCTTGATTGCATTAATAGTTAATGCTATGAAATGAGTGTCATGTCATGTTGAATACATACTGAATATGCATGCATCTGAATCTCTATGTATCCGAAGATACCTATTGTGTTGATCAGACTGATGAACTGTAATAGCCCAGGGGTAAAAATGTCATTTAGGCTAAGTTGAGGGGTAAAAGCGAGAGAAATTAAGATTCTGAGGGGCACACACTCGTGTGCCAGGAGAGAGAATGAGTATAAGTTTATTTTCCCAGCTTTTTCCTGCATTTTCTCTTCCAGCTTTCCCTCAGCTTTCCTCTTTCTTTTTTCCAGCAAACCCTAGACCAGAAACCGTCCAACCAGCTGCCGTCGTTCCGGTTAAAGATCCAGGACCAGAGAGAGAGAGAGATCCGGACGCCATGGCAAGAGGTAAGTATTTCTTTACCTCTTCACTTAGGTTTCCAGCAAGTTTTTCTATTTCTGAGCTTAACGGATGCTTGCTGTGTATTGAGCATGTTTTTCCAGCATGATATGATGATGATGATGTGTTTTGAGTGATGATTCATGCGTTTAATATGTAATGTGTGATGTTTACATGCTTGGGTATGCTTTGGATGAGAAATGCATGAGATTTGATGAGCTAAATGAGAAATGCATGAGTTGAGTATGTTTATTGGCATGTATATATGTTGTGTTGATGTTTAATTGAAAGATGATTGAGTATTGGATGTGTTTGAGTTGGATTTCTGGGTTTTCAGACGTATCTACAGATTTTGAGTTGAGCACTCGACCGTGCGCCCTAGGGGACACGCCCGTGTGGCCTCAAATCTGCATGAAACACGGCCTTGCTTCCTACCTGTGTGCGTATGAAAATCCACACACACGCCCGTGTGCCCAAGGGGACACGCCCGTGTGTGAGATCCCAAATGAGCACGCTCATGTAGGGAAGACACGGGAGGGTGCTGAGGTAACCACACGCCCGTGCAGTGTGATACACGCCCATGTGCCCAGCCATGCACGCCCGTGTATACGCACCACACGCCCGTGTGGCCTGCCCATTTCATGATTTGTGAGAAATTGATTCCAAAATGTTACATGCCTACCAACACGAGGAGCACACGGTCCCGTGTGCCTTGACACACGCTCGTGCACGCTAGCACACATGCCCGTGTGGCTTAAGAAAGAAAGAAAAAAGATTTTTAATTAAAGATAAGATACCCTAAGCTTCCCTAAGCGAATTTTAAGCATGCGAAACATAAGAATAATGAGATATAACATCATTTCATGCATGATTGAGAAATATTAAGCATGACATGCCATACATGAGAAATTTTCAGAAAGGGGTCTACGGATCCAAGAGATATTTTAAATAGTATATATGTATATGATGTTCCGGACATCAGTTAGGGGTGGATACGAGGGGGCACCTATGAGTTCGCACACCTGCAAAGAGGGAAACCATGGTTCGCTAGAGAGAACATGCTCGTGCACGAGTAGATTTCTTATAGGTTTGAACTCATACGGCCAAGGTGCCGAATCCCTGTGTTCATCAGACTAGCCAGCATAGCAGAGTTATTTTTCAGATACAGTACTTTTGATATTGTTTTCAGATATACTATATATATATATGTATGAGGATCTTCGGATCAGAGATTTTTATGAGAAAGAGTTTTCATAAAAGATTTATTTTCAAAAAATCAGCCCGAGGGGCAAGTTTTATGAGAAAATGAGATTTACATGAAATCAGAGCATGCACATCATGTCATGAATCACATACATGAGAACATATGAGATAAAAGCACAGTACAGAGCATAAAACACATGAGAATTCTGAAAACTTAATAAAGAGAGAAAGTAAAGAAATAAGAGATAAGAAAAGAATGAAAACAGTAAGCAGAGAATTCTGAGGTCTGATCTTTGATCAGCCTTTACTTGATGACCTGTCTGTGTAAGAGATAGGAAATGCTTACCGAGTGATTTTGTCACTCACCCTTTTCCCTTCCTTTCTCTTTTGCACGTCAGTGAGTTTTGGGGACTGAGATGCAGCGATTCAGCTGTGAGGTTTTGGGGACATGGCTCGGTAGCTAGCTTTATATATTCGGCTCATTTGCTTTGTTAATCGCATTTCATGTATTTATGTTTATGTGTATTATATTATTATGCACTGTTGTATGACATATTTTAATACATGAGCAGCCTGGGATTTCAAAAAAGTCTTTATGACTTATTTTTATTAAAGTTTTCGTATTTTTCGCTTTCGTATATTAATGTTTAAAATATTTTGAGTAGCAGTTTAAATTCTTTTCCCTCGTAGGGGTCTCTGTCACAGGCACGTTTTCATTATTATTATTATATATATATATATATATATATTTATTTATATATATGTTTTATAGCTGCGCACAGTAGGCCTAGGGCGGGGGTCACTACAAGGTTTTGGTATCAGAGTAGTATTTTAAATTTTCAGAGCGATACCTTGATTTTGAGCAATGTTTTGAGATATTGAGAAAGCATTTGAGATATATTTTAAGGAAAACGTGTTTTTAATGCATTGTTTTATAAGAGAAATATCATGAGCCAAGGCCAGCATGTCCCGACAGCTGTTGTTCGCTTCTTCTCAGTGTAAGTATAGTTTGAGAATATTGTTTGTTTTGTATGTTTACCCTTGTATTGTACTGTTTTAGATAGAAGAGCTCATGCCCCTTTACCCCCAGTCATAGAGGAAGAGAGTAGTACTTCGGTTAGGCCTATGAGTACTAGTGATTCTAGGAGGTCTCGGCACTCCAGAGTTTCTCTTCAAGCTGAGGATGTGAGGGATATCTTCAGAGAGATGATCAGAGAGGGTTTTTAGCCGGTAGCCAGAGCCAATGAGTTTGAGCCAGAGAGACAGAGAGCTCATTAGGGGCGAGTCAGAGGTTAGTATGGGCAGAGAGATCAGGCTATGTCAGAGACTATCAGAGAGCCTTATTAGATGCCCGAGTTTGGCCGTCAGACAGATATGAGTTCAGGGACAGATACGATTGGTACCAGTGGTTCAGATAGACTGCATCCGATCTATAGTTTACCTGGTGCTCATCAGCCGTCTAAATTCAATGGTTCAAGGGATCCAGCCATGGCTGAGGAGTGGATCGAGTCAGTAGAGAGATAGTTGACTCAAGTATCGAGGAGGTTTCTGTAGTTAGAGAGTTTTTCGATGTCTTTCCTAAAGATTTGCCAGGATTATCTCCAGAGCAAGAGTTAGAGTTTTCAATTGAGTTACTTTTCGGTACAACTCCAATTTCGAAGGCTCCGTATTACATGGCTCCAGCTGAGTTACAGGAATTGAAGAAGGAGCTTCAAGAGTTGATTGATAAGCGGTTTATAAGGCCAAGTTGTTCTCCATGGGGCACGCCGATTCTGTTTGTGAAAAAGAAGGATGGTTCCTTGAGGATGTGTATAGATTATAGAGAGCTGAACAAGGTGACAGTTAAGAATAAGTATCCGTTGCCCAGGATAGATGATTTGTTTGATCAGTTGAGTGAAGCTGCAGTGTTCTCCAAGATTGACTTGAGATCCATATATCATCAGATTAGAGTTACAGAGAGAGATGTGTCTAAGATTGCTTTCAAGACGAAGTATGACCACTATGAGTTTGTAGTGATGCCATTTGGTTTGACGAATGCTCCTGTGATTTTTATAGATTTGATGAACCGAGTTTTCCAGAACGGTCTAGATAGATTCGTTGTTGTATTTATCGACGACATCTTGGTCTACTCGAAGAGTGTAGAGGAGCATGTAGAGCATCTGAGATTTGTTCTTCAGAGATTGAGAGATCGTCAGCTGTATGCTAAGTTTGACAAGTGTGAGTTCTGGTTGAGCAGTGTTGCCTTTCTTGGACACATGGTTTCTTCAGTAGGGATTTCAGTGGATCCAAGTAAGATTGAGGTTATTCTGAGTTGGCCAAGGTCGAGGACTGCTAGAGAGGTGAGGAGTTTTCTTGGATTAGCTAGTTACTACAGGAGATTTATAGAGGGCTTTTCCAGTATGGCTAAGCCGTTGACAGTTTTAACTCGGAGTGAGATGTCGTTTGTTTGGACTGAGGAGCGTGAGGCTTGATTTGAGGAGTTAAAGCAGAGGTTGACGAGTGCTCCGGTGTTAGCGTTACCTCAGGAGGGTATGGATTATGATGTCTACACAGATGCATCCCATCAGGGGATTAGAGCAGTGTTGATGCAGTTAGGTAGGGTGATTGCCTACGCTTCTAGGCAATTAAAGGAGCATGAGTTAAGGTACCCTACGCATGAGTTGGAGTTAGCGGTTGTAGTGTTTACTTTGAAGATCTGGAGACATTATCTGTATGGTGTCAGATGCTGTATTTGTTCTGATCACAAGAGTTTAAAATATTTCTTCACCCAGCGAGAGTTAAATATGAGACAGAGGAGATGGTTAGAGCTGGTGAAAGATTATGATTGTGAGATCAGATATCACCCAAGGGGATCTAACGTGGTAGCAAATGCCTTGAGTAGGAGGGTAGCCTTGTCCATGGTTACAGTTCAGAGAGAGTTACAATATGAGATCGCCAGAGATGAGATTGAGATTATGTCAGTTGGCTTTTCTAGACTTCAGTTGGTTTCGACTTTGTATGATGACATCAGAGAGTCTCAAAGGGCCGATTTATGGGTTCAGAGTATGGTTCAGAGGACTTTAGAGGGTATAGTTTCAGATTTTGAAGTCAAAGATGGTATTCTGAGATTTAGAGATAGAGTTTGTGTGCCAGAGAATGTAGAGTTGAGACAAAGGATTTTATCAGAGCCTTACGATTCGGTATATTTAGCTCACCCAGGTAATACAAAGATATATCAGAATCTGAAAAGATCATTTTGGTGGTCTGGTATGAAGAGAGATATAACAGAGTATGTAGCATATACGTGCGCATACAAATAAAACTGAAGCATAATGGATCCCAAACGGCAGCCAACTCCTCCTTCCAGCCTCCAACACCTACCTGCAAGAGAAAGGAAAGTAGGGAGTGAGTGATAAAATCACCCAGTAAGCATTTCCTATCTCTGACTCTAAACCAATCCTTCTCGAAGGATTGCCACCTCATCTCAAACAGAACCGACTAAATCGGCCATTTTAAACTTTACTGATCGGATACTACCTCATATAATAATGACATGCTATGCACTGTGCTGAAAACATAACTAGGCCTGGGCCTGTATACTGAAAATAATTTTCTGAAAACTGTTCATTGAAAACTATGCTGTTGGGTCTTGGGATCCCATATCTGAAAATCATATAAAACTTTATCTGAAAGCTATGGTGAAAACTGTGTACCCTAGGGTACCATGCTGTACTGAAAACTGTGCTGCATAGACTGATGAATATAGGGATTCAACACTCTGGTCATGCGAGTTTCCTCGCAAACACGCACCATAAACTATATGGGACATGTGATGCCCTCAGGCCTGGGCCTGGAAACTGATCTGAACTGAGCGTCTCGCGCTATATTGCATCTGATCTTGGGATCAGGAAACCTAAATCTACTAGCTGAGCAACTCGGCACGTGCCAATACATAGGGCTAGTAATGAGCATATAGCTCCTGGTGCAACGGGTGCTAAAACTCACAAGTGTCACCTCGTATTCACCCTTGGAATCTATGTTTTTCAACTGAAATATGAATTCAGATCCTTGGATCCATTTTTGAAAACTCTGTATGGCATGCCATGCTATGCTGTATGTATGATGCATCATGTATTCTTATTTGAGCTCATTTTACTGTTTTCTATCACTTGGATAGGGTTGACTGTGCACATTGCTCATTTTAAGCTTATTTTTCTCTTTTCTGCCTGACGCATGGGCGTGCATAAGCTTGCACGGGACCGTGACCCTATCGTGCATGTGGTCGTGCAAGGTTTTGGAATTTTCATGCATTTTCTCATTTTCTCTTGGTGTACGGGCGTGCATGAACTATGCACGGTCGTGACCCCGCAAATTAGGGCACGCACGGTTACGTGAACACAGCCGTGACCATGCAGATAATGCAGTATGCACGGGTGTGCGCTACGAGTGCACGGGCGTGCGTCCTGCTCTACACTTGAGTAACCCCTTGGAATCAACTCGATTCCCAGCCAAAACTCAATTCAAAAGCATAATAAACATATTTCACATGCACAATACTTCATATTAGCATATTTGCCCTTTCCATAACTTCAATTTGCACATTCAAGATCCAATCCATCACAAAAGCATGTATATAAACATATTCTCACACATAACACATGTATAAGCATAAAATCATCATCATAATCATCTCAAATCATCATATATGCAATAAAGCATCATAAGCATGCTGGAATCGAACTCATCTCAACCAAAACATGTATCAAACATACTCAAAACATAAGGGAAAGAGGTAAGAATCACCTACCTCTTGACATGCTTTCTCTCTCAAGAAAATCGAAGGCTCAAGCTGGATTGGACGGTGGTGGAAACTGGTCTTCCTTCCTAGGGTTGAGGTTTTCTGAAATTGAAATAGAAACTTTGGGTGAAATGGTTTGAAAATCTGATAAACGCGACTTAAAACCAAGGCGGTTGGAACTTATCGCATGCACAGGCGTACACCTCTCATGTACGGGCATGTATCCTGAGAAAATTATAAAAATTCCATTTTCCCACGCTCGCATGCAAATCCACCCAAACAGATCCATGCACAAGCCACTAAACTCTACAAAATGCTCTATTTCACCCCAAAACTTTCTCACAACCCTAGAATTCTCAAAATTCTCATTCTAACCCTAGATTAGAAAGCCTAAAAGACCAAACTAACCCTGGGATGTTACAATCTCTCCCTCTTATAAAAATTTCATCCTCGGAATTACCTGAAAAGCTCAGGAAATCTCTCCCTGATCTCAGATTCCAATTCCTACGTGGACTCTTCCTGCCTCTGATTCCTCCACAGAACTCTGACCAAAGGAATCCCTTTATTTCTAAGAACTTTAATCCTTTTGTCTATAATCTGAACTGATATCTCTTGATAACTCAGATCTTTTGCCAATTTCAACTCTGGAAGCTTTAGCACATACGACGGATCTCTAATGTACTTTCTCAGCTGAGACACATGAAAAACATCATGGAATCTGTCTATATTGGCAGGCAACGCCAATCTGTAAGTAACTGGGCCAACTCTCTCCAAGATCTCATAAGGTCCAATGAACCTTGGGGCCAACTTGCCCTTCTTGCCAAACCTAAAAACATGACGGTAAGGAGCTACTTTCAGGAATACATAATCCCCGACCTCAAACTCTAACTCCTTACGTCTCACATCTGCATAACTCTTTTGGCGATCTTGGGCTTGTTTCATTCACTGCCTGATTACCCTGATCTGTTCGATCATCTGTTGAGTCATCATTGGACTCACTACTACTGATACTAAGTCTCTCTCTTCAATCTCATCCCAATGCAAGGGAGATCTGTACTTTCTGCCATACAATGCCTCAAATGGAGCCATCTAAATAGTCGACTGGTAACTATTATTGTATGCAAACTCCATTAATGGCAAAATCTCTACCCAGCTGGTTTGGAAGTCTAAACAACAAGCTCGTAACATATCTTCCAGAATCTGATTCACCCTCTCTGTCTGACCATTTGACTGAGGATGATAAGCTGAACTGAAGTGCAAACGAGTCCCAAGTGCTATCTGTAAACTTCTCTAGAAAGCTAACAAGAATCTGGAGTCACGATCTGACACAATCACTCTGGGAACTCCATGCAGTCTTACTATCTCCCTGACATATAACCGACCCAACTGATCGGTCAACATGCCATCTCTGACTGGTAGAAAGTGAGCAGATTTACTTAGTCTGTCCACGATGACCCATATACCAGTATATCTCTCTCTAACTCTGGGTAACCTGAGATAAAGTCCATGGAAATACTCTCCCATTTTCACTCAGGCACACTCAACGGTTGTAACAACCCTGATGGTCTCTGATGCTTGCCCTTAACCTACTGACACTCCAAACATCGGGACACGAAATCTGCTATATCTCTTTTCTTTCCTGACCACCAGAAGTTTCTCTTCAAATCTTGGTACATCTTGTTACTACTCGGATGAGCTGAATATATTGAACTATGGGCTTCTGACAAGATTCTTTACCTCAAATCTGAGTCCTCTGGAACACAAACTTAGCTCCTGAATCTCAGAATCTCATCTTTGATCTCAAAATCTGACACTGAACCCTCTGTCACTCTCTGTACCATCATCTGTACCCACTGATCTGATCTCTGTGCCTCTCTGATCTCATTAGACAAAGAATAAACAATCTGAAGCCTCGAAAACCCAGCTGAAACAATCTCTATCTACTCTCTGATGACTTCACTCTGAAGCTCACTCTGAACAGACAAACTCGACAAGGCAACTCTGCGACTCAAAGCATCTACAACAATATTTGCTCTGCCCGGGTGGTATCTGATCTCACAGTCGTAGTCTTTGACTAACTCTAACTACTGTCGCTACCTCATATTCAATTCTTTCTAGGTGAAGAAGTACTTCAGGCTCTTGTGATCTCAGAAAATGTAGCATCTGACTCCATATAAGTAATGCCTCCAAATCTTCAAAGCAAAGACCAATGCTGCAAGCTCCAAATCATAAGTAGGGTATCTCATCTCATGATCTTTCAATCACCTGGAAGCGTAGGCAATCACCGTACCTGCTTGCATCAGCACTGCACAATCCCCTAGTGAGAAGCAGCTGTGAAGATCTTATACTCTAGCCCCTTCTAAGGCAAAGCCAACACTGGCGCACTGGTCAACCTTACTTTAACTCTTGGAATGTAGCCTCACACAAGTCTGTCCATACAAACAGATTCTCTTTCCTGGTCAACGCTGTCAAAGGTCTTGTTAAGCTGGAAATGTAACATCTCAGATCCGGGGTCAGAGTGTGATTTCTGAGTATTCTAGGGTTGTGTGTGAGTTTTGGGGTGAAAGGGGAGTTTTTCTTGAGTTTGAGGGCTTGTGCATGGATCCGTTTGGGAGGATTTGCATGCGAGCGCGGGAAAATGGTATTTTTGTAATTTTCCCGGGATGCACGACCATGCGTGATGGATGCACGCCCGTGCATGAGTATTTTTCCAGCTGTCTTGAGTTTAAGTCGCGCTTATCCGTTTCCAAACTCATTTTCACCCAAAGTTTCGTTTGATTTTCAGAGGATCTCAACCTTAGAGGTGGTGAGCATCTTCTAGGACCTTCTAATCAAGCTTGATCTTGTGGTGTGCTAGTGAGAGAAAGATGTCTAAAGGTAGGTGCTTCCTTCCTCTTTCCCATGTGTTTTGATTCGGTTTGATGCTTGTTTGAGGCATGAGATTTGTTTCCAGCATGCTTATGATGCTTTCCTTGTGTGCTGATGATGATTTGTGATGATTATGGTGATGATTTATGCATATGTTATGCTTATGTGTGAGAAAGTATGTTTATATATGTTTATGCCATGGATTGAATGTTTGGCTTGAGATTTGAGGTTGTTGGAAGTATTATGGTGCTTATTGGAAGTGTTTTGCATGTGATATATGCTTAATTTGAGTTTGACTGGCATTTTTGGTCGGAATCGTGTTGATTCCGAGTGGTCATGGAAGTGCAGAGCAGGACGCACGCCCGTGCACCCGAGTGCACGCCTGTGCACACTGCCTTTTCTGCATGGTCACGGCCGTGTTTACGTGCCCGTGCATGACCTAATTTGAGGGGTCACGACCGTGCATGGTCCATGCACGCCTGTGCGCCCAGTGAAATGTGAGAAATTGCTTGAAATTTCAGAACCTTGCACGACCAGAGCATGACCAGGGTCACGGTCCCGTGCGAGCTTATGCACGCCCGTGCACACAACATGCACACCCGTGCGTCAAACCAAAATGAGAAAATAAGCTTTAAATTGAGAAATGTGCACAGTAAACCCTATCCTTTGGATAGTAAACAGTAAAATGAGCTCAAATAAGAATACATGATGCATCATATGCATATGCATAGCATGACATGCCATCCAGAGTTTTCAGATATAAATCCGAGGATCCGAATTCATGTTTTCAGTTGAAAAACACAGTTTTCAAAGGTGAATACGAAGGGGGCACTTGTGAGTTTCAGCACCCGTGTCACCAGGAGTTATATACTCATTACTAGCCCTATGTATTGGCATGTGCCGGGTTGCTCAGCTAGCAGTTTAGGTTTCCTGGTCCGAGGATCAGATGAGTTTTAGCGCGAAGCGCTCAGATCAGTTCAGTTTTCAGGCCCAGGCCTGATGGCATCACGTGGACCATACAGTTTGTGGCACGTGTTTACAGAGGAAACTCACATGGCCAAGGTGTCGAATCCCTGTATTCATCAGTCTGCGCAGCACAGTTTTCAGCATATCATGGTACCCCAGGGTACTCAGTTTTCAGTACAGTTTTCAGATAAAGCTTTTATATGATTTTCAGATATGGGATCCCATGATCTAACAGCAGTTTTCATAAACAGTTTTCAGAAAACTATTTTCAGTATACAGGCCCAGGCCTAGTTATGATTTCAGCATGTTATCATATCATGTCATTGTTATATGACACAGTTATATATCATTCAGCGAATGATAAGACAGTGAGAAACTGTAAATGAACAGAACATGAATTACGTGTAAAAGACACGAACAGCAGAATATCAGAACATGATAAGTTACGTAATGACACGTGAACTTCAGATAACAATATTAGTAACAGATCAGAACAGTTCAGTTTATGATTTCAGTCAGAATTCGATGCGTCAAGTTTGACCTTTCGGATTACTCTTCACTCTAGGTTGTTTACGTATACCTATATACGTATTTTACGACCCGGTATGAGGTAGTATCCGACCCGTGAAGATGAGACCGTCAGAGTGGTTTTCAGTTGAGCCTGTTCAGTTGTGTTGAGGTGGCAATCCTTCGAGAAGGATTGGGTTAGGGTCTGAGAATATGAAGTGCTTACTGGGTGATTTTATCACTCACTCCCTACTTTCCTTTCTCTTGCAGGTAGGTTGTTGGGCGCTGGGAGGAGGAGTCTGCTGCTAACTTGGGATCCAGTTTATTTCAGTTTTGTTTGTATGCACATGTATATGTTTTCCGCGAGTATTTTAATATAATACAGTTTTAATTGGGCATGTATATATGTATGTATACATTGTACTACAGGTCTTCCGCTGTGATATATCAGTTCAGTTAAGCATTTCGGTTAGGTATTATTGACCATATTTTTCTTATTTATTTATTATTATTTTATTAAGCAGTGAACAGTAATACCTTTCTGGGATGTCTTACAGGAAAACTGCTGAATAAACCGTCTGTAGTAGCCTGCCAAACCCAAGAAATTGCGAACCTTCTTAACTGTCTTCGGCCTCGACCAACTCAAAATCATATCAACCTTAGTTGGATCAACTGACAAACCCTCAGCTGAAATCATGTGTCCCAGAAATACCACACTATCTAGCCGAAATTCACACTTACAGAATTTGACATACAATTGCCTGTCTCTCAGTCTCTACAGTACAAATTTGAGATGATCCACATGCTCCTCCACACTCCTCGAATAAACCAGAATGTCATCGATAAACACAATAACAAATCTATCGAGACAATCATGAAATATTTGGTTCATCAAATCTATGAAAACCGCTAGAGCATTCGTCAACCCAAATGGCATTACCATAAACTCGTAATGGCCATATCTAGTCCTGAAGGCAGTTTTCGGTACGTCTCTGTCGGTAACTCTGACCTGGTGGTATCCTGACCTCAGATCAATATTCAAAAAGACTGATGCCCTACTGAGCTGGTCAAACAAATCATCAATCCTTGGCAACAGATACTTATTCTTCACTGTAGCCTTATTCAACTCTCTGTAGTCGATGCACATACGCATAGAACCATCATTCTTCTTAATAAAGAGAATGGGAGCACCCCAAGGTGAACAACTCAGTCTGGTAAATCTCTTTTTTATCAGCTCTTGCAACTGTTTCTTCAACTCTTAAAGTTCTACTGGAGCCATTCTATAAGGAGCTTTCGAAATCGGAGCTGTTCTTGGGAGTAACTCAATACTGAACTCAAACTCTCTCTCTAGCGGTAACCCTGGTAATTCCTCTAGAAACACATTGGAAAACTCATTGACAATCGCCACCTACTCAACACTGGGCCCACTCACATCTCTACACACCATATTAGCCAAGTAGCCAATACAGCCCGTACTTAGCATCTTCTTGGCCTGAATACATGAGATCAACATAGTCTCCACTCTACCCTATCTAAAGACAAACTGATATCCGCCCTGTATCTCGTTAGAAAATCCATACCTAAAATCATGTCAAAATCACTCAACTCCAACATGATCAGATCTATCATTAAACATCTACCCATGACCACAATCTCCTGATCAAATAACAACTAGTCACTATACATCACTCCCCCATCTGGCATCTCTATACACACATAACCTTCAGCCACACTAGGGGTCAACTCTAATCTCTCAACTACCCCTCTGGAAATGAAACTATGCGTGGCACCACAGTCAATAAAAAAAAAATAAAGGAGTGTCAAAGAAGAACAACTGACCAGTCACAGCATGTGGAGTAGCTTCTGCCTGCTCATGCCTCATGGCATACACTCTAGCTCGACCTCCACCTCCACTTGAAGTCCCTGCACCTCCTCCTAGTGCACTAGCTCCGCCTCCTCGACGACGATCAGCTCCTCCAACTGAACCACCTCTACCTCGGAAGAAGCCTCCTCTATCTCTGCCAGAACCAGGTCTACTAGAACCTACTTCACCAGCTTCACCAGCTTCACTTGATCTACCTCTAGCTGGGCACTCAAATATCTTATGCCCCGGCTGACGACATCCGAAGCATATTGGCTATCCAATCAGACACTCTCCACTGTGCCTCCTGCCACATCTAGGACAAACTGGTGGCTAACCTCCAGTCCTCTATCTCTGAGTACTATTGCCTGACCTCCTCTGCTGCATGGGCCTCTTGCCTCTGTCTCTATCACTTCCTCTCTCAGACTGAATTGAAAACATACCCATCCTCTGCAGACACATCTCTGATCTGGTCGCTCTCTCTAGAGCATCACTGAATCTCTGCAGGGGATGGTCTCCTGTCAGAACATCTCTGGCTATGGCTAGATGTAACCCATGGATAAATTTCTGTACCTGACCAACCTCTGTACCCGCTAAACTCTGTGTAAATCTGGCCAAAACATTGAACCGGATAGTATACTCTCTGACTGAACTCGAACCCTGCTGTAACTCAATGAATTCTTGAGCTTTGACATACATGGTCCCTGGTCTCCTGAATTCACTCTCAAACATAGCCCTAAACTCTTTCCAAGTCAGGGACTCCTCATCAAACGTAGGTCTCACAAGATTCCACCATGACCTCGCATCACCTCTGAATATAAAGACTGCATATCTGACCTTCTCTCGATTAGACATAGTGAATAGACCGGTCACACTCTCAACCGTCTTTATCCACTCCTCGGCTACTACTGGATCTCTACTACCTAGAAATACACACATATGCTGGGATACGTTGAAATACACACATATGCACGTTGAAAACAATGCAATTCACACATATGCGCACAGTTTCCCGCTTTGATATCGCTCTGATACCAAAAAACAGGACACCTCAGAGGGGTATTACTGTTCACTGCTTAATATACTATAATAATAAATAAATAAAGAAAATAAGGTCAATAATAGCCAACCGAAATGCTTAAGCTGAACTGAAATACTGTAGAAGAAATAGCCTGTGGTAATAATGTATACATAAACATATACATGCCCAAATAAAAACTGTATATATAAAAAATATTTACGGAAAATATGTGAAATAAAACATATACGTGCGCATACAAATAAAACTGAAGCATAATGGATCCCAGACGATAGCCAACTCCTCCTCCCAGCCCCCAACACCTACCTGCAAGAGAAAGGAAAGTAGGGAGTAAATGATAAAATCACCCAGTAAGCACTTCCTATCTTTGACCCTAAACCAATCCTTTAAGAAGGATTACCACCTCATCTCAAACAGAACCGACTAAATCGACCATTTCAAACTTCACTGACCGGATACTACCTCATACCGGGTCATAAAATACGTATATGAGTATACGTAAAAAACCTAGAGTGAAGAGTAATCTGAACGGTCAGACTTGACTCACTAATCTCTCTTTCTGATAACCATTATCTTATTGTTCTGATCTGTTATTGTTTTCTGAATTCACGTGTCATTACGCGGCTTTTCCTGTTCTGATGTTCTGTTGTTTGTGTCTTTTACACGTTTCATATTCTGTTCATTGACTGTTTCTTATTGTCTTATCATTCGCTGAATGATATGCAACTGTGTCATATAATAATGACATACTATGCACTGTGCTGAAAACATAACTAGGCCTGGGCTTGTATACTGAAAATAATTTTCTGAAAACTGTTCATTGAAAACTATGCTGTTGGATCCTGGGATACCATATCTGAAAATCATATAAAACTTTATCTGAAAGCTATGCTGAAAACTGTGTACCCTGGGGTACCATGCTAAACTGAAAACTGTGCTACACAGACTAATAAATATAAGGATTCAACACTCTAGCCATGTGAGTTTCCTCGCAAACATGTGTCATAAACTATATGGGAAATGTGATGCCCTCAGGTCTGGGCCTGAAAACTAATCTGAACTGAGTACCTCATGCTATACTGCATTTGATCTTGGGATCAGGAAACCTAAATCTACTAGCTGAATAACCCGGCACGTGCTAATACATAGGGCTAGTAATGAGCATATAGCTCCTGGTGCAACGGGTGCTGAAACTCACAAGTGCCCCCTCGTATTCACCCCTGGAATCTATGTTTTTCAACTGAAAATATGAATTCAGATCCTTGGATCCATTTCTGAAAACTCTGTATGGCATGCCATGTTATGCTATATGTATGATGCATCATGTATTCTTATTTGAGCTCATTTTACTATTTTCTATCACTTGGATAGGGTTTATTGTGCACATTTCTCATTTTAAGCTTATTTTTCTCTTTTCTGCCTGACGCACGGGCGTGCATAAGCTTGCAAGGGACCGTGATCGTGCATGTGGTCGTGCAAGGTTTTGGAATTTTCATACATTTTCTCATTTTCTCTTGGTGCACGGGTATGCATGAACTATGCACGGTCGTGACCCCGCAAATGAGGGCACGCACGGTTACGTGAACACGACCGTGACCATGTAGATAATGCAGTATGCACGGGCGTGCGCTACGAGTGTACGGGCGTGCGTCTTACTCTGCACTTGCGTAACCCCTTGGAATCAACTCGATTCCCAGCCAAAACTCAATTTAAAAGCATAATAAACATATTTCACATGCACAATACTTCATATAAGCATATTTGCCCTCTCCATAACTTCAATTTACACATTCAACATCCAATCCATCACAAAAGCATGTATATAAACATATTCTCACACATAACACATGTATAAGCATAAAATCATCATCATAATCATCTCAAATCATCATATATGCAATAAAGCATCATAAGCATGCTAGAATCGAATTTATCTCAACCAAAACATGTATCAAACATACTCAAAACACAAGGAAAAGAGGTAAGAAACACCTACCTCTTGACATGCTTTCTCTCTCAAGAAAATCAAAGGCTCAAGCTGGATTGGACGGTCCTGGAAGCTACTCTTCCCTCCTAGGGTTGAGGTTCTCTGAAATTGAAATGAAAACTTTGGGTGAAAATGGTTTATAAATCGGATAAGCGCGACTTAAAACCAAGGTAGCTGGAACTTATCGCATGCACAGGCGTACACCTCTCATGTACAGTCATGCATCTCGGGAAAATTACAAAAATGCCATTTTTCCGCGCTCGCATACAAATCCATCCAAACGGATCCATGCACAAGCCACCAAACTCTACAAAATGCTCTATTTCACCCCAAAACTTTCTCACAACCCTAGAATTCTCAAAATTCTCATTCTAACCCCAGATTAGAAAGCCTAAAAGACCAAACTAACCCTGGGATGTTACAAAAATAGCCCATTCTCTCACATAATCACACACAAGCATAAGCAATATGGTTCATGGGTGGAAATCATCATCTTAAGTATTTTCTCATCAATATATTAACACATAAACTCATTCATATCAATCATAAGCATGTTGGGGAACATAACACATAGCACACAACATCACATATATGTTGGGAAGCTCAAGGAGGAAGTAAGGAAGCACTTACCTCTTGCCATGACTATTAGAAACTCTTTCTAACTAATCTCTTCCTTCTCTAAAAAGATTGGAAGCTACTGGCTACTGGAAATATGAAAAACCCTTAGTACTTAGAGAAATAAGACTAGAGGGGGGGGGGTGAATAGGATTATTTAAAATTTTTAGTAAAAGAGCACAACAAAACAATAGAAAGCTTAATGCATAATAAACACAATAAAGAGAGAGAGTTCAGAGATTGCTCAGCCAAGTTTAGAGAGGTTCGAAGCTTTGAACACAAACCTCCTATGTCCTCTTCTTCAATCAAACCCGATTGAAGTTTTCACTATCTTCAACACCCGAAGATACAATAGTTTTGCCACAAGGGAATATCGCCCTTTTTATAAAGAGTATTGATAAAGAGATTGATTGTAATTGCCTCTTAATAGGCTAAAAATCAAATGTAAAGTACGAATTCTCTCAAGTATGTAAGTGTATAAGCTTAGAGAGAGAAACAGAGCAGTGAAAGAATGAAGTAGATAGCTTGGTTTTTGCAATTCATTTTAGTAACCTTCTCCACTTCAAATGGCTCTCCTTTTATACTCCATTCATTGCCTAGAATAGCAAGGAGCCGTTTTGCTAGCTTTGTATCCGTTGAAGTAATTGAAAAAAGTAAGCTTTACAATAAATTTTTCAGGCGCACGGTCATACTCTTCGAGTGTACGATCGTGCATGCTACATTTATTACCTCGTTCTGACTCTCAACGGTCGACTTAAAAGCTTAGCGCCAATGATGCACGGTCGTGTATCCTTGACGCACGGTCGTGCTTCGACCCTTCATAGTCGTGTGCCTTAGATGCATGGTTATGCTTTTATCCTTCAGAGTTTTGTCCAAAATTCCAGAAGCTTACACGACTTGGCTGCAAGATGAGTGCACGAGTAGCACACGAGCATTTCTATGCTAGTGCACGGTCGTGTGCATTTTTTGCATGGTCGTGTGCCATATGCATGCCTTTAAGCTCTTGCACGGCTAGCTCTGTATGATCTCCTGGTAGTGCTCTTGGTAGTGCTCCTTGTTTGTCATCGCACACGGTCGTGTGTCTTGAACGTGCACGGTTGTGCGTTGACTCATTTTCTTTGACTTGTTGCATGGTTTCATTTGCACGACTTGATCTCCCGTGCTCTTCATAAGTTATGCACACGGTCGTGCTTTCACTGCACACGGTCGTGCTACCAATGACTTTTGAATCTTTTGACTTCACACGGTCAGACTGCATGGTTGTGGAGGTAGTGCATTACCCGTGTTGTGCATACACACGGTCGTGCATCATGCACGTACACCCGTACGAGTCTGAGATTTTTCTTTCAAAATATCACAGAACCTTACACGATCAGGCTTTGGAAACTTGCATGATAGAAACCTCCCAAAGGGAATCATGCATAAACCACACAGGCTTTGGAAACTTACTATCTCACTCATAAACTCTTCAAACTCTCAATCTACTACTAAATCTCACATCTAATCCCCAAACTCTACCCTAAAGGGTATTTCTAATCCTAGGATACTACAACGTGTGTGCATGGCAAGACACACGGGTGTGCAAGACAAATACATGGACGTGTAAGGTAAAGGCACACGGGCATGTGTGAAGACACACGAGATCGTGCATCAACTGTGTAGTCGATTGTGCAAGCTTCTAGAAGTTTAAGTATTTTCATTAAAGAAACACACACACGACCGTGTCCCTAAAGCACACGGTCGTGTCCCCTTGTAAATCAACCATGTATACAGACGTGTCCCTATAAAAGCAAAGACACACGGGCGTGCACTTATGGGCACACAGGTGTGTGTTTTACTCTACATCGGTAAGACCTACCTAGAACTTGTAAGAATCTATTCCAAAGCTCAATCAATCTGAAATTAATCTCAAACATGTATTTTTAGCACTTCAATAAACACATAACATGCTTCAATTTCATCCATAACATGCCACATCACAATCCACCATTAAAACATCCATTTCTCTCACATATTCATACATATACATACACAAACATGTTTCTTGGGTGGAAACCATCATCACAAGCATTTTCTTTTCATCATATCAACACATAATCACTTTACATAAATCAGAAGCATGTTAGAAACATAACTAAACAATATCAAGCATCAAACACAAGTTGGGAAACTCAAGGAAGAGGCAAGGGAACACTTACGTCTTGCCATAGCTGTTGGAATCACTTTCTATCTAATTTCTTTCTTCTCTAGCTGGATTGAAAGCTGCTAGTTATTAAATCTCAACCTTAGGATAAGGATTCTCTGAAAACAAAAAGGAAACTTTGACTAAAAAGAAAGAAAAACGGGTGAGAAAGTAATAAAAGTAACTTTCTCTCTCATTCAATAAGGGTGCACGAGAGTGCAGCCAAAGGTGTACGGGAGTGCAGCCAAAGGTGTACGAGAGTGTACAAGAGAAAATAAAAACTCTTTATTTCTCGAGCTATGCATGAAAGAAACCTCCCAAGGAGAATCATGCGTAGATCACACAGGCTCTGAAAACTTACTATCTCACCCCTAAACTCTTCTAACTCCCAATCTTTACTATTTCTCACATCTAATCCCCAAATTCTACCTTACAAGGGCGTTTCTAATCCTGGGATGCTACAATAATAAATAAAAATTATAGATACACCTATTCATCCATTAGTTATAATTCATGAATAACACAATAAACACATTTATATTTCAAATTATAACTTATAAATACACCTACTCACCAATTATAATTTATCAATGCATATTATAAATACATTTGTTTTCACAATACTATTATAACAAATACAACTTATAAATAAACAATCAACCACCTACATATTCATTCACTTATTATTATAAATATAAATTAAAAATACAAATAAAATTAATTTACTACAATAACAAGCTGAACTCAAATCGAGCTTGAGCTTAACTCTTCATGTTGAGCTTGAGCTTCAAGTCTATGAAAATTTATCGAACTCAAGTTTAAATTCGAACTTGACTTGAATCTAACCTTAGTTTCCCCACCCTCGATTTAGTGCTATAGACCACAAAATGGCTAAATTTGGGCATTTTTGGAAATCACAAAGTTTTAGAGGGTTTTGAAGACAAGATTCAAGGATATCCAATGATGTTATCTACCTTGGAAAGTGAAAAGGTAGCTAGTATGAAAGATACCCCAAAAACCATTGGGTGTTATACTATTTGGGTTTGTGTGCTATAGCCCACAGAAGGAAAAGAAAATGGGCTGGAAAAGGATTAGATTGGAATAAAAATTGGGCTAGAATAAGAAATAGATTGGAATTACGATAAAGCTAGCAAAGGAAATACGTTGGAATAAGGAATGACATGTAATAAACAAAAAGGCTATAATAAGGATCGGGTTGCAACAAAAATAGGCTGTAATAAGGATTGTGTTGCAACAAAAATGAATAAAGATCAGGTCGCAACAAAAAATGGGTTATAATAAAAATAGGCTACAATAATAATGAGCTAGAATAAAGATTGGGCCGCAAAAAAAGAGGCTAGAATAATCAGGGGTTGGAATTAAGAATAGGCTAGAATAAAGTGGTTTGGAATAAGGCTTAGGTTAGAGTAGGAATGGAATTGGACTCAAAAAATGGGCTGGAATAAGGATTGGGTTACAACAAAAATAAGCTGCAAAAAGGATTGGGCTAGTAAAAAAATAAGCTAGAATAGGGATTAAGCTAGAGTAGGAATGGAATTGGAGTTAGAAAATGGCTTGGAATGAGGATTGGGTTGTAACAAAAATGGACTGGAATAAAGATTGGGTTTCAACAAAAATAGGTTGGAATAAAGATTGGGTTGCAACAAAAATGGGCTGAAATAAAGATTGGGTTACAACAAATATGGGCTTGAAATTGGGTTGCAACAAAAATGAGTTGTAGTAAAGGATAGTTTACATTAAAATGGGTATGAATAGGAATTACACTAGAGAAGGAATGGAATTAGAATCAAAATGGATTGGAATAAGAATGTGTTTGAATAAGAATGGGTTGGAATAAAGAATGGATTGGATTAGAGATGAGACTAGAATAGGAATTGGCTAGAAAGAAATAGGCTAGAATAGAGAATAGGATGACAAGAAGTGGCCTACAATATAGAATGGGCTGAAGAAAATAGGTTGGAATAGAGATTGGGCTAGAATAAAATGGGATGGAATAGAAAATGGGTTGGAATAAAATGGGCTAAAACAAAATGAACTATAATAAAATAGGCAAGAATACGGAATGTGCTAGAAAAAGTTAGAATAGGGAATGGGCTGGAATAAAATACGCCTGAATAAAATAGGTTGGCATAACAAATATGTTGGAATAAGGAATAGGTTGGAATAAAATGGGTTGGACAAAAAATAAGCTAAAATAGAAATTAAGTTGGAGTCAGAATGGGTTGAAAAAAATGGATTACAATAGATGATGGCCTAGAAAGTAGTGGGATGGAAAAAAATGATATAACACAAATTCAGTTTGAATTAGGGTTTAGAGTTTAGGGTTTCAGGTTTAGGGTTGAGAGTTGAGGGTTGAGGGTTGAGGGTTGAGGGTTGAGGGTTGAGGGTTAAGGGTTTAGGGTTGAGGGTTTAGGGTTGAGGGTTGAGGGTTGATGGTTGAGGGTTTAGGGTTGAGGGTTGAGGGTTTAGGGTTTAGGGTTTAGGGTTTAGGGTTGAGGGTTTAGGGGCTAGGGTTTAGGGGTTAGGGTTTACGGTTTAGGGTTGAGGGTTTAGGGGTTAGGGGTTAGGGGTTAGGGGCTAAGGGGTTAGGAATTAGAATCAAAATGGATTGGAATAAGAATGTGTTTGAATAAGAATGGGTTGGAATAAAGAATGGATTGGATTAGAGATGAGACTAGAATAGGAATTGGCTAGAAAGAAATAGGCTAGAATAGAGAATAGGATGACAAGAAGTGGCCTACAATATAGAATAGGCTGAAGAAAATAGGTTGGAATAGAGATTGGGCTAGAATAAAATGGGATGGAATAGAAAATGGGTTGGAATAAAATGGGCTAAAACAAAATGAACTATAATAAAATAGGCAAGAATACGGAATGTGCTAGAAAAAGTTAGAATAGGGAATGGGTTGGAATAAAATACGCTTGAATAAAATAGGTTGGCATAACAAATATGTTGGAATAAGGAATAGGTTGGAATAAAATGGGTTGGACAAAAAAAAGCTAAAATAGAAATTAAGATGGAGTCAGAATGGGTTGAAAAAATGGATTAGAATAGATGATGGCCTAGAAAGTAGTGGGATGGAAAAAAATGATATAACAAAAATTTAGTTTGAATTAGGGTTTAGAGTTTAGGGTTTCAGGTTTAGGGTTGAGAGTTGAGGGTTGAGGGTTTAGGGTTGAGGGTTGAGGGTTGAGGGTTGAGGGTTAAGGGTTTAGGGTTGAGGGTTTAGGGTTGAGGGTTGAGGGTTGATGGTTGAGGGTTTAGGGTTTAGGGTTGAGGGTTGAGGGTTGAGGGTTTAGGGTT